>CM070572.1:600000-967500 GCA_036346355.1 Rhipidocladum racemiflorum
TAAACGAATTTTCAATTTTCGGGTATGACTTGGATTTCCGTAAATACGCGAACATGTTATTTAGATTTGTAAACACGGGTAACATATGGTATAGAATTCCAAAATTTCCTATTTGGGACTATGTAAATACTACTCGTGTTGTCTCATTTCTTTCCGCTGACAATCGTGCGCCAAACTTCTAGACGATCTAAGTCGTTGGTTGGTATGTGAAACTCAAACTTAACCGGTACTAACTGATTTGAATGACCTTGACACTATTGTTCATCAAAGAGGCAGTCGTTCTATATACAATTGCACATGTTGTATTTGGCGCAGGTTTGCTTCGCCTTACCTTACAACATTATCCCATGCAGGTACTCGTGTATAGCGACATCTCATGACTAACATGCATATATGCTTAGAAATGTCAAGTATATATACCATGAGGGGAAAAGAAATAAAAGAAAAGGTGATGTCAAGTATATATATACCATGAGGAGAAGAAAAGGAAAGGAAAGGTGAGATGCAAGTTGCAATTTTCTCATGAGAGAAGGGAAGAAAAGGGGAAAGAACGGCCATGCATGCGGCGTCCCTGCTGGACCTGCTCTGCTGTGCTGTGCTGTTCTGTGCTGATTGATCGTCTTGTTGGTTCAGAAAGACAGATAGCGTGCACGAGCGTGCAGCAGTAGAATGGCAGATCGGCGGAGCTGCAAGTGTACGATTCCAGCGAGCTTTTGTTCACGTCTCGTCCATCCACCCAGCGGTGTCGACCGACCCGACCTGTCGTGTCCATTCACTGCATCTCTGCCTTGTTTGCTGCATTGCCTCGGCCACTGTATACCTGCTGCTCTTCGACCCGAGATCGAAGGCAAAGTGTTTGCACCAAAATTCGGCGTACGTGGTAAAATCGGTTCAATTTAAATATAGACTTTGTAAACCGGTACTAATAAGGACTCCGTCGCCGATAAGGAAAAGGAAATCGGATCTGTAGCCGATACGGATATAGTTGCCGTATCCATACAGGACTCGGATCGACCGAAGTGGTATAAAAGAGGGCGGACTATGAGGCAATACCGTATCTTTGCTGCATTGCCTATGCCGCTGCTGTATACCTGTTGCTCTTCGACCCGAGAATAGATCGAAGGCGAAGAAACCAACAAGAATACACTAGTATACGCCCGTAAATCGCTTGCTCCAACCGAACCCAAGGAGATGCGCATACATGCTAGCTAAGCTAGCTGCCTATCAGTAGAGTGCGACTGTTCATGTCGATCGATGGATCATAGCAGCCGCGCGCATCCCCTCATTGGCGCCTGTATATGGAAACCTGAAGCTGCCGATTCAATGCAGGGGCCCAGCCCAGTACGTAATTGCGACAGTAATGTTGCCTAATTCGGAAACCGGCGCACTGCTGGGAGGCACTGTAATCATGGAAACAGCAGGGTTTACTCCGTCGATCGATAAGTGAGAGCAGCAGCCGGCAGGAGCAGTTGAAGCAAAAGGCTCTCTCCATGTCCTCCGTACGTACAGGCTGTGGAGGCTGCGACGTCAGAGAGATGAAGTGACAGTACAGCCCTGTCTCTCTGCGCTCTACTGTTCTCCGCTTTCCTTTCGCTGTGGGGTGGCGAATTTCAACATTGATTCTAAGTCGACGATCGACGACATGTTCACTCTTGAGTGACGCTATCATATGCGTGCTACTTTACTGTCATTTGTTTACGTCCACCTGTCAGTTCATCTCTGTCTGCACGCACCAGTAATGCTTCTGAATCTGAACCTGAATGTACACAGACCAATTATTCGAGGCGTTGTACACCTGATGGTTGGCAATTAATGGCACAATTAATCAGCTAGCCCAGTACAGGTTGAAGTAAAAAGACAATGTAGCTAGGATAGTAAAAGGGTGGTAATTAGCCTGCTATATAGCTAGGGTTTGCATTGGAGGGAGGTGGGGAGAGCACTCAGCTTTCTAGGTGCAGGGTGGCTTTCACTCAATCAGCAGAGAGCAGCAGGAGCAGAGGTGCTGCCGGCCTCGCAAAAGGGAGGTTGAAAAGATTTGCAGAAAAGTGAAAGGGGGGTTTATTAAAGGGGAGAGGAATGTGGGGGAAGAGAGCATGACGGTGATCATGATGAAACCCTAGCTCGGTCGGAGTTTTCTCTCTGCTTCTTTCTTCATCTCTTTTCGCTTTTCGTTCAGTTGTTGTTGCAAATTAGTGGTGTGCGTCGTGCCGGGCCGTGCCCGCCCAGCTCACTTTTGGCGAGCCCAGGCTCAGCATATTTGCGCTTCGTGCCGTGCCGGCCCAGGTCCGGCTCATTTGCACTATTGTGATGAGAGAAAAGAACACACAGACGCACGGAGCTGAGACAATGAAGACAAATATCAGGGAAAAATATTAAATTTTATTCAATCATGAACATGTACAAAGTTACTGCCTCGTTAAAAACCTTACACCACGGTGTGGGGTACCCCCAGTAAGGAAAAGAGTACATGTCATAATATCTATGAGGTAGATCTTCTTGCTTCATTTCTAGTGTCAAACTTGTCATAATATTTATCAAAAACTTTGAAAAACTCATTATAAACATAAGTATAAGCCTCGGAGAAATCAAGATCGAATGCCTCACCTATTCTGTGGAAGGCGCCCTGCAAGTCAGATAATTGGCACAACCGATTTAGTTGAGAGTAGTGTTTTTATGTTTTTTTCTCGTAATATAAGTTGTACAAATCTTGAAGCAAACGAATAGATAAGTAAAAATCATTTATCTTTTATTTATGTTTTAATATTTATAAAAATTTTAAAAAAAATATAGAAACACCTCTTACCTTTTTACCTTATTCATTCATCACTCCCAAATACCATATAGATCCCAAAGTGCAAAAGAAGGAAAAGAAAAGGATGAATTAGTGTGTACAGGTCAGGCCCATTTGTGGCCCACTATTGTAGCTAAATAGTTTCAAAGGCAGGCACGTAAGGGTTTCCTGCCCTGTGCAGAGCCGTTGTCTTCAACCATGCTCCAGGATGCCCTCCTCCGTGGCTGCTGTCATCTTGCGTCGCCTGCCGTCGGGCTTCACCTCCCAACCTTCTCCATCGCCATTCCTTCCTCTCGCATCGCGTGCATCTGAGCAGAGCAAGCCGTGTCCGCTGTGTTCGCAAGCTGTCAGGCCAAGCTGCCGTGGTCTCCGTGACGCACTCCGGTCTCCCCCCACTGTCGAGGCGCGGCGGCGAGTAGCGGGTGAGGCGCAAGCAGCCGAAGCGCTGTCGTGCGGCCCGACGAGGCTCGGCGCGGCGGCCGAGGCACGGTCGGCGAGCGAGGCGAGGTAGAGCAGCTGTCGCGGGCCAGCGCACAGGGCGAGACGGCTCCTCCCCTCCACAGGCGAGGCGGCGACACGGCGAGGCTAGCGGGCGCGAGTGGAGGCACTGGGCGGCCGTGCCGGCACGGGCACGGCCCAAATCCGCATGCCAGGCTGTGCCGCCCGTCGTGTCCGTATCTTCGACCCGGCACGGCCCGATGAACAGTAGCAGGCCAGCACGGCACGGTCCAACCCATACCGTGCTGGGTTTCAGATCAGGCTAGGCTGCCGTGCTTCGGGCCCACCACTATTGCCAACTGTACTAGTACTCAACTGTGGTAGTAACCAACCCAACCCACCCTAAAGCAAAGAAATGCAACGCAAAGCATGCAGCTTTAATTTGGCATGCACCTTTTTGGTTTTGTTCGTTTGCTGCGTTGCTGTCACCCCAGGCAACCAAACAAATCCACCATCCATCCCTCAGCAGTAGTAGTTAGTGACACGCAGCAGCAGCATCATCATCTCTAGATCTCAACATACATACTCCCATGGCCATCTAGTTAGTTGTGTTGTGCTTCACTGCTCATGGAACGCCCCGGTAAACAGCAGTGTAGTACTTGCTGTTGTATCAGAATTCAGACCAATAATATTCTTCTTACTGCATATGCATATTACTGGCGCTCATGGATGGCAATTGATTGCATCCTTTGGTGTGTATATGCTGTTGGTAAATTGCGCTCTTTTATGATTATTTTAAGAGCAATGCTTCTATGTTTTTTCTCTCAATATAAGTTGCACAAATCTTAAAGCAAATGAAGAGGTAAGTAATCACTATCTATCATTCATTTATGCTTTAATATTTGTGCAATTTTTAAAAAGAAAAGCATAGAAGCACCTCTCTTATTTTAATTCTTAAAACATACGTCATTGTAATCATGGCATATATATTGACTACAAACTTATGTCCTACTAGATTGATTACAAACTTAGGAATACTTTTAGCAGATGTAAGAGATATCGCTACTACAAGGTATTCTAGAAAATTTCACCGTGACTCACTGTAGATTACTCATGCGAAGGTTGATGTAGAGTCTGTTAAAATCCGTAGTAGGTAGCAGATTGGTCGTAGAAGATGTGAGCAGTCGCACGAACGCTTCCCAAAAACCTTATCCGCTCCAACCCGTGTAGGATCTTGAGGACGAGGGTTTCGGAGACACTGCTCTCCTTGCATTGGTGCACGCTGACGAAGGGATGGAGAAGCCTAGTTGCGCAACGTCAAGGACTAGGACCAACTTTCTCGTTCTCTCTTTTCACGTTTTAAACTCATCTCATAAGGATGTCTCCTTAATCGATTTATATTAAGACGAGATTCGCATTATCTTTAGGAAACCGTCCTGAAGATAAGTGACACATTCAAACTGCATTATCTCCAAAAAACCATTCTGGATTCTCCCACGTGTACCAACAAACTAACCGCACGCGAACTGTCAATATTAACATACCATGTCGCAACCAGTCACAAAAATAAAAGCGTACACGTGTCCATGCGTGCATTGCATTTCATCTCCTTGTCATGCTTTAATTAAGTAGGACCAACCTTCCTTATATATTAGTATTATCCCACCTAGACTAGCGATACGTAGTAGCGTACATTCCTGGCCATTACAAAACAAAGATGCATAGTGCATGGAAGGAATCTTTGCATGCAAAGGTTGATCGAATAGGAAGAAAGTTTGCAAAGAAATGAACAAGGGCCAAATGTGTCAAGGTCATCATCTATCGATCGGCTGGGTCTGCTGATGTAATAAGGTTGCAGCCCAGGAGGAGCGGCGGCCCACAATGAGAGCCCGCCAGGCAGCGGCCCAGAACCACCTCTTGTCGATAACGGAGAGAGGAGCGGGTCAGCATCCATGGCTCTGCTCCGCGCCGCCCTCCGCCGCCACCGCCGCATCCCTCTCCCTCTCCCTCTCGCCGCCCTCTCGACGCCTCCCCAGGCGCCGACCTCCTTCCCTGGTCCCGATCCCTACACCCACAGCCGACGCCACCTCATCACCCTAAGCCGCCGATGCCCGCACCCACCATCCTCCGCCTCTGCGGCGGCGGCGTGGGGGGTTCTATTTCTGCTCCCCACCAACTTCTCGCCCGCCTCACCCCTCTCCACCTCCTCCCAATCCTCGGAAAACAAGGAGTCCCTCCCGCCGCCGCCCTCCTGGTTGGAGAGGTGGCTCCCCGAGGCGGCGCGACCGTACGCCATGCTCGCCCGCCTCGACAAGCCCATCGGCACCTGGCTTCTCGCATGGCCCTGCATGTGGTATGTATGTATGTATGTACGTGTGTGTCCGTGTTCCTGCTACTGCTTGCTACCACCACCGCTTGCATAGCATAGCATGATAGTCGTCACCCAAACCCAGGTGCTCAGTCTCAGCTGACTAGAGACTAGCGAGCAGCTTCAGCTCGCAAATACTATGCGCGCAAACGAATCCATCGATTAATAAAAATGGAACTGGGGTGGAAGCCCTATGTTTCTAACAAAACGAATGTATTGAACCTTTCCCTAGTAAGTTCAACGTTGTTTCAGTTCTGCGTCCATGTCCAATCCGGTGGTTTAGGAACAAGAAAAGGCATGGGTATCGGCACCGGAGACCACAGTAATTTTTATTCCCCTGTTGTACGCTAGCAACTTACAGACCACAACCGAGTCCTTTAGCAAATGCACAGTAGCCCAACGGCCACAGATTCATCCCAATGGTCCATGGATCAGATGGTTGTTGAGCAAAATTATGGAATCAGCCTGCTGTCTTAATGTGTTTTAGAGCTTCATATGCCGAGACTGTTTTCTTATTTTTATGAATTATACCATTTTTTCTGCTATGCACATGCTGTTATGCTTGTGCGGCATTAAATCGATAGCACATTTTACCCCCTGAGTTGAAAACAAGCTGGAACCTTTGCTTTGCAGGTCAATCACAATAGCAGCAATGCCGGGGGAGCTCCCTGACTTGAAAATGCTGGCACTCTTTGGATGTGGTGCTGTCCTCCTCAGGGGAGCTGGTTGCACAGTGAATGATCTTCTCGATCGCGACATTGATAAAAAGGTGATTTTGCTTTTCTTTAGTTTGTTCTGGGTACAGACGATGGCTTAAGCTTTCCCTGTTAGTGAATCATGCCTTTCATATCGTTGCAATCATGAAGCCAAAAAAGGATCGGCTGCAATTTGAAATGTGTTATATGCCTACCTTTTGAACTAGGGGTGCAGTAAAGTTTCTAGTTATTTTTTTATCTGTCAAATGTCGTGACCATAGTGTCAATTGCTAGAAGAAATTAAGAAACAATGAAGCGAAACCACAAAACAAAAACTATCTTCCAATATATGTGAGATTTGAACATCTGGACCATTGCTAGACAAGTTGGATGCCATATAAATTGTGACTCAAGCATGCCAGATTAAACCTTGAGACTTGAGAGTCATGTGTTCTGCTACTGTTGCATTACTTCACTCAAGTGGATCATGCAATGAAGTGAATGACGAATATCTTCTGGTGATTGTGTGGCATTCACCGATAAGTTTCTCTTGTAGATTGAGCGCACCAAAAATAGGCCTTTCGCATCAGGTTTTCTAACCCCTTCTCAAGGAGTGCGCTTTCTCGGGGTTCAGCTTCTACTGGGATTAGGCATTCTTCTCCAACTGAATAACTATAGGTACATTAGACCTTATTCTTTGCTTGTGTGACTGGAATTCAGTTTGACTGTTTTGGATGCATTTAGGCTATTTCTATATTGTTATCAGTGATTTGTGCACAAAATAATGTTAAGAACGAATTCTAGATGATTTATGGGGTCCTTGCTACTCCCTATAGTCACAAATAGTTGTCCTTTTGGATATAGGTGCAATCAAACTTTCGAAACTTTGACTGTCAATATCTTTTTAAATATTTAAATTGGATACATAAAAATCATATGTATAGATTTGTCTCGAAAAGTACTTTCATATATTACAATTTTATTGGGTTATAAATATATTATAATAGAAATTAGTAGTCAAAGCTGTATTTTGGAGACCATGTTAATATCCAAAACGACAAATATTTGTGACCGAAGGGAGTAATACACTGTTTCTTGAGGGTAGGCAAATTCATTATCTCGTATCTGCAATGTATATGCTCCAACTTAGTGCGGTAGAAACTATTCTTGTTGTGATCCTTATATTGTTCTCGCCTCTATTGTCTGACAAAGTCACTATGTTCAGAGCTACAGTACCACGATATTTCACACGTTCTGGAATGCAGAAAAAGATTCTTTACAGGCCTAATACAGGTCTCTTGATCCGTTTAGAACTATTCACTTCCACAAAATCCAAAGGAATGGTAGCTTGCCTATATTTGCACGCATGTTTGCTGATGCCATTACAGCAATATTCACATGTATCTTTGTGTCATTTTCTCTATGCAGCCGTGTTCTCGGGGCATCTTCACTTCTGTTGGTATTTTCTTATCCACTTATGAAGAGGTTAACATTTTGGGTATGTATTAAACATTTGGAAGGTCATGACACCATAATCTTGTTTACTGAGAGTAATCACCCAGGTTCCTTTTGATGCATGTGTAACAGCCTCAGGCATATCTTGGCTTGACCTTCAACTGGGGAGCTTTGCTAGGATGGGCTGCTATCAGGGAAAGCTTAGATCCTGCCATCATTCTTCCGTTGTATACCGCTGGTATATGTTGGACACTGGTCTACGATACCATATATGCACACCAGGTGTTTTACTAATGGTGCTCTTTCATATTTAATCTGAGATCATCTTTGCGATTGTTAAGATTTCTTATCCAAATATATCTCAGGATAAAGAAGATGACCTCAAAGTAGGAGTTAAGTCCACAGCATTAAGGTTTGGTGATTCGACCAAGCACTGGATTAGTGGCTTTGGTGCTGCATGCATTGGCAGCTTAGCATTCGGTGGATATAATGCTGACCTTGGTTGGTGCTCATTATCAGAATGTCATGTTTTATGAAGAGTATATTGTTTTTACATGATATTGACTACAAATTTTAATCATGTTGGACAGCATGGCCCTATTATCCTTTCCTGACAGCTGCAGCTGCACAGTTAGCATGGCAGATTTCAACTGTTGACTTATCTGACCGCCCAGATTGCAACAGGAAGTATGTTTGTTTACGTTGAATCTTCACCTTTCAGTGGCAATTTATAACTAATGATGTATTTGTTGACTTGTTATAATGCTATGAAGTGCTTAAAGTCATTTTGTTGAATTCGTGCTCTGCAGATTTGTGTCCAATAAGTGGTTTGGAGCTCTGGTATTTGGTGGTATTTTATGTGGGCGACTTGCATCATGATAGATATGCCAGTCATGATGTGTCACGATATTCTTTTCTATAGGATTTTGATAGTTTTGATCGAACCAGGACAGGTTTTTATTAAATGTGGGATGAGCAGACCAATTCCTTCGCTCTTGTGGCCTTCTAACTGCGGGGCATTATGCAGAACGAACTTCTGTAAGTTCTATTTTTCTGATAACTTGTGCTTCTCTCCTAGTAATAAATATTATAGGCATACCCTTATGATGGGTGTTGCTGTTGTAGCAGGTTGTTTCTTGAGCCTTTCATGGCGGTTTTTCCCATCTTCTGTTCCGAATGATAAAACAAGGAAACCTGGAAAATACATTGATGTAGAACATATTGTTGTGCATTTATGTGATTACTCTGATATACATTCTCCATGACAAGACCAGCGATAGTCCTCGAGATTATAATTCAGTCTAACACTGAATGTTCTTTAAGGCACTAAATTGTTAGTCTTTGCTTTCATTTTCCGCATGTGTAGCTCCGAGCAGCTGGGCAAAACATTATTGCTGTAAACTAGACATAGCGGTTAGTTCATTGTGCATCTATATATATTATTATCACCATGGTATGGTTACCCTGTGTGCCTGTCATGGTTCTCTTGTACATTCGCCGTTTTACAGGCTGTTGGCATGGTTGTTTAACTTGTGTGAAATCTGAATCAGTATATTTGCCAGATTAGGCATACATGTTTGGCCAACTTTGCGATCCAGTGGCACCGTGTCATCATCCTTCAGGGACATGCCGCTTCATGATTGTGCTGCTGCTAACTGGTAGGCATTGACCTTGTTTTGTGGCTAATAATGTTCCAGTGATCACCTCACCGTAAGGGCATCTCCAATGGTGCCACTTCAGCTGGCTATAAGCATGTCCATGTCAGCATTTATCCTATATGGAGGAAAGAGAAAGGAGAGAGACAAGCGAGCCGGCGACAAGTTTATCGTCGAGCGATAGCTTCAATCGAGGCCAGTATCGACCACATATCGCCAGCCTATCGACGAGGTCGAAGATTCGCAACGCGTTTTCACCTCCTCGCGGGATCCTCTCCTCCACGCGCTTCCCCGCTCTCCCCCCAAATCCCGTGCAGGATCTCACCAGCACTCGCCTCTGCGCGGGAACCACAGCTCGCTTCCCCGCTCTCCTCCCCCCAAATCAGCGCGGGATCCGCGGCTCTCCTCCGCGCTCTCCCCCACAAATCCGGTGCGAGCTCTCCACCAGGCACAAAGGGCTTGCGGCCAACGGGGAAAGCAGCAAACGCCAGCGTTGTTCATCCTCCGATGAAGCTACGTGAAGAACCAACTCTGGCACCGGAATCCCATCCTTCCTCCACCGCGCAACGAACCCTCCTTCCACGAGTGCGCCGGTGAGTCTTCTTCCTTCCTCTTCCACTTCCTGGTGGTTTTTCTTCTTTAATGGATGTGGATGGATTTTTCCAATTTTAGGATTCCAGATTTTCCACAAAAAATTAGCTCAACGGTGGTGATGGTTACTCGCTCCAAGCGTGAGGTTGCACCTCAGCCGCCGAAGGACCAGTTCTCCCTCACCGGATTGGGATCCAATCCTTGGATGTCGACCTGAATGAACCATGGCACTCCCTTCTTCAACCCTTGGTGGACGGCGCAATCGACACAAAGCACTATTGCTCCCAATGCTTATGGGGTTTGGAGCACTGCAGCACCTACACCGGATGGTCATGCAGCTCCATCTACAATTAACACCGATGGATTGAGCTTAGATCCACATGAGTGGTAAGAATTCTTTTTGTCGGATGCTTGTTTTGATAGGAAAATTTTGTTGGCATATGAAAGATTAGCATGGCTAAATTGTATGGTTTTCGATGCCAATTTAACCTCGTGGACCACCGATGTAATATCTGCATTTGATTAAAGGTTAACTTATTTGTGGCTGAATTGTTGCTAGAATGTTTGAACTAGAATTAGAATGTTGTAGTTTCTTATGGGGTTCATATCTTCTAACATAATGGTAATAGAATTGTAAAAATTTACATAGCCTATTGCTGATCTTGATATGGTATGGATTATAGCCCTCCTAGTGGTTTTGTAAGTCTTCTTAAAGATGGTATGGAGGAAACAAATCATAATTTAAAGACTGGATATGATGCATCTCATTCGAAAGGCAAAAAAGGGTTATCAAGACTTCAAGTAAAGACGATGAAAGGAGTGAGAAGCGATTGTCATGGACAACGGAGGAAGACTTAAGATTGGTGAGTGAATCACTAATTTGAATTTGGTTGTTTTTATTTTGTGTGAATTATCTCTGATATTGTAATATGCAATTTTAGGTGAGCGCGTGGTTAAATAATTCAAATGACCCCATCAATGGGAACAACAAGAAGAATGATCAATATTGGTGTGATGTGCATGCAGTTTATGATATCACCACACCCATATGTAGGAAAAGGAAAGAGAAGCATCTCAAAGACCGCATGACAAAGATTAAGAGATTAATCGGGTTTTTTCCTCATGGAAAAAGGCTGACTCGATTTATGTTAGTGGACAATCTGATGATATGCTGAGAGACAAGGCTCTTGAATTTTGTTTACAAGACTATAAAGAAGGCCCATTCATGTTTATGCATTGCTGGAGGGTTCTTCGCAATGAACCCAAGTGGCTTGCTGTGTTGGAGGATCATGAGAATACAAAAATGGAAGCTTAGTGATGAGGGGAATGTACCAATTGTAGACATCTCTGGCGATGCAGAACAAGAGCAACGTCCGATGGGAACAAAAGAAGCTAAGAAACAACGAAATGGCAAAGGCAAGCTCAAGGTTGATGACAATGGATTGGCTGAAGATATTAAAAAGCACATGAATATTCAGGCAGCGGCTAAAAAACGTCATGAAGAGTTCATTGAGGCCCAACAACGTGTGTCTAGTGAAAAGGTTGAGGCTGCAAGGCTAAAGAGAGAGACAATTATGTTAGAGACCTATAGATCTTTGATGACCATGAACACTAGTGAGATGACGGAGGATATGAAAGCTGAACACGCTATTGGATTGAAGAATCTAAGGGAGAATTCATTTGGTGGTTCAAATTGAGGTACTGCTGCACCCTGCACTATGTTTCTTGTTGTTTTTAATGCAAAATGTAATGTAATTGGATAGTAGAAATAGCAAACCTTGATGGTTTTGATGCAGCCAGTCAACTAATTGATTTTGATGACAATAGCCTTGTAAATACAAAACTGAAGGTTCCAATGCAGTAAGCTAGCTGATTTTAGTGCAGTCAGCTAGTAAATAGCTTTGTAAATGCAAAACTGAAGGTTCCAATGCAGTAAGCTTGCTGATTTTAGTGCAGTCAGCTAGTTATTAGCTATGAAAATATGCAAAACTAAGGTTCCAATGCAGTCAACTAGTAAATAGCTTTGTAAATGCAAAACTTAAGGTTCCAATGCAGTAAGATAGCTGATTTTAGTGCAGTATACAGCAGCTATATCTTCTCTATATATTGCATCTCCTGCTGCAATACAACTACTATATTGAACTCTTCTCCCCCATACTCCTTTATAAACAAGCCTCCAAACATGTCGGACCAATCCGATGATTCCATAGAGCCTGCTGACATGTACACTTTTGAAGATTTTGAGGCCGAGCAAAGTGTCCTAGACTCCTTTGCTCAACATATCGATATGACGATTAAGGCCAGCATGGAGGGTAGTTCATCTAGGCGTCGAAGTGCTCCAAGAAGGTATATCAATAGGAATCGTGAAGGCGCTCATGAACAACTTGTTGGTGATTACTTCGCTAAAGATCCTATCTACACCGATGCAATGTTTCGTAGAAGATTTCGGATGAGAAGGCCTCTCTTCCTACGCATAGTGCAAGCCCTAGGTGAGTGGTCTGTCTATTTTACTCAAAGGGCAGACTGTACTACTCGCCAAGGGCTATCACCATTGCAAAAGTGCATGGCGGCAATCCGCATGCTTGCTTATGGGACTCCCACTGATACACTTGATGAGTACTTGAAGGTTGCAGAGACCACTGCATTGGAATGCTTGGAGACATTTGTGGAAGGGGGTGATTCATATATTCAAAGGTGAGTACCTACGAAGCCCAACAACTGAAGATGTTGATCGTTTGCTCCAAGTTGGTGAGTCCCGTGGGTTCCCAGGCATGGTAGGTAGTATTGACTGCATGCATTGGAGGTGGGAGAATTGCCCTACAGCATGGAAGGGTCAATTTACCCGGGGTGACTATGGAGTCCCAACTATCATCCTCGAAGCTGTAGCTTCATATGACCTTCGTATTTGGCATGCATTTTTTAGTGTTGCTGGGTCCAACAATGACAAAAATGTACTCAACCAATCTCCATTATTCATTGAGGCTATAAAAGGTGAAGCACCCCGAGCACAGTTCTCCATCAATGGAAATCAATATGACACATCATACTATCTAGCCGATGGGATTTACCCAGAATGGGCTGTATTTGTGAAAACTATACCAGCTCCCCAATTAAAAGAACACAAGGTATTTTCAAAAGCTCAAGAAGGGGTAAGGAAAGATGTGGAGCGTGCTTTCGGAGTCATGCAAAGCCATTTCAACATCGTGCGTCGTCCAGCACGATTGTGGAATCGAAAGGCTATTGCAAAAATCATGCAAGCTTGTGTAATTCTACACAACATGATAGTGAAAGATGAGGGAGAAACAGTTCAGAATAATATTGACCTCAATTGTGCTCCAGGGACAACTATTGTTCTCCCCCTGAAGTGAAGAAAGGCAGTAACGCATCCTTCCAAGATGTGCTACGTAGGAATGCCGCAATCCACAATCGCTCAACCCATATCAAACTAAAAAATGACTTAATTCAGCATATTTGGCAGCGATTTCGTAATAGGCAAAATAATTAGTTCTTAAATATCATGTAGGCTCTTGAATCAAATCTATTATGTTTTTTTATCGTCAAATATTGTTAACTTACGTTAGTTTTTTGCTTTATCTATTCTGCAGGTTAACATCAAGCTTCTCAAGGTGTTGAATGCACAATTCGACATGATCTGTAGGGGACATGAACTGTTGGTGTGTTGGTGCAATGTCTCTTTGCTTTTCCAATGAAATAATTTATGTACTTGTCTATTAGTCATGTTTAATTTATGTATTTGTCTGGAGCATGTCCCAGTTAATGTTTGTATGTTGTAAAGGTGTCTAGTACACCTGCTTATCTACTAAACTTAAACATAGTGGTGAACTAAATAATTTTGTGTTAGAGATGCTACTGATTTTGGATGCTTTGGAGTGGATATGGTATTAATTTTGTGAGTTATTTGGAGTGCATATGGTACTTCTTTAGATCACGTGGTGTTGTTTTGAATGTCCAGATTTTTTTTTATTTTGTGGTGACATGTATATATTGCTGAAAATGTTCATGTATATTGCTGCACTTGGTTCATGTATTTGTTGCACACATGTAGCCACAGTGTTGGCATTCATGACTGATCATCACCTTCTAATGTGCATGCAAATATTAAATGTTCTGTATAGATATCCTTGTAGATAACCCATTGAAAGAGGTGGCTATAGTGGCTGGCTATAGCTGACATGGCATGTGCTTATAGCCAATAGTTATCTGCACCATTGGAGATGCCCTAATGCGGGCTAATTCTTTGGCCAAGGAAGCAGTTATCACAGACCAAGTCGGTCGCTTGGCAAAGAAGCAAGTTGTGCCTCCAATGGTTTGCTTGCTTGGAGTTGTAGAGTGCTAGGATAGAAGACCAAGCCTTGTACGCCACACTGCTCCTCCTTTCAACACCGGAGTGATTGTCGTCGTAAACGGAACCTCCAACTGGCTGCACCATTTATATCGGCCGGCATTCCAAAGGAAAGCAAACAAAAATGTGGCGAATGCCCCCCCTACACAACAACAATCTATCTATTATAATATTAAAGCAGAGACAAAAGCAGTTACCATGTTTGCTCTCAAAGCTAGAAATTTCCACGCTAATCGGAGTAAAAAGAAAAAGATCTACACCGTCAGTTATGATGTGTACAAATTATAACGGTCTAGATTTAAACTTTATCTTTAGAAAGTCAGGTTTGTCAAACATCCAACTCCTTGACGACAAGAGGACACATGTAACACTCTAATCCAAAATCCGCTCAATGTTCAGCCCACTCCTATCGTGGGGCGGAGCAACGCATGCATAGCATCCCGCTCACACTTCTGTCCTTATCGTGTAAAAAGGTTATCCCTAAGACACTATGTTTAGACTTAACAGTCATTATATACTACTACAACTTACTTTAGATCCAGAGTGGACACACGGCATGGCATCCCTGCCGGCACTGAACATACGGACGTATACCGAGTGGTGGTTCTGGGTATTTGTCGTGTGGGCGCCCGCCCTTAAAGGGGGGTGAATGCAATATCCTGTCATGTTAATATGCAAAGCAAGATCTATATGGCATATGTGGAGCGGTGGTGGAATTAATCACACGTTGCTTATCTAAAGTGAGTTGTAGTAAAATGTAATTGCTGTTGAGTTCAAACATAGCACATTCGAGTTAACTCTTTACACGAAGCAAGGACGAAACTATATTGGTGGATTCGCACCACAGTGAGCTAAACACCAAACAGATTTTGGGCCACGTTACTGTATCTTGGACGCTAACAAGCGATGGGGACTAGTCTGTTAGATTATGGACGGCCACGCGCCTGATGGCAAGAGGTTGGCCCTCTGTGCACCACTGAACTGGCACGAGCAAAATAGGGAGCACACATGAAAGTATAGGGGGCAAAACTCTCTCTTTATTAGATTTTTCTGTACAAGGCAATGCCTAATATATAGAAGAAACACCATGGAGATAAATTCGGATTCACCCATCAATAGATAGAATCCTTCCAAATATGGACCATGATTGTATCTGTTTCACAATAGATACTACCCCTTCAACCCTTTGTATCTTAGCACAAATACATAGAGAATATCAAATAAATACTATGCAACACATAGATACAATCCCCTCTTTCCAATGCATGTTTTTGTTGTATCGTCTTTTGGTTTGTGTGCCTGAGCTGTTTCTCATGCATGAAATGGCTTACATCTCTTCTTTAATATTCTATCCACGTCAGCATTAATCCTATAGGGCATGTTAAAGAAACGTCCAAAGTAGTACAACGGTATCATCCCACTGTGATTTTGATAAGGCTCTTGCATCATATGAGAATCATAACGATGCTACTGCCTCCTGATTAGGGTTTGAAAAATCGACGATCACTCAAAAATCGTGATTTTTGACTGTATCAAATTGGCTCGAGATTTGGAACCGGTCGGTAAACCGGTCCAATTCAAATTCAAAAACTTAAAAAAGTTTAGAAAAATTTATCCAAAAGTTCCCTAAAATTTGTAATAATAGGTTGCGATTTTCTCTTGACAGGAATCAACGTGTCCAGTGAAACCAACAAGTGAATCACAACCAACAAGTGCAGTAAACTTGTTTACCACATCTAGCTATTCAAGTCAATTTGCCAAAATGTCAGCAGCATATGTATGCGCTGCTCCTCTAGTACACAAACTTCTATATGGCTATACCTACACGATCTCACTGCTACCAAGGAGCAACAAACTCGTCATTTTCAGCGGCGGCAATCACCCTGTAAGAACAAAAGTCGACACCGTGACGACGATGTCTGGGTGATTCCTACATGTGCAGCCTGAACTACGAGCTCTCTCCCAACATGGATACAGCAGCCTTACCACGAGCATCATGCCTCAACCCCTCCCTGGCAGCAACAGATCGATCACCTGCGAGAGCCTCTTCGGCGGGCGGCCACGTCCCCGTTTAGGCTTCTCATCTGCAGCTCCATCGCTGGACTGACCATCTTCCCTCTTCATGGCGCCTCTTCGGCGACCACCTTGCCTTTTCGGCTTCTTCTCATCTACTGCATCATCCTTGGGCCTGATCGATCAACCACAGAACAAATAGCTTACTTCACAACTTCAAACCTGTTCGTAATCAAATAATTGAGATCGATAGGGCTAATGCCGTTTACCCTACTGAGGAAGGGTCCAAGAAATCTATAACCTCTTTAAGAGCATGAACGGCTATCTTTTTAATCTGGAAGACACCAAAATCAACTTCAGGTCAGCCATCGTAATACATGGTAAGTGCGATCCTGATCACTGTAAACATGCCATGCTAACCTCTAGTTTGTCTTCTTTGGCCCTGTGGGCAGATGGAAGTCGTCTAAACTCTCCAGTCAGCTTAACACACTCGCCAACATTTTCGGGGGAAACAAAGTCCAGTGCGACCTTGATGCAAGACTGCACACATGAAAATAACTTGAGTTTTCGGCACCCGGATATTTCAGGAGGAAGCAAAAAATTAGCTGCACTGCTACACTGCAGTAGTTCCATCACACCTTCAAATTCCGGACTTGATGAGGACATCCAGCGGGAATGAAAACAGCTTCCCCGAGCTTCTGCTCAAACGTCCAGGGCTCAACACCTAAAACAGTTAAGCCAACAGATAAGAAAAATGGCATGACAGCACAAGGCACGCTGTGTTTGAGAGATCTGAAGATTTCATGTTAACATGTTTACTAACCATACTCTTCCTTGAGCTTTCTCTTATGCGCTGCAGTTAAGTAGAAAGTCTGATCGTGAATCGGGTGGACAACCTGCATGGTTAACATAATTGTTGTTCAGGACAAGAAACAAGGGAAATGAATTCATACGAATTGCAACACACACAGACCTGTTTCACTGGATTGCAGTGGATGTGCCTAAACTCTGAGGCATGCTTCCTTAGATAATCTTGTAATTTCTCATAATCCTCTCTTCGGAAAATATCCCACAAAGCACCACCAGTTCTCTGTTGCTCTGAACTCTCCAGACATGTCTTGGGAGGACGACCTCTAGCTTTCTTTCGACGCCCAATCCTGTTAGCGTAACCTTGTCTGTCTGAATCACAATGAACCCCGTTATGAATCTCCTCAGATTTATTAACATCATGATTATGGTCTGAGCATTGCGCTACTTCACTTTGTTTCTCAGATTCATGGGGTGGTTCTTTGTCCTTAACATCACCTCCAGCATCATCAGGTGGTAAAGCATTTATGTCCAAACCTGCATGATGCAAGCATGAAATATCACAAAAAGTCAAAATCAAACCAACAGATTCATTTCATTACCAAAAAGTAAATTTGTGCTACTCACCATTAGAATTATCTTCACAGGTATGATGATTTTCCATGCTACATGTGGTCTTCAGTGCTTTATCAACAGCTTTATTCTGGGATTCAATGGGAGATGGTGATGGCCTGAGTTCAGTGCGTGATTCTAAAACCCCATATAGTTCCCGAAGATCTTGCTCTCTGATGTCCTTTTGGACTTTTTCAATCTGATGATGGTCATATGTCTCATAGGGAACTTCAGCTGTGTGTGCTAAGATATTTACCTGGTTAAATAAGAGACCCATCACAATTCACTGCCATGATAAACTAATGAAACCCTAAGGAAACACAAACTATTAGAAGGTCAGCAAATAAGCTAGAAATACAGCAACAGGGGAAATATCTGCTAGGAGATCAAGATAAAGAAAGTGAGATGCATATTAGCCAGGAGGCCTGCCTTTGCTGAAGCTAAATTTATCCGACATGCAAGATAAAGATATAACCACAATCGGGACAAAACAAGAAAGCATCATTATTATTAAAAAAACAGCAACATACCGCAAGATAAAGGTGTAAACACGATCGAGACAAAACAAGAAAACATCATCATTATTAAGAACAGAAACATACCATCATCATTATTAAGAACAGAAACATACCGCATCAGACATGTCACAGTGAAGCTTGGTCACTGAATCACCCCTGCCTAATTCTCTGGAAAATCCATAAGCAATGTAACTTTTTGGCCCAAGATCTGGCTTCAGGACACCAGCAGGAAGCTTGACAGCAAGATTGAGAGGACCATATCGTGGATCAGTATACTCAGGAAATGGCAATGCACTGATAAATTCAGCACCATGGCGAGGCAATCGCTCGCCAAACGAACTAGACGGAGGCCAATCCTTTAGCTTAAGCATCTCAGGCCAGTAAGTCCTGGGATGAGCTCTGCCTGTAGTGTATCCCGTAAAGAACATGTGTATGTTAATTTCAACCTGCAACATCAAACATGGGCAGAGTAAGCGCCTATATATTGAACTGCAAAATGAAGGTTTCCCTAAATCCAAACTGAGACACGTAAACATCATTATTTAAACTGGGACGTTCAGTTCACTTATGAATCAATGAAGTTCCCTAATACAAGTATAATATTTATTCTTTCTTCTTGAGAGGTATTTCCTAATACTAGTAGTGTATTTTTTTTTTCTTCTGGAAAGGCAACAGACACATAATTGACAAGTAGTGCTGTCAAAACTTCTGATATCCAAGCCAAGTACATAAAACGTGTATGAGATAATACAAACAAGGGCCGTCATCATCTAAAAAGTTGTCATTTTAAATATGGCAAACAGTAATGAAGAGTCACCGCTTACTACCCAGAACAAAAAAGCATCACCTACTCACACATTTAGGAAAATAGAGTTCCTCACCTCGCACCAATCAAGGCAATCCACTGCCCTCACAGCAAACTGCTCATCTTCTGCCTTGCCTTTAGTTCTTTCTCTCAATGCCCGCCACATAACCATCGGCGCCCAACTCAAACCAGAGGTTAACTGAAGAACATCAGAAACAACAACTGGCTCGCCCTTTGCCCAATGCATCTGAAAGTGCACCAGGTCATCATCCTGGATACCAGCGGCGACTGGACAGTATAGGTAGTTATCACTTGAGTCCTTCCTGTTTGCAGCCTCTCGCAATGCCTTGCTGTCAGTTCTTAGCTTGCCTGAATTATCAAAGCAAGGGCACTGATCACTTCTTATAGCTATCGATTTTGCGAATGTTTCACTCATAACAACTTTATCAGCTCTATCGTCCAGCTCAGCAAGCATATTCTCCGGAAACATGCATTTGAGGTCCAGAACTGAACCATTACAGCCTCCTATTTCCTTTGGTGGGCAAGGTATGCTACCATCACTATTTGCTTTCCATAGTAGCAGAGGACTATTTCGGTTTTGAACAGCAGCCATGCCACTGTAATACTCATCCTTTCGGGAGTCCACGTGCCTCCGCAAAGAGACTCTTTTATTCTCACTCTTTAGCTCAGGAATCTTACCGAAAGCATAATTCTTGCCTCTAACTTCATACTGCACACTCTCCACCTCTTCTCCAAATATCTCACCTCTGCGAAGCTCCTGGCAGCACATAAGGCACAAGTCGTAGAAACAATGCTTGCAGCTTCTATGAAAATCAACAATAGAAGTTCTACACTTATTGCTGCAGTAGAGGAATGAAACAGATCAGATGCTTGCTGCCATTAGACTTGAAACATAAAGTAAACAAGGGAAGATCATCACCAATAGACACGCTCATCCATATCACACTCAGCTTGTTCCAACTTTATGTCATTCATCGAAACACCTGTAATCAAAGCCAGATGAAGATTTATGACAACCTCAAATTCCAGCTTGTCTCCTAGAACATCATACCTCGTATTTTAGCCTCTAATTCCTTCTCCTCCATCTGCTCCCGTCGCAGTTCTCTTAGCCAAGGAAGCAGCAAGCGTACAATATGGCAAGCATGACGAATTTGACTTTCTTTAGAAATTTCCTTCTTAGGGGGCTGGTTCATGAAAAAGGAAATAGAGATAAATCATTAAGGAGGAACAGTATGAAGTAATCATTTGAACAGAAGCAAAATCAGCACAAGAAATGGAAATATTGTATAGAGGAGATGAGATGCTAAGTGCAAACCTCTTCAACTCCTCTCATTCGAAGGCATGCCTTGCAATTACAGTTCTTGCGACAATATGGGCATTTCGCAGCAAATTCATCTTCTGGCAAATCAGGATACCTATATACCAAAAAGCTGTTGAGCATTATGCAATACACAAGATTAACAGAACAGTGTCATGTGTCGATCGCCAATGAAAAATGAAAATATTAGAAGGGAAGGCATCAAAAATTTTAAGTTATGTAGAACGGAAGACAAAAGCAGAAACAATAAGAACATCAGTAAAACAAACAAATGCACGCAGTTGGAAGCACCAAAAAATAGATAGTACAAGCATATCGGAAATACTGGTTGATGAGCAAAAGATGTATTTAATTTATATTCAGAACAGTGATTTTACAATGAAATAGTAAATGATGGGCAATCCAATTAGTAGAAAACAAGATTGAGACTACTTGACGCACCATTGTTTTATGCATGGCTCACAGAAGCGCTTGCTATTGCATGACTTACACCAGACCACCCTCCCTTTGTCATTTCTCTGGCATTGGTGGCACATTAGGGCATTTTCCCCAGTCAACAATTTCTTCCCATTCTAGATTATTTAAACAACAATAAGCTCATTGCACTCACCAAAATAGTAGTGGAGAACCATTTCATAAACAACTTATATTATACCAGGAAATGAGTAGCTTACCCTATATCTTTCAACAAAAATTTTATCCTTGGAGGATGGGACCTTGTTTTCTTCTTCCCCCCATTTCTTCAACTTTTTTGTGGTGAACTCCTTTCCTGCATCTCTTCCCCTCCGTTTCTTTGCAGGCTCCAAAACCTCATCATTGCTTACGTCCTTGTCCCTTATTGTCTCTGCATCATCCTGTCAGGGAAAGAAAATGCTAAGACCATCAAAATTCTGATTTCAAAATCCAGGAGCAAGGGACAGATTTCACTTGCTAATACATGCACTACATCCCCTAAAATTAGATTATTCTAATTAAAGTAAACACCTTTCAGCGACACCACATAAAACTAATGTCCTCCTAAAGATTCACAGGCAACTTTATAACTGGAAAATATGCACATTGCACATTCCAATCTTACAAGGTTTATTAACGCAGGACACCAATGCAACGCTAATTTTCCATGGATGCTTCTTTTCTATGCTGACTAGGGGAAAAAAATTGTCACGTCAAACATTTAAGACCTTGCTTAATAACAAAACTGTGCACCAATCATGTTCAAATGACAAATTCAAGATTTGTTAGGCAAGATTGAAAAATCGGGTCACTAATCCTTCCACTTGAAAGTTTTGATTGATATGAAACCCCACCGTCTAGGTAAGAAAATAAAAAGGTATGAATCAAAACAATAGCAAGGTATTATATCGTACTAATGAAAATCATGCCTATAAAGCATTCAATTCAAAATGATCTTTTGCAAGGACTACATAGTTTACCGCATAGCTTTCACCATGACCTTTGCCTTTGGATAATTCGATGTCACCGTTAGCTTCCGCCGCTAGCCTTTCCTCAAGCCCCTGCTTCCACCCAGCATCGCTTACCTTCTTCCTCTTCGCAGGTTTTAAAACCCTGTTGTTCTCAGTTTCCTCACCCAATAAAATTTCCTTGGCATCCTATCACCAAAATAGCAACATATCACAACATCCACCAAAACAAATTGAACCATATCCTCAAAAACACCAAAAGAGAGGCAGTACTGCAAGATAGCAACAACATTATGAAAAATACTCCCTCCGATTCTTTTTATAAGGCGTATTTGGTTTCGTTAGGACAAGACTTTGATCAACGATTACTTCATTAATATATCATTTATGCAATACAAAATCATAATTATATATAAGTACTTTTGAATACAAATCTGCTAATATCAATTTTGTATCATAAAAATTATATGCTAATAGAGTAATTGTTGGTCAAAGCCTTGTCCTAACGAAACCAAATACACCTTATAAAAAGAAACGGAGGGAGTAATCTTTTAGATTTTTCGTATGATGAAAAACAGAAGTGCAAAGAAAAATAAAGATATGCCATAAGAGAATACACATCCTTCTCTTGAAGATATATCCAGAAACAAATACTGTTACGAAAAACCAGCAAAATGCTTAAATCAAGAATTTAATTACGACATTAATAACAAGCCCTTATAATGCCGATAAATTCATATATTAAACCCGTGGGGATTGAATCTTTATGCAGCACGGTAAGTACATGATCACAAGAACTTGCTGATCGTTAAGCAATCAGTAAAGTGATTGAATTTTTTTCACAACAACTGCACCTTTACTAGTCAGCAATGAGAGTTAGATTTCCACAAAACCAGACAAAAATTCAATAAAACGTTGCAAAGATTTGGCCTTATTTGGAATATGACATAGAATCTGCGACAAGGTATTCAAATATTTCCAAAATCAACTTTTGCAACATATGTCAAGAGTAATTTACCCAGTTGTTTTCCCCGTGGCTTTTGCCGTTCGAGAATTGGGCCTTGCTGTCCTCTTGCACTAGTTTGTTTTTTCTGGGGCCCCTCTTTTTCCCAGCGTCACTTCTCTTGGGCTTGTTCAGGGGCTTCAGAACTTGACTGTTCGCAGTTTCTTCATCATGCTATAGGCAAACTAGCAATTAGTCAATCGAAGCTCCACTAAACGAAAATCAAAACCCGTAATAGACCAAGAAGTTTGAGGCATTCTTCAGAGTATGAGACAGAGAAATAAAGAAAAACTTTACATAAAACTCAAGTAAAAGCGACCAATCTGGACGATACATTCATACCAAAAGAAAAGGTATTATTAGCAATAGAGCGGCGCATTATTGCAGTACTTTTTTTAAAAACTCTTAATCGACATTGGCACATAACCCGTCAAACCAAGATTCAAGAGCGAGTCGTACAGAATGATGTATCTTTCCGATTTTCCTACTCGGAACCAAAATCACAGAGAATGGAGGGAAAGATGGCTTCCCAAGAACAAATACTTGTCCAGATAAATAAGGCGGAGAAGGGAGAAATGGCAAGAGCAGCCAAACTTCCCTGCGCGATCACTCAAATAAGAAGAACGCGTTCACAGTAGGAAGAACAGCCAAAAACCTCAACAAAAAAAAAAAAAAAAAAAAAAAAAGAGAGGGACTGGTCGCCGCACGCACCCACCAGAGAAAGTATTAGGCGCAAAAGAAATCCCCACCTCATCGTCAGTGTCGCGCTCGTAGAAGGCGTACGGCACCGGTCTCCGCTCCCTCGGCACCCTGGTCCCCGACGCAACACCGCGCCCTTCGTCCTCGGGCCTCATCGCCGGCGACGCGAAGGCCCGGTCGCCGGTCCGCGGCCTCCGCCTCCGCCTCCCCCTCCCCCGTCCTTTCGGCCTCCGCCTCCTCCCCTCGCCGTCTCTGGCGATCACCGATGCCGAGACCCCATCCCCATTGGCCGCTTCTTCCCCCATGGCGTGCGCCGTATGTATTGCGGGGCGGGCGGGCGTGTCTTGGTGTGGAAGCTGATGAGTGCTGTGGTGTTGCGGACGGAGTTCCGGCGCAGCGCAGGGGAGAGAATTCAATTCATTTTAAGGAGGCGTGGCCGGAGACGGGGGCTTTTCTCTTTTTTTTTCGTAAAATCTGTGGCGCTGTCTGTTTGGAGGGCGCATGTCTAGCATAAATTATGTAAAAATTGTATGTACAAGTTTTCAAAATTAAAAAAAAAAAAATCATACATAGCAGAAGCAATCTTCTACGATCTTGTAAAATTTTAAGACCAAACTCGACCACATTTTGAAAGATATAAAATTGATAAGCAGCGAGATAAATAGTGCTAAACAGTGAAGCACTATTCAGTTTTAATACGGTGTATACCCTAAGTTGGGGCCTAGAGAAGCACAATGATATTGAGTGTCCACAACATTCAGCATTGCTCTGCTCTAGTTGCTCCGTCTTGCATTCGATCATTGCATACAATAGCGTTAAGAAAATAACTAACATTCACCATGTTTTCTTTCTCAATCCATCTTTTATTCGTTAATTGGACAAAAGTGTTGACGAACCTCGATCTTATTCGTTAATTAGAGCCATCTCCTTGCTATCAGATACTTCATCTGTTCTTTTTTATTTGACACGCTATAATCCGTGCTGCCAAAATATTTAAAATTTGATCACTGATATGTTTAAAATTATCTAGATTGGTTACATAAAAACCATAGCATTAGATTTGTCGATAAAAATACTTGCCATTTTTATAATTTTATTAGTGTAAAATAAGATAAAATTACCACAACAAAAAACTGCTAAAGTCACATACTAAAATCTGTGGAAAGTTAAAAGTGTCACTCAGAAAAAAGAATGGTGAGAGTATCCTTCTTCCTTATTACTCTAATAATTGGGTTGATTTTGTTCATCATAGGCGCTACTTAAATAGGTTGACATCGTTGAGTACTATGCATTGTAGCATCTACAAATGTTAGTCCTATTTTATCATCAAAGTGTACTATCTATTTATAGCCCATTAATCTATACTGTAATAATTTGAATTCACCATAATTAACGGTGTGGATATTTCTACTTTTTACTTGATTAATATGGTAATTTACAGCTCTTGAGAGTGAACATGGTGGCTTCTTTTCAGCTAGGAATATAGGATTCTAATTTGGAATTCATATAAAAAATCAAATCGCTAATTTTCCATTGTTTTATTCCAAATGTGTGTGTTGTTGGATTATATATGACATGGGTTTTTTTTCTAATACAGTTTTATGTTGGAATTTGTATGTAAATACAATTAGTAATTTTTATTTTCCCCTTGAATTTTAAGTATTTAAGTATTTTAATTTTCACTTCATATAAAAATGAAACCACTATTTTTTTTAAAAAAATGTATATTGTTGGATTGTATAGGGAGTTTTTCTGTTATTGTTTTAGGTTGAAACCATATACAAATCAACCTATAAATTTTTATCCTAAATTTTAGCTTTAGTTTGTTGTTGTGTAGAAACCAAATTACTAATTTTTTTGTTTTGAATTCCAGTTACTTTATTATTGTGCTTAACATGTACCCTTTCTTTTAATATTAATTGAACTGCTAACTATATTTTATTTCCTATTTCGAATTGTAGTTTAGGTTGCGATACATATACAAATCTATGTACAATTATTTATTTATTTATTCTCGCATTTCTGTTTTACTTTAATGTTCCCATGGAAGAAAAATTGCTATTTTGTATATTTTTTATTTTGAATTTCAGTTAATTTTTATTTTACTTCACATTGACTATTTCTTTTAGTATGAGATGTTATAACTTGGGTCTACCGGATGGAGGGGTACATATTTTATCTTTTTTTTCCTTCGACTAGCATGGGGATTTCTAGGCTTTGAGAGCGAACATGGTGATTTCCTTTTCTTCTACTTTTAGTAATATAATAATAGATAGATTCACAAAAAAATATATGAAGTAGTTCAATTCATTAAGTTCTAAATAGTTGCAATAATTTGTGATATAGAGGCATAGAGCAACATCATGCTTCATATGATATTGTAGCAAGGATAAACAACATAGAGCAGGAAAAAACATGTTGATGGATTTGTGGCCATTGTAGCCATCGTCGTTTTTTTTTTACAAATCTAAATTCCCACTGCGGCCGGGGAACGCAAAAGTAGCCCTACCACGATCGGCGAGGCTCCGTCGATTTCTACGCTCTCCTGTCACGATGGAGCTAAATTTTGCAAATCTGTGCTTAAAGAAGCTAGATTTGTAAAAAAAAATGAAGTGACAGTAGTTAGAAAAGCTAAGAACTCGATGGATCATAGCACAGAGGCTTGGTAAGGTAGAAGCATTATGTGTATTCTTTAAGAAATCAAAGGTGTAGTGGTGGCGGTATTTCTACTCCCTAATCTCTACTATATAAAGTGAGAGTTTCTTCCCACGTCACATTAATTGTCCTGCTTAATTGCCCTACGCAAGAAACGAAGCGTTGCTTTAATTAGTCAGCTTTTGCACTACTATATAAAGTGAGAGTTTCTTCCCACGTCACATTAATTCCCCTGCTTAATTGCCCTACTTAATTGCCCTGCTTAATTGCCCTACGCAAGAAACGAAGCGTTGCTTTAATTAGTCAGCTTTTGCAAGCAGCGTTAAAGATAGATGTTTGATCTTATGAAATAGTATTTTTATTTTTTAATCTTTATTTTTCGTTATCAATTTTGTTTTTCGTACCAACGCAGGGGCATATCTCTACTATATAAAGTGAGAGTTTCTTCCCACGTCACATTAATTGCCCTACGCAAGAAACGAAACGTTGCTTTAATTAGTCGACTTTTGCAGAAACGAAGCGTTAAAGATAGATGTTTGATCTTATGAAATAGTATTTTTTTATTTTTTAATCTTTATTTTTCGTTATCAATTTTGTTTTTCGTAGCAACGCACGGGCATATAACTAGTCTTACGTAAATGCTTGTTACCGCTGGTTATAGTATATGATTTAACATGAGTATGTTGGTCTTTTCTTATTAACTTTTTATTAGATTTAGTGATTCTTTGGTTTGTAGATAAATATTGTGAAATCTAGGGAGTAGCTATCTACTCTCGGTGGTAAAAACACACACATCATTTCAGGTACTCCCTCCGACCCAATTTATAAGTTATAGTTTGACTTTACACAATGATTAATGTTGCATTGAAATTGAGAAAGGTACGAGAGAAAATGACGTATATGCCCTCACTTAATTGTTTTGGAAGATAAAAGACATATTTTGTGTGGGTGGTAATGAATAAATGCATAGGGTTGAGAGGAAATAAATAAAGGTATTGAAGAAAATACATAATTAAATCTATATGCACACCTTATATTTAAAATAAGACCATTAAGATTATAGAGTTTATAATTTGGGACGAATAGTACTAGTCTGCTTTAAGAGCATCTCCAAGAGGGGCCCTAAATATGGTCCTAATTTGAATTATATGATTTTTGGGGAAAAGATTAACTCCAGCAATGACCCTAAATTGTTAAAATTTAGTAAATTGTATTAGGGCCTCTAAGAGAGTAGCTATATTTAGCAACTATGTGATTGAGCCCTATCTTTGTTGGATTTTAGGGCCTAATTGCTGGAGTGAATATTTCGTTGAAGCCCTAAATCTAATTAGTTGGGTCCTAAATTAAAATTTAAGACTCATTTTTATGGCTGAGATGCTCTAAGACACATGAATTTGTTGAATTCTCACAAGTTCCAAGAGGACCTTTAGGGTTATTCTCAGATGGATTTTGAAGGAAGCAGTTGGAGAATTACGCGTGGTGGCGATGGAGCGGCGGCCGAGGCACCCAAGTACCCAACCCAACCAATCCCTGCTCTGCCCTACTCTACTCTACTCTACTCTGACAGTTCCCGCCGCTTCTCTCTCTCGCGCCTCCTTTTCGAATTTTGAAGGCGCCCAGTTCGTGGAGGGAAAGGGTACATACGTAATAACACCAGCGAAAAACTGGCCCGCTTTCCAAAGGCGTATTCCGCCCAACCGTCGTCTTCACCGCCTGCCTCTTCCTCACCGGCGCCGCCCTCATGGCAGCCGAGCGACGGACCGTCCTCGAGGCCTTCATCCGTCGCCTACTCCCAGTATCCCCCAAACCCTAGCGCCACCCGCACCGCATCAGAAGCCAGGGATCCACTCGAGGTCATCAGGCCAGTTGCCCAGGTATTCGTCAACTATCCTAACAAGCCTGGGATTGATTTTTTTTTTCCCCCGACGGCTGAGACCTTCGAGGGGAGCGTCATGCTCATGCCTAGATGGGTACAAGTCTGACCAGGGTTGACAAAACCGTTTCGAGATGGAAAATCGAATCCAGCTCGGCTTCGGTTTTTCGCGAAAATCGGTCGAAAATCGTGAAAAACCGAAGATTTTCGAAACCGAGAGTTTGAACAAAAAAATTCAAATCAGATTTTTTAAAAAACAAAAACCGGTCGGTTTTCTCGAAAACCGATCGGTTTTCGATCGGTTTTCTCGAAAAACCGTTCGACGAGTTGATTTTTTTGGGCGATCGGTTTCTTGAGCGGTTTTCGTCGGTTTTCTCGAAAAACCGCTCGGTTTTCACCGGTTTTCATCGCATAAATTTTTTTGAATTTTTAAATTTTTTTTAATTGAACCGGTTTACCGACCGGTTTATGATTTCGAATCGGCTTGATACGGTCGAAAACCGTGGTTTTCGACCGGTTTTGCGAACCCTGAGTCTGACACTGTCAATTGTGATGCTAATTCGCTTCTTGTGTGTAATTTTTGTTCCAGTTCCCGGTTGCCACTTAGTAATTTCGCCAAGTCTTGTAGAATTTTTTTTATAAATAATCAATTTTTATTCATGTATTATAATAATATACCTGAATTTTATTTTTTTACAAAAATAACCTCGAATCGCGCCAGGTCATCGCGATTGCTGGGCTATCGCGCCATGCTGGCGCGACTAGCAACGTGTACGCAGGCGCGAAGAAGCGATAGCCAGCGAAGCGACGCCAGAGTGGCGAATCGCGCCACCCTGGCGCGACAGCGCATCTTGGCGTATTTGGCCGAATACGAGCAAGCGGCGCAGGCGTAGGAATTTTTAAAAAATAATCTTTTTTAGTGCACGGGTAGGGATTTTTTAAAAAATAATCTTTTTTATATGTGCTTTTTATATGTGAAATACGAAAATATACCTCTTTTATTTTTATTTCTTTTGTAGTTTAGACAATTGATTGATAGTTGTGCCACGGTGTAGCAATTGATTCGCCGTCGTACCAGCGATTGGAGCTCATTTTTGTTTTTTTCAATTTAATTCCAATTCAATAATTTATATCTTTTTGTTAGGAAACTCCAAATCCAACGAAATAAATTTCTAAATTTGTATTAAACTATAAGGATTCAGATTAATACAAATTTAGAAATTTATTTCGTGACCTTAACTATTCATAACATGAGTTGTCATCGACTATAATACTTAAGGTTATTGCACTGAATCCTTATAGCTTAATACAAATTTAAAAATTTATTATGTTGGATTTGGAGCTTCCTAGCAAAAGATATAAATTATTGAATTGGAATTAAATTGGAAAAAACAAAAATAAGCTCTAGTCGCTGGTACATACTGCGACTAGTACCTCTCCGTTGTGATTGGCGCCACATCAGCCAAGTCGTCAGCGTCGCCACGTCGCCAGTCGCGCCAGCATGGCGTGACAGCCCAGCAATCGCGATGACATGGCGCGATTCGAGGTTATTTTTGTAAAAAAATAAAATTCACGTATATTGTTGTAATACATGAATAAAAATCGATTATTTACAAAAAAAATTCAGTCTTGTATGCCTCTCTTCGTTTCCTAAATGGCAATTATAGACTGACACTGCCGTGTTCTTCTTGTTCAAACAGATTCAATTAGATAGTCTACTAGAGCTCACGGGAAAACCCTGAAGTAACAATCTGTTGTCCCCTTCTGAAATTTTGGTATGTGATAGCGTTACTCCATTGAGCAACTGAGAAGATTGTGTTCTTGTCTAGCAACCAAGGTTTTAAATCATGATTTTCGCAGCAATGTCCTAAAAAAGCTACGGCAGCTATCGCGAAAACTATCCTTCATCGTGTTTTCATTATCTAAAAATAAAAAAAATATGTACATAATACAAGTTACCTCCAAACAAATCATAATCATGATACTTTAAAAGGTATTAATATTATTATAATATGAATACGAATGAGTCCGAAATCAACAAACATGTTAATACATGTCAAAAATCATAACCAATAACTATATCATAATGTTCTCAACAACAAGTACTTAATCACTAAGGAATATGAATGTTAGATTATTGAAAAAGGGTGAGATGAGGTCTTTTACTAGGTTTTCTCGTAATTTAGGCTTATAAAAGATGCATTTAGGACTTATAGTAAGTTATATTTCAAAATGGATCCAATGTTTTGTCCTGTGGGTACTTATCTAGCATAGCAGAGCTATCACTAGCTACAAGCTACGGCATATAGCAAAACTATTGCTATCTATAGCGTTTGTAGTTAATATAGTGGAACATTATCCTATAACTTCGCGTTTTCGGTTAAAAAATGCTAGTTATTTAGAACACTGCTAGCAACATATACGAGAGTCATTGTTGTATATTGCATTACCTCGATAAAAGCATTTTATTAAGCATTGTAGAGCTTTATCCTTGGTAAACTTCAGCTGAACCATTAAACTTACAGGAAAGAAGCCTAAATGTAGAATTGTTTAGCCATTTAAATGTCTTTTTACCTCTCTTATCATGCATCCATGCTCGTGTCCATGTTAAATGTAGTTTAATCACGGCGCTAGTTACAACCCATGCCACACATTATCTTCAGTAGCTGTGCTTGCTGATTGCTGGAACTTCAAAAGTCTTCAATATGCCACTATGCTGAAAAAGTAACATAAAGGCTCGTCGAAGAGGAAAGGAAGAGGAGAGGGAGAAGAGTCTCCATGAGATTTGAAGGTGCGAATTTTAATCTCATATTTTTATGTTTGGGAAACATATATAGGTTAGAAAACCAAAGTATTTAGATTTGTAGGTATTTAGTTATATAGAGTAGTAATAATTGTGTAGATATTTGTTGACTAGTAATATTTTTGTAAATATGAGTAGATTAATAATATTCTTGTAGGTATGTTTTGATCATTAAGATTTTCTGTAGATATTTGTAGATTAGTATTATTGGTAGAGCTATGTTTACAATAGTAATATTTGTGTAGATAGTTGTAGGTTACTAATATTCATGTAGATATATTCATATTTTTGAATTTGTAGTGTTGTAATCACGGTTTAGCTTCGATCGGATATGTTGGGAATAAGTTGTCAAATCTTACAGGATAGCATGGATTTGAGAAGTAAAATTTACGAACATTTAAAGCAATTGTGTATTGAAGTGTAGAACAAGTTCACATCATTCGTAGGCATATTTTTGTAGTTAGGTTTGTAATTCTTTCAGTTTATTACGTATTGGATGACATAAAGCTAATACGTTGTGTGCGCAATAACAATTGGAGAAAATGGTCCACGGGTATAGATGACCGAGTACATTTCAAAATATACTATGGAGAAGGAGTTCCACACATAGGGGCCAAAGGGGTGGAATCAGGTCATTTTCCAAGTGTGATATGCAGTTTGCCACGTGCAGGGGAGCGTCCATGGGCCGAAACAGGCCCCCTATAGCTTTTGATGACTTACATACGGATCCTCCGCAATTTGTTAGGAGGAATGATAGGGCCATGAAATGCTTCTCAACGTATTGAGAATGAGCCTAGGAAGAAGTGGGTTTTGCTTTACGATACAGATGGTGTAAGGTACGGTGCGACAACAACGAATCTGGCAGAAGTGTACAATTGGGTGATGAGGGGTCTCCTCTCGTTGTTATAGTCGAGGGAGTTCTTCGTGGGATTGCGAAGTACTTCGTCGATCGTCATGCCAAGGCATTGGTCACCATGAATAATCATGTTGTGAAGTACTCAAATATGATCAGTGCATCCATGGAAGGTAAAGCAAAAAAAAGTGGAGATGCATAGAGCGTTGAAGATGGGCACGAGAGAGTTGCGCTTCGAGTTATTGTGTAGGGAAAAAGTCGGTCATAGGACAAACTGCGGTAGAGTTATTCAGGAATGCACCCTTGGAAGGTGAAGTTGTTTATGCACATGCAACAAGCCTCTTCTGTTACATAGGTCTTGTGCACACATAATGTATGTATGTTCCACCATTCGTATGGATTCGAGCATATTCATGGATCAATGTTTCATAAAGGAGGCAGTGGTTGCAACTTGGAGTGAAGAAATGTATGGTATCGGTGCGGTTGGTTCATTCACGGAGCATCGAAGCTGGGAGCATACGAAATGGGTTTTGGACATTAACAGACTTAAGGGAGCCGGATGGCGCCAAACAAGATGTATCTAGAACGATATGGACGCTGGAGAATGTGGGCGTCGAGCGAAGAAATGCTTCATTTGCAAGGAGACGGGGCATACTTTCAAATATTGTCGAACACTAAGCTAGAAATGAAATGTTGTATTGTTGTATGCTCCATTTGTAAGATTATTTGATGTGTTACAGGCTTATCAAAATTGTTGTCGTGTACTTTTTACTTGATATGTTCTGTTTGTTTATGTCATCATTTCCTAAATATAATATGTATGTAAGCTCTGTACTACTGATATGTAAAATATGTCACCAATAATATTTGTCTACAATTTTGAAATGTTATGTGTATGTCAGGTTTATATTTGCATGCTGTTTGTGATCTGTGTATGCTTTAACTCCCTAATTATTGTCCTAACATCTTTTTATTTGCATGGCGAACGACGCAATACCCTCTTTGTTAACATCTTTTTATTTGCATGGCGAACGACGCAATACCCTCTTTGTCGCTTTCCAAATGCGATAGAACTCTGTCGCCAATCATAATGGCGACAAAATTCTGTAGCCAGTCACAATGATGACACAGTTCTATCGCCAATAACACTAGCGAGAGAATGCTGTCGCTACGATTACCGGCGACCTACATCCTACGCGGCATCCATATCATCAAGTCGCGATTTTTACTTGCGACAATACTCTGTTGCCATTCCGAACGGTGAGAGAGGTATATTTCTGTAATTTTTCTTTTGAGGATATTGTTTTTGTATTTTTTGATTTTCGTGTATTATTTTAAAATTTTCTTTCCTATAGTAACAAAAGAAAGGACTGATAATAGTAATTCATGGGTATGTGGGCCTTCATCACGGGTCCAGTTAACACCCGATCGTAGAATAGGGCAATACATATTTGTGGGGAGGAGGCCCATGTGCTCCTTTCGGTGAGGCTTGGAGGCTCCATTGACGCAGGCTGGTCCATACCATACCTCCTGCATCCAGGCCCCGTAACATTTTGGGGTGCTCCAGTGGCGTACATTTATCCCTTCATACAAAGTCAACAGATCATACCTGTGCCAACTAATCTGTACTAGTCTAAGCTGGCCCGTAAAAGTGCAGGTTTAAGTCTAATCTGACGTGCCCCTTGTTAGGAAACTCGGCCCATGTGGTCTATGTGGACTCTCCCAAAACTTTAGCAGTAGGTTATAAATAGAAGGCAGGGGGGTCACCCTATTGTACACGTGCAATCAGAATAATAAAGCAGAGCAGTTTCTCCTCATATTGTGTCTCTCTCCCTCTTTCTCTGTTCTCCAGTTTAGATATATTAGGCAACCCCAGACTATTCGATAGCCGGTGGGTGAAAGTGCCCCTCTCCGATTGGCACAAGTCTCTCCGGTCCCCTCAATCCAGTTAGCCAATTTTGGATCATCATTCCAACACGCCGCGTTTTACTGGGAAGGATCCAACGATTCTTTCTTACCTAAAGTCCCACTTGCTGACCTGCTTCCATGAGCACAAGGTTTTCTCACAAATTGTGGCTTATTTTGGTCTGCCATACATGTAGTCAGTGTCCAATTGATCGATGGTGGTTTGCAAGGCTTTTTTTCTTCTTCTTTTCAAAGGATTATTTATAGCAAGAATTTAGGTAGAAACCATATATAGTCATACAATTTGGATAAATTATATTCATGTTAGTACGTATAGTTTTTGCAGCTACTCATAACAATGTGCAATATAGTAATAGTATACCTTAATGTAGGGGAGGGGACTTGGTAGTTTTGCCTGCTTTGTTGGCTATAAGACTCGGAGAGAATCTTCACCCAATCCTGATGGCAATAAAAATATAGAGCGATTAAGGATTGCCAGCCGAAAAGGGGGATTGCCCGCAAATGACGCAATTTGTTAGATAGCAAGCACGTTAGATTAAGCCATCGGCCGCCCACTTCAACTACCATATAATTAAGCTCATGTATATTCCTGGCTGCCACTGAGCTAGACTGGATGCATGGGAGTATTTGTGTGCTCATCTGCAGAGAAGGAAGCAAATTAACATGCGTCCCCTCAAAGCACATTATAATCTTCCTTGTGTCTCTAGAACATGGTTCACAAAATCGCTCAAAAATTGTGACTTCCGAACGTGTCGAGCCGGTTCGGCTTTTGAAGTTGATCGGTAAACCGATCCAGTTTAAATTCAAATAAAAAAATTCAAAAAAATTATAAAAATTTATCAAACAAAGTGTTAAATTTTTTGTATTAGACCCTGAGGCAATGATAATGATGTTGTAAAATTTTTATATAATTACCAGACCTGTATTATTTTTTAAAAAATATAACAATGCTACTTTCTTTGTGTATTCTCCATGCGTAACCTACACAGTTGTAAAAAAATCTCAGCGGTAGCGAATTTTTTGTAATTTCGAACGAAATTCAAGAAGAACCGAAGGGTTTTAAAATTCAAACAAATGTGAAAAGTGGTCAACCACGAGAGCGAAATTTGAATGAAAAGCATCGAAATTTGGTCAAAAAGCAGTGAAATTCGCTAAAAAAAAATTGATTGTTTTTCTCGAAAATCGTCGGCATTAAAAAATCGAGAAATGTAAAAAAAAATGGGAAAAATTACAAAAAATATTGTGAAGTTTGTAAAATGCCATTAGAGTCCCAAAAAATAGGAAACATGTTAGAAATATATAAATATGGAAACGCATTAAAAAAATTCCAGCATGATCTTTCGTAAATATGTAAAAGGCCATTAATACAATTGGATCATTTACTAATATAACAATATCATGTTATTAATAGACACGTCAAATAATAATAGATGTGTAAGGATAAAATTCAACGTAAATTTAAAATGTAAGAAAATAGTAATAAAATGAGAAGTTTTGATAGTTCATGCATGCATATAACGAAAAGTAAGCTTTTCAACGTCGGATAACATTAAAATATTAAAATATAACATAACAAGATAATTTTTGTACATACAAATATCGCTACTTGAACATAATACCATTTTCGGGTGTCATCCATTGCTACTAAATATACTCCAATAAATATGGTTACTTGACATACTTCAACAGATATTACTACTTGATATACTTGAATAAATATTACTACTAAATATAATTGAACCAATATTGTTATTAAAATATAGATAATGTTGAAGTAAATATTGCTACTTGACATACTTGAACAAATATTGCTACTAAAAATACTTTTAATTTTTTTTTTGCCTTTTCTATTATCTATATTTTGAATGGCTCAAAAGCATCTCCAACTTTATTTTTTTTAAAAAAAAATATTTACACTAGAGGTCATAAGGCTATTAATAGTAATTATATAGAATTTTTGTTTAAAATTTGTGAATTATTTTTTGAATTTTAGCGAAAAATCGATTGAAATTTTTTTTGAGGGGAAGTAAAATGGACGAAGTTCGCAAAATTTGTTAGAAAAGTCGAACCCTGTATCAGCGTATATGTTGCTGGTAACTAGAAAGCGACGAGAGACACATTAATTAACATATTGAATATTGGTATGATTGGATAGGGATTTAGATAATTATTTTCCCTTATTTTGCAGTACTTGTGTATCAACTTAATTAGCCTACATTCGGCTCGGTAATGATTAGCACATAATCCTGTAATTTGCATGTTCCGATCCCCTGATTTTATTTATTTATTTTGAACGGCGATACCCTGATTTTATTTATTCTTGAAAGACTATTTGGATTTTTACCCTTTTGATAAATATAGGGTCTATAGTTTGAATGGTCTTATTTAGAAATATAAAGTTTGCATATAGATTTAATGAGCCTTTCTTATTATACCTCTATTTATTTTCTCTCAACCATATGCATTTATTCATTACCATATATACAAAATATTATCTCTCATATTCCAAGACAATTAAGAGATATATATAAATCATTTTCTTTCATATCTTTCTCAATTTTACCGTAACTTTAATCCTTGTGTAAAGTCAAAACGCGTCTTATATTTATCATAAGAAAGAGTATTATAGTAGTTGATGGATGAATGCTCCCTACCTAGTTAGAGCAAAGTACAATTCTCAGCTTACTATTAGCATGTACACGTCAGCTTTGTCGTATGTGGAAGAGAGAAAATAGGAGAGAACTGGCTCTTATTTAATAGCAAGTACCGCATGGAAAAATAGGTGCTATCGCTGGCTAAAGGCCGGTGTTAGAGCCGGCACGAACGACGCTTAGTGTTGAAGTTAGTGTTTTGCCAATGACCATAAAGATGAAGTTAATGTTGAATGCACAAATGAGATACTTTTATTCTGGATAAAAGGTTAGGAACCGCATCAGGTTGATTTCTAGCAGATTAACGTAGCTACTGTGATTTGGTGACTAATAGTACTGTAATTACGGCCTTTTTGTGGACGATGGAAGAGTTGTTTTTCTTTTCTTTAAGCAAATGGCACGCAGCTAGGAATTATTAATTAGGATATGATGGAAGGTGCTGCCACTGTCCAAGATCACATCAGGTGGATCTCCAATGGGGCCCAAATATATACTAGTACTCCAGCAGCTTGACCTCTTGCCTTGACTTAATTATCGACACCATAACCATAATCATCATCATCATCACCATCATCGTATGTTTTTTCTTAATCATAGTTCTAGCACCACAAAATTATCAGATCCGTCTCGTGATCACTCCATTTATTCGATTCTATGCTTTTGTGATGGATCTCTCCTTTTCCTCCGATAAAAGCAAGTAAATCGATGCATGCGTGTGAAATACTGATGAATCATTAATTGATCCGCCCGTGTCTCTCAACATTCTGTCATCAGATATACAGTGAAATTAAAACACGTCGGAAGCAGACGCTACGTTTTTGCTTTTCTATTTTAATGATCTGTATTTTTTTTTTAATTTTCGATCCGAAATTAGATACAAATATCCGGATTAGATCACTGTTGGTGATACTTAACCCTAAAACACAAACTGCATAGCTAGGATTTCCTAGCCTACCTGGCCAAAGCTAGAGTTCGATCGTGAGTGCATGGGCCTTGGGGTCATTGTCCTTGTCGATCACCACCTCATATGCGTGATCCGATTCATTTAATTAATCAATCTCCTATGATCGAAAGAATGATATCATCAATCAAATAAAGAACAAAAAGGGAAAAAAAAAATACACACACTATTCTGCATCCAAATGTAGAATAGCTATTCTACATGTCAGTCGGATGAGCGTGTCTAAGTACATCTATTTTGTGTGTTGACCAAACCTATCAGTTATGTGCCCACCCGACTAATAAAAGAATATACACACACTATTCTCTCTCTCTCTATTCCCGGATCGCGCCACCACCGCGCTCTTCCCCGGCTCCGATCGCCCCCATGCCAACTTCCTCCACCGCCTCTAGCCCCCCTCCGGCTCCGTTGACCTTGCCGTCGGTGCACGCCGCCGTCCACTCCTCCGCCGTGCCCGCGCCGCCTCAGCCGCACCCTGGCCGTGCCCACACGTGCGTGTACCGAGTGCACGAGCCATGTGGACTCGGTCTACACCGCGTCGGCCCCACCTGTTAGCCTGACAGGGATTTTCTCATTTAAAATTAATTCGCGAAAAATGATTATGACAATAGCAATACGTCAAATTCGGTTTTTCTTTTGAAAAATAAATTCGAGAATCCGAAATTATGCTACATCTTTTTTATTTGTTTTTAACTTTTGAGAGCCCGTTTTCACCCGTTCGAACTCCGTTTGGCTCAGTTTTTCTTTCTAAATTCATCCAAAATCTTAAATTTCAGTTTGGTGCTAGTTTGGTATTTTATTTGGATTTATTTGGATTTTATTTGTATTTGGTTGCTTTTAATGTGTAGATTTCGGAGAATCCGATGAGTATCTGTGCGACGATTTCGAGCAGCAACTCGTCGAACCAGGCAAGTCGCACCACCTTGATCATGTTGCTCCCAGTTTGCAAACGTGTATGTTGAATTTAAATTATTGCATGCCTATGTGTTGTAAACGTTATTTCCCGACCCAATTTTAAATGCTAGTTATACCCAATATTGGTACGCCACCCTTGAAATTGAATTCCGATGGCGTTGTAACCTTAAAGAAAGATATGAACTATTATATGATAATAATTAGACATTGCTTAGTCATGCTTAGAACTGAATCTAGGAGATTTTGGGAGTTTGTGCCAAAATAATGTTCTGTTAAAAATAAAAGTCACAATGTTAGTATTATGCAATGGTAAAAAATGAAAATATGATTTAGACCGGGCGAGAAATGGATGAATGGTGGTGTGGTTAACATTTTGGGTTCGTGGAAAATCTCGCCTAATCAATTAAGGACCGGTCTGAGTTTCGTTGAATGTAAAGCCTAACCGTACTACCACAAATCTAGAATGGGATAGACATGGCTGGCCGTATTAACGCATACCATGGGCAGTCATGACAATTGGTGGTAGTGGTGTGGTGAAAGTGTGAGGCTGCCACTCTGGCGCAAGAGAGGGCTTCTGAATAGAGGGATTATTTCAGCAATAAATCCTTAGCGGGCATGACTACATGGATGAGTTTTTATAGGGGTCTTGTGTTGATCTTCTCTGTCACTCACCAAAGGAAGTGTGCTTACACAAAGGGAATATCATGTCTTGTGGGTAAAGTTGTACAACCTTTGCAAAGAGTAAAACTAATCGATTAGCCACGTTCGTGGTCATAGGCATGTCGAGCAAGCTATTCACAGATTAGAATTTGTTAAATTTAAAATTTGAGTTTATAAAAGAAATGGAGTTGGGATGGAGAGATTCCATCGGAGATAAAACTTGGAAGGTTTCAGGAGTGATTCTTGAGTTGAAAAAATGTTTAAATTTAAGTTCCTTTATAAATTATGCAATTTGAAATTATTTAGAATATTTAGAAAACTATCGTTTTATGCTTACATGAACCATATAACCTTCATTTGTTGCCTATACATTATATTGCATTTTTCGGTGTGATTTGTTGAGTACGTTTGTACTCACCCTTGCTTAATGTGCTGCTTCAGAGAAGGAGTTCCATGATGGTGAGGATCAGTTGGACTAGGCCGTATCCCTAGTCGATTGCATGTGGCAATTTAATTGGGCTCTATCTATTGTTCTTCAGTTTCGCTGCATTCATTTAGTCGTTTATTTATTTGTTGACCTACGCGCCATTTAATTTGTAATTCTAGATATTTATTATTACTAAAGTATGCTGGATCTGCTTTGATTTCATTTCTATTGTGTGTATTAGTATTTCTTGGACTAGTACAGAATACACAGATGATTTCAGAGATATTTTTCCGGGATCCGACAATTTCTCACAACGGCAACCAAACAACATGTTGATGAATTTGATTTTAATTCTACGTGGCAATTTGACATGGTATCCAAACACTGGAATTGAATATATAAACTGATTCGATTTCTACCTGAATTTGAACCGGAGACTTTCGCTCCATGGATCCAATTGTAATTCCCGGAACCTAGGGGCAAATGGCCACAAGAGTGCGTGTGGGGCCCACATGGATGTGACCCAACGGATAACAATAGGGAGGGCATTAATTGGGTTGGGTCTGGGGTCAGCAGCGCAGCACAGCACAGCACAGTAGAGGAGCTGCTGTTCCGTCGGGGAGTATCAGGACCGTTCAATAATACTAGTTAGAGCCGCGCGCTTCGTCGCGCCGTGCGAAATTTGATAAAAAAAATGAGGAAAAGCGGGGAAAAACGAAAAAACGACGGACGAAAAACGAATTTACATTTTTTTTTTTTGGGAAACGGCCAACGAAAACATTTTTTCCATGTTCCGGAGAAAAAACGGTTCACGGAAATAAATTTTTCCAAGCAAAATGAAGAAAGAAAACGGCTTTCCATTTTTTTTTGAGGAAATAGCCACCGAAAACATTTTCCCCATGCTTCGGAGGAAAAACGGATGACGAAAACTTTTTCCTGGGGCAAAACGGAGAAAGGGAACGGTTTTTCATATTTTATTTTTTGGAAAAACGGGCAAGGAAAACATTTTTCCCATGCTCCGGAGAAAAATCGGATGACGAATTTTTTTTTCGGGCAAAACGGATAAAGGAAATGGTCTCACAATTTTTTTGGGGCGAAATAGGCACGAAAAACATTTCCCACATGCCCTGGAGGGAAAACTGATTACGAAAACATTTTTTTCGGGCAAAACGGAGGAAAACGGATCACGAAAACATTTTTTTCGAGCAAAACGGAGAAAGGAAACGGTTGTACATTTTTTTTGGGGGGAAAACGGCTACCGAAAATACTTTTCGCATGCTCTGGAGAAAAAACGGACCCTGAAAACATTTTTTTGGGACAAAACGGAGAAATGACCCGAACGTAAAGCACGAGGACCTATTTGTTATAATTTTGGACCTGTTCGCTATTTTGAAAAATTAGTAAATGGCTCGCTCGCTATTCGCACTTAACGGGAGGGCCTCTATGCAAAACGGCAAACCAGGGACCTAAACGCGAACCGGGAAAAATATCTTCCTCTCACAAAAAATCGCGCGAGGACCTGGACGTAATTTCAGAAAACCGGAGGGACTTTTGCGCAAAAAAGGAGAGGACACGTGGGGGGCCGGTTGGCCCCCAATTTCTTCCCCTATAAGGGTGTTAATATTATCCACAGTAGAGGAGCTGCTGTTCTTTGGGGAGTATAGGACCATATAATGATATTATCTTAGCTGATTTTTGGTTTGTATATATCAACTTTTGTCTATACGAAAAAATGTGAAAAGAGGGAAGAGCAGACTCTTATTTAGTAGTTTGTTTTGTACGAGAGTATGGATAGATTATTTATGTATAAAAGAGGAGACATAATTATCCTGAATATAATCTTTAAAAACAGCTATTACATAAACTGAATTGTAATTAACTACTCCCTCCAGTTTGATAATAGATGTCGTTTTGGACATAGTGATGATCAAACTTCTAAAACTTTGACTATCGATATATTTTTAAATATTTAAATTGGATATATGAAAATTATATGTGTAAACTTGTCTCGGGAAGTACTTTCATAATATTATAATTTTATTGGGTTTTATAAATATATTGTAATAAAAAATAACGGTTAAAATTGTGTTTTGAAGACCGTGTAGATGTCCAAAACGACATCTATTATCATACTGGAGGGAGTATTAAGCTAGAGTAGTAGAGTAAAGTTGGCTACTGTGACTGCTCTTGCTAGCTACGGGGTGTTGGCTGGTAGGATGGAGCCATTCCGTAGTAGCGGGAGGGAGTTAAATTAGAATAAATACTATTACCGGTCCGGTGGGACCCGGTTGGTACGGACGGATGGGGATGGCTCACCAACCATCTGGACGGACGGTTGGGGCCAGCCAGCCAGCCAGCCAGCTCAGCTCTTGTCTTCTCCATGTCTGGATCGGATTCTCAACTGTTTTTAATTTCTTTCTTGGCACCGCGCTGCACTCTATGCATTCTCTCATTCCTGAATATATTTTCTTTGGACTTATTTATTATCAGCTTCGATTTACGAACCATTTTCACCGGTAACTTAATGACAATTATAGTAGCTTACCGACGATGATAATAACATAATGATATAAACAACGGCGGTCCTGAGATTTCAGGGGCCCAGAACGAGATTTAAAATGAGGCCCCTTCTGTCCGGCTTCCCACTTTAGGCCACGCCAAACACCAGCCAAAATGTTAAATGTGCAAATGGGCTGCTCCATGGGCTGATCTGATGGGCCATACAATCAGCAAAAATGCTAAACATGCAAACAGCTAAAATGTTCTACTAATGTATGTAGCTATAGGGTGGGGCCCATGGTGAGGGGGGCCCGGAGCGGCTGCCCCGCTCGCCCCCCCTCAGGGTCGGCGCTGGATATAAGGCCCCGTTTGGCAACTTGGAACCGAGCCGCTTACTGTAATCCTAGAAACTCACCAAACGCTGCTAAAACTCTAACGATTCTCCTAACATTTCTCCTTTTTCCACACCGTGGTTGAATCACCTCAACCCCGCTTCACTAGTTTCTACTAGAATTTGGAACCGTACCAAACGGTTTGCGTAAAGTGATTCTCGATTCTACCAAACGCGTTTACAAGAATCAAACCGCTTTGCTTTCTACTAGAATCTGGAACCGTACCAAACGAGGCCTAAATCTCGTCACTAAACGCCATGTGAATGAGATTTTACTGCCAAATGAACACTAAATTACTGATGTGTGTAGTAGTATTTACTATTGCACATACTCTACCGACTGCTCAACACTCGAGCGTTATAGTATCTGTAGAGTGCATATAATAGTAAAATCTTATACATATCAATGATTTGTTTGTTTTTTTTCAGTAAAAATCTTATCCATACGATATTTAGGGTTTGATCTCGACATCTTCAGTTGGACGTCCAGTCGGCTTGTTTGCTTGTTAAACAAACGAAAGAAATGAGTTTAGCCACTTGGAATCTGATTTCTGATCCCAAAGCAAATGCTGTGCATGTGCTCCTATTCCAGCGGTTGTACACGTTCACAGAGAGAAGATCCCGTTTCCTCACTTGTACAATCTCGTAGTTTTCGTACCACTTCGTTCCACCATAGCTAGTAAACTTCGTTCCACCATAGCTAGTACGTGGCAACGCATCATGTGCAATTAAATTTCTGATGTAATCATCTTGCAACTGAACTACTAAATATCGTGAAAAATTCTAAAAAATTTTGTAGATGTATTCTTGAACATACTCTACATCTGTATAAAATTGCAAGTTCAAATTCATTATATACTGAGAGTTACAAATTCTATCAAAATTCTATCAATTTTGAGCCCTTCAAATTTGTCAATTTTTTCCTCTTTTTTATAATTCTTAATATATAATGAATTTGAACTTGCAATTTTATACAGAGGTAGAGTACGTTCAATAGTACATATACAAATTTTTTCAGAATTTTTCACGATATTTGGCAGTTCAGTTGTACGATGATTGCACCGAAAATTTAATTGCACATGATATGTTGCCTACATGTCGGCGAAGAACAAAGTTGTGACGTACAATACAACAACACACGAGCAAGGAACACATGAATCGCGAGTAAAATTTGGGAAAAATTTCTTTATCATAATATTATAAAAATAGAGAGCAAAAGGCTCACATGTACACCGAAACTAGCACGATATTTCTGACAACCGCATCTTACATCTTACACATGTAACATGCTTTGGTAGTAAAATGTATATATACAGATAGCAAAATCTATATATTATAAGATTGTACTACTACACATACTATACAGGTTGTCAAACCCTCTGGCATGATACCAATACTTATACACACACAAATAGTAAAATACAGATCGTGACTAGTATGCTTAGATATGCAACGTATTATTGATATCATTTTGAAATATCAAGATTAATATTGCTTAATGTAATATGGAACGTGTTTATGAAAGGTGTGTCATGTGTTATTGATGATGTTGGCTAGTGGTGCATGGTAAACAACTAGGGTGGTAAAATGATTTTGATTGGGGCAAGTAGCAAGAGCTGTGAATATGGTGGGCTAGTTGTGGCATTTGGGCGATTGCAATCGGTTCTTTTGGTAACTTGGATATTGTGAGTTTTTTAGTAAGTCTTGTCTCGGTCAATTAAGGACTTAACTTTGCAATCATTTGAGCTGGGCGAAACATACAACCACATGTCTAGAATGGAACAGACCTAGCTAACTAATTCGTGATGTCTAGATTTTGGTACTTGTCAGGAGCCGCCCAGATCGTCCTCGAGTTGTTGGGTGAACAGTTGTTCCCATCGGATTTGGATCCTAGCAACCAATCACCGGAGGTGATCCTGATGCTAATACCCAAGCCCAACAGAGACAACCCTACGAACATCCAAACGACTCGACAACAACCCCGGTATTCCCCCGGTATGCGACCCGAAACGCGCCCAGGATCCCCGCATACCGGAAACCAACACGATATCAATTCAATTTGCACAAAGGGGGCAACGAACCCGAAACCTTCCAAACCACACGCAAGTGGAAACACACGGCACAAGACGAACCCGACAACCACCGAACCAAGATTGAAATAACTCCAAAACTCTAAACTAGGCAAGAACGGGGAAAAAGACCAAGACTCCGAAAAACGGAAAATTTCGGCATGACCCACCTAGAACCTATGGACATCCACTCAGCAGACAAGAAAACACAGTTGATATATATATAAGGAAAGTAAAAACGACATCCACAGCACCACATCAGTATCAGCAGTTAAAGAAAACGCAAACGGAGCCCGACATACACTTAAGCGTCTATTGCCAAATCCAAAAGACCAACGAACCGCATCTATCTATACAACAAAAGAATGCATTTAGCAAAAGTAAGACAAATCCCGGAAGTGTTCTGCCCCTGAACACTCCCAGGCGCAAACGGCGTCGGCAAGCCTCTACTCGGTGCCCCGCCCAGTCACCGAGACAAGACGAGCAAAACTTCGCACTCAACCTGATCCTCACCTGAAAAACCACAAAGCAGAAGCATGAGTACGGAAGGTACTCGCAAGACTTACCCGTGGGTCCATATAGGACCGACTCCAAAAGATTATGCATTTAGTTGTAGCAAGGAGTAAGCTTAAGGTAAAAGTGCGGAAAAGCATTAACATTTGTAATATAAGTGCGACAACGGAACCAATTACAAGTTTAAAGCAGTTATAGACCGCACTTACTTCTAATGTGAATTTGAAGGTAACAACAATTAAAGTAGAGCAATACATAACCAATTTAAAGCTCAAGCCCAACGGCGAACCACATGTTCAAGTTGTTTACTACGCAGAAGAAGTTCGGATTAAGCTTGCTCATATCCGAGAGCGCGGCAATTCGAATCGCTTAATTAACCCTGCAGGGAAGCATTGATCGCACGACACTTACCACAAGGGCCTAGTGTCAACTCCTCCCAATCATACCCAATCGCCAAGCGTCCTCCTGTGGCCGAAAACCTAGCACCCCTCGAGCAGCCCCAAGCCCGGCTTGGCGCCGAGAGTCGACCTAAGCCTCGCCTCAACCACGTCCAACCACGTGAAGTTACGGTCCATCGATTCCGTATGAGAGAAAGAGTGGCTTACCGTACCATAATCGGGCATGCGACCAACCGGTGTGCTCAATCTTATTCCACTTACGGATCGGTCCTTAATTGACACAGACGGGGCTACACATTTGAGTCTCCATACCCAAATGAACCAACTCCCCGCCTGGTCCACAATTTATTTCTTTCCAAAACCTTTCCCAATTCCAAACCAACATAATGTAGCGTGTGTGTAATAATAACAACCGCAAGTGACAGAACCCTCTGTCACTTGGCCCGAACCCCGACCTCTAAGTAAGACTAAGCACGGACTCAGTTATATTACCCGTATTAGCTTCAAGGAAGTGTCTAACAATTTTCAATGGGTGTATGTGCAGCAAATGGGATCTAGTCCTATCCCACAATTAACTCCTAATGCAAAACGTAACTCACAATTTAGCAATTTATTCTCAAAAATAGAATCATATAAGGGTTCAAGATGCTTAGGTGCTTGCTCGCCGCTTCACGGATCCTCAACGCCAATCGGCTCACCGTGATCACCCTCGATCGCGCCACTTCACCCATCATGGTTCGTTCTCTACACGACAACGATGCATATGAAATGAGATGCATGAAATGCAAATGACATAGAATGAAAAATCGAAGGTAAACTGCAAGATTCAATAAGCCAAAAGAAATACAATTGCGAGACTCTACTACAACAAATAACAACTTTTGGAAAGGCTCAACACTAGCTAAAAACCGCTTACCATGTATTGAACCCCTGATAATGCCATTGCCAACACGCTCAACCCAACCGTTCACTAGTAGCATTTCATCCCGATTAATAGAGACTTAGACCATACTCTCTTTACACATGAACACTAGAGGAAGCAAGACATGACAACATAAACCACGATCCACGCCGCATCATCCACTATTCTAGGACTTCAAGTGCTTCCTCCTTTTCTAAGATTCAATCACTTGACATCAATCTTTCAGCATAGCCAAGTGTACAATAGCATTCCCAAACCTTAACCTCCATCTACCATATGGCCTAGACAAAGATTCTAGCACCTCATATTGCGGTTTAACATCAAACCAACATCCGCCAACACTTTCACTTACTAATTGAGCTCAACCACCAATTCGAACCTTGTCGGCATTTGATCGAACACCTAATAGGCGCATTTCCAACAACTACGCCATAGCAATTTCATGAGCACACCCAAACCACAAATCTCCCCCATGGGCATTTCAACAAACACTTGCCATGCACCACCTTAGAGCAAACTTCCCCAACACATCTAACCCTAACCATGGCCATGGAGGTGGAAAGGAAGGGAGAGAGAGAGAGAGGAGGGGGAGGTCTTCTTTATTTCTTTATCTGCAGGAGGGTCGCCGTGGGAGGAGGTGGCGGCCGTGGCGTCAGTGGGGAGGCGGCGAGGCGAGGTGGAGGGAGGAGGAGGCCAGAAGCAGCGGTGCATTGGTGGGCTGGAGGCGCGGGGGACGGTGGTGGGAGGAGGTGGCCATTTGGAGGAAGCAGGCCGGCCGTGCGAGGAGGGTGGCGTCGGCCAGGGTGGGAGTGAGGAGGGGTTTTTTGGGGAAAATGGGGAGGGGAGAGAGATGAGTGGGAGGGAGAGAGGAAGATAAGAAATGGGGAAAAAGGGGGAGGGAAAAATACCTATTTACCCCGATGCCCAAACACACGATAAAATCTCAGGGCCATGACAGTACTGTCGTGGTGGTGTGGGTTCTGGGGGTACGGGTAGACTCACATGGTGCAAGAGGAGGGCCTTGATGCTGGTAACCAGTCCCCTCAATGTTGAAACCTTAGTAGATAGTACTGGGTTTAGACGGAACATTGTAAATGCTTTGTTATGGTCATTTGCATTGATAGTGAATTGATTGTATCTTGTGGGTAAAGCGTATAACCACTACAAAGTGTCAAACCTATTCGAATAGCCGTATCCGTGATATTGGACAATGCTCGGGAATTACAGTGAAATGTTAGATTTTTGATGAAATAAACATGGGAATGGAGGCAGTTTGTCTATGAAAATATGGAAATTGGTTTAAGGTTGTTAGATGGTTTATCTATGAAATAACTGAGATTTATTATTGTTATTATGTGCTTTACTGCTTTGTAATTTATTATGTTATTTTATAAGAGAGGTGCTTTATTGCAAAACAACAACTTTAGCCATTCATGTGGAATAAGCCATGCATTTAAGATTGGGGGGAAATGCAATGTCTAGTTGGTTGCGGGAATGCATATACTCTTTCTGATATTATGTGTTGGTTGCGGATCCATTGTTGGATGGAAATATGTAAGATTGGGGGGAATGCAATGTCTAGTTGGCTACTGTCGTTCATTTCTATTTTATTCTAAAACCATTTTGAAATGTAATAATTCCAAGTGTCTACACAAGTTGCACAACTTGGCCACGACTCAAAATATGTAGCAATGAATTTTTAGACAGGCATGCATTTAGTTTGTAGCTGCCAATGTTGATCTCAATGAGTAGACTACTGAGTTACCCATGTACTGTAATTGGTGATTTCAATTCTCAAGTAGTAGGAAGCAAGCAGTAAGCGGCCTGTCTCTACTCTGCTCTAGTGACATGTAAAATCAACCATGTACTTCTACTCCTACTCCTTCCTCCTCCTCGATTCGTTAGTCTGGTCTTGCTGGCCCTGCAACCACTACCCCACGCACATGGAGCCCACTCACTGGCGGACGGACCCACCTGTGAGGGGGCCCCACCAGTCAGAGGGCGGGTTCCCCGGCTGGCGAGGCTCATGTGCCGCCGCTCCCCCAGGCTCAATCATTAGCCTCCTCCTCCGCCCCTTCCCCTTCCTTGCTCGCTTCCCCTTGCTTGGCAGTTGGCTGCCTCTCCATTGATTTGAATTCCACCCCACCTCTCAGCCTCTCAACCCTAATCCAATTCCAATTCTCCCTCTCCCTCTCTCTCTCTCTCTCTCTCTCTCTCTCTCTCTCTCTCTCTCAGCAACGGCAGCAGCTCTCCATTATATCTTCATGACGACGAGGCCCGACGCCGCCGCCGGAGGAGGAGGAGATAAGCAGCTCGTCCCCGCCGGCAACGGGAATGGCACCGCCCTAACCGTGCGCAAGGCCCCCTCCAAGGACCGCCACAGCAAGGTCGACGGCCGGGGCCGCCGCATACGCATGCCCATCATCTGCGCCGCCCGCGTCTTCCAGCTCACGCGCGAGCTCGGCCACAAGTCCGACGGCCAGACCATCGAGTGGCTCCTCCGCCAGGCCGAGCCCTCCATCATCGCCGCCACCGGCACAGGCACCACCCCGGCCTCCTTCTCCACCTCCTCCCCGTCCTCCCTCCGCTCCAACTCCGCCGCCCACGCACAGCCGCTCGCCTCCCCCGCCACTCACGTCCTCCCCCACGCCGCCCCTTTCATCCTCGGCAAGCGCGTCCGCGGAGCCGAGGACGATGGCGCAGCCGGCGAGGCCGCCGCCGCCAGCGCGGCAGTGGGCCCCGCGCCGGGCTTCTGGGCGCTGCCGGCCAGGGCCGACTTCGGTCAGCTCTGGAGCTTCGCGGCGGCGCCGGAGATGATGGTGGCGGCCGCGGCCGCCCCGGCGATGGCTGGGGAGGCGTCGGCGGCCAGGGTCGGCAACTACCTCCCCATGGCGCAGGGCAACCTCAACCTGCTCGCCTCCTTCTCCGGCGGGCCGGGGGTCGCCGGGGCGGCGGCGGCCACCGCACGGGGCGAGGAGGAGAGCGCCCGCTGAGGGGCGTGTGGTCGCCGTCCCTGTGTTTGTGTAGGGTTTTAGGGCTAGGGATTCTTCGTCGGTTTGCTTCGCTTCTCTTCGTCGGTACGCTGCTGCTGCTGCTGCTGCTCCGTCTGTGGTTGCTTGTTTTTGGTTTCTAGGGTTCCCGAATTGGGCCTCGAGCAGGAGCAGGAGCAAAGATGATGTGCTTACCCACTCCACTCGCCTGAGTCAAATCATCAAACATGCTGTGCTTAATTTGCTGGCGTAGGAGCTTTAGCCGCCGCTTGCTTAGGTTAGGAGGTGTCTGTTCCTTCTCCCTTCATCCCTTGTTTGTCATACTCTCGTACCAAACCCCCCCTGCAGCATAGCATGCAAGCGACCACCACTAGGCACTAGCAACCAGGGAAGAAGAAGAAGAAGAAGAAGAAGAAGAAGAAGAAGAAGAAGTGATTAGTGGAGAAGAAGAAGAAGAAGAAGAAGAAGAAGAAGAAGAAGAAGAAGAAGGCCGTGTTTGCTTGCACAAATCACAGATACAAGTGCCACTGCTGCAATGTTTGTCAAGAAAGGTGTGCACGGAAATGGATTTACCAAGAAGAAACAAGGCTGTAAGTTGTTTCGCTTGTGCCTCTACTCACTCTGCCTGCCTGCCTGCCTGCCTGCCTGCCTGCCTGCCTGCTGCTGTAATGTTCAATTCTTCCTCCTCTTTCTTTGCGTTCTCTGTATTGGATTAATTAGCGCTTGGGGAGAATAATAAGTACTGGATTGTTGGTAGCTCTAGCTCAGCTCCTGTATGTATGTATTTATGGATTGTTTCATGTGCTAATTATCTCATGAATGAATGCTCAAAAAGCAAGGACGAAAGAACAAGAAGCTGCAGCAGCCTGTATCCGTCCATCTTTTTGGCTGCCTGCCTGCCTGTTACTGTTGGTTGCTACGTCTCTTTCTTCCTAGGACTGTGAAAGTGTGAATGATACATACACTTGCTGTCATGGCTTGCATAATTTGGCGATGCACGTAGTAGTAGCTTTTTAAGGACATGCATGCATTGTGGAAGGAGCGGATTAGATCTTTATAAGATCGCAGCGCATTGCAGCTGCTCTGTGCATGTGCGCTGTGCTGGAATCAGAATCCTCCAACTCTGGGAGTTAACTTTGGGGTGGCAAACCAACTTAATTTATATGTGGAGGAAACGTGTCGTGTCTCTGCGTTTCTTTGGCTGCCTGTTACTGTTGGTGCCTGTTTTATTACATGACAATTACCATTCATCACCATGCATGGCTGCGCTTAGCTCTCTCTCCCTCCCTCTCTCTTTTTTGTGTTTAAGTGGCCGGATCTCTCTTTCTATCTATTCTATCCCCCCGCTTTTTTGCTTTCCCCCTTCTTTTTAGAGAATGCTGGATAAACCTGACGATGGTCAACTCTGCTGCATGTTCTTGTCTCTGCTTTGCCAGAATATTTATATTTGTATGTGCTTCCAATCCTCACTGCCGCTGCTTTACCATCCATTTTTCTAGTCACTTGTTGTCCGTCCAGTTGTATTAGCTAGGCAAATGCTCACATGGATGGATGGATAGGAGTAGACCTCCCAGAAAAGAGAGCGACGGTGTCAACGGCAATGCTCTAGTAAATGCTAGTTTCCTCCTTACTGAATGCCTGATTGCAACACGACAGTGAGCTAACCTTCTCTCTATTGGTTAGCTTGCTTGCCAGTAAAAAGCACTCTCACCACGAACTGTGGTCATGTTATGATTGTGATGCGAGCAGTCCATCCATCCTTACACCGGCTGATGGATATGCTGTAGTAGCGCCGTATGTTCCTTTAGTTTGCATGCGTACTGTATATATTTATTTATGTTCAACTTCTTTCGCGACAGCCGGAAGAATTTACATCGAGATCGAGTTGATTTTCCTCACCAAAAATCACTTGTCTGAGTCTCTGAGATTGCAGCCTTTAGATTTGGACAGAGTTTGCACATCATCTACTCTTTATGATCTAATGGACAGATTGAAGTTATCTCACCGGTAAGGCTTGCTGCCTATAGTTGGTAAAAAGATAAAAGGAGCTCTGTGAAAAAATGATGGATCGATGATACTGCAATGAATCCAGTGTTCTCTGTCTAGCGCCTTTCTGAGTTGGATAATATGCTGGACTGGCTAGTACTTGCATTCGGTTTTGTTTCCGACAAGTGTTTTCTCAATTACGCTTTGAGAGGTGCTTCTATGCTCTTTCTTTTAAAAGTTCCACAATTATTAAAGCATGGATGAAGGGTAGATGGTGATTACTTACCCCTTCGTTTGCTTCAAGATTTGTGCAACTTGTACTAGAAGGAAGAGCATAGAAGCATTACTGTTAAGCTTTACAATCAGATCACAGTGCTAGCTAGAAATCAATCGTTTCCTGTCTCTGATGGAATTGTTGCTGTGTCCTTTGGTACCGTAACAGTAATGCTAGTAGCTAACAGGACATGAGTAGTTGGCTTCAAGCGGTAGGCAATTAAAAACCACGATATAAATTCCATAGAGCAATGCCTCTTTTAAGCTTGGGAATTGGTGCCCTAAGTGAAGGCATTTCTTGTGTGGTTGGTCTCCCACACGTGTGATTTCTGAATTCTGGTATGGGTTGGGTGTGTGGATTATTATTATCATCATCATCTAAATCTAACAACAGTTCAATTAAGTTACTACACACAGTAGTTTCAATCCTAGCTGGTGGTCAACTGTATCCTAGTTACTAGTGTACCTGCCTGGCGAGGCACACCAGACCACCAGCGGCACAGACTAGCTAGTACTAGTACCGTTGTGACTTGTGTGAGGCTTGAGTTGGAGTTCTTGGCTTTTCTAGCTCCCGTCCTTGGGTTTTTCATCTTCTTCTTTTATTCTAAAGAAATGTAGCTTGTTCGTACGTGGATTTGCAAATTCGCAGTCCCTGGCTGCGTTGGAAGGCGAAGGCCGGCTAGATTAATTTGTAAATCCATACACGAGGAAATTAATTAACTAGATTTATCAAAGAAGAAGAAAAAAGACATAGCGACGGGAGTAGAAAAGCCAAGAGCTCATTGAATTCAGTCGGGTGGTCCTTCCATTTATGTACGAATGAATTGGCGACGTTGCTTTCCTCCTCCTGTCCTGGTATTGGTGGCAGGCACGGCCTGTTGCAGCTGATCTATACTATGACTCACTGTGGCTCTTTCAATGGGTTGTTTAATCTGTGGAGCACCGCACTGCAGAAGTGCACATCTCTTTCTTCTTCCTTTCCTTCCTTCTTTCAGTCCGGCCAGTATCTCGATCGAGAAGCACCAATAGGGAGGGAGGAAGGGAAGGCAATGAGAAAGGAATATCCTGGCATTGGCAGGCAGATGATGGGCGTACACAACACAAGAGAGACAGGCAGGGGCCCTTCCCTTTGCCTGCCTGCCTTCTCTTGCATGCCAGTGCCTAAATGAATGCAAAAAACTTGGACCAAGATGGCCAATCAAATTGACATCCTAATTTGCGTCCGGATGGATGGTCGCGGCTCAATCCTAAACCTGTCCGGTCTCTCAGTTTCGTCCTCCGTGACAAGTTGATGGAGGAGACCACAGGCTGCCGAGCATCGGAACCTAGGGTTCTCTGTCGAACTTGCAGGAAAATATGACAGCGGGATCAACTAAAAGGTTTTAGTACCGTGAAAAGAATGTTACAGGAATCAGACAGGATTATGTTCACATGAATTTTATCTTCTTTCCCTTGTTCACTGTAGCAACTTTCAATGTTGTTTAAAATAGCATGCATGACATAAAATTTTCCTAACTATAAATAGGGATTACAGTTTGGTTAAATAACATATCCGTTTAATATAATTGGTAAGTAATTAGCTATTACCTTTTCGTCGCCGCCCGTAGCTTGGACGGTGCTAGTGTAGATCTAGAGGGATTCAAAACGATTTTGAGTCCTTTTAAAACTCTCCAAACGCCGTGGTTTGAATTTGTCAGGTCGGGTAACTTCTTTTAGCCCATGTGAGAAAGCTTAGCACCTTGAATATGGCCCCAAACGGGAACGGATGTTATGACCTTCGTCAACATTATTAGGAGAACGAGGTCATTTTCGACCACGGTTAGATCGCTCACCTAGTCCCACCCTATCAAACATGTTCCGTTGGAGCGAGTTGTATCCTTGACAATGGTCGCTGCCGTGATGGTGATGTCCAGAGGTAAGAGTGGTTTGCCCTGAAACCGGTTTGGGACCATGAAGATAGTGAAAGACTCTACACTTTTACATCAACCTCTTGTAGGTCGGAGACCAATGAATGAATGATCAAGAGGACCTGCTCATTGATTTCCCCGTCTAGTGGTTAAGGATCGCACTGAATACTAGTATGCAAACACGATACACCGGAGTCTCAACCTGTGAGGGAGATGGTATAGTGTTAAGATCTCTTACCATTGCCTGGAGACGATCTGGGCCATGGTTGGTCAATGTTGTTGAGGGAGATCTCTATCTTTGTTAGCGTTGAGCCTCTGGGATGTACCTGGTGCATCTGTGTGTTACGGTCGATGGGCCCCCTCCATTGCTCTTTGCTTGGTGACAAGCAACTAATTTTTGCTTTGTTCCTGCGCCAAAATGTTCGGCATGCTCCTGAGCCTCGTGTTGTTCATGCGTTGGTCGCTACTCATTGGTCTCATCGTTGTTGACGACTTTACATGATGAAGGATAGAGCAGATGAAGGGTGAGAATGTCCCGTCCTTGTCAGAGGATGGCTAGTAGTCGAGACTTCGGAGTAGACGTTCCAGAGATGATTATGCGAGAACCTCATAATTGACATCATTGGGCACCAAGGTTTTGGCGTCATGGTTACCTGACTATGTAATTAAGACAAGAGTGGGGAAGTACTCGCTCTCATATTTTCTTGGGGCAGCAGCGTTGTCTCTGCCATCTTGGTCCCAACGGGCTGGGTTGCGAACGTCGTAGATTCTCCCTCAGAAAAGTACTCGGGGTAGAAGTCGTACTTGCACACCTCCTCTAGGACGCTGTACTCGTCCATCGGAATGGACTTGGGGACATCACGGCGATGATCTTCAATTTGACGTAGCCCTCTTTCTACGCCAATTGTTGATTATCGGGACATGGTTGGGACTTATGAAATCATATGACTGGTTAGCCCTTGGTTTAAACCGGTCATCATTATCTTCCGACCAATTTGCTGCTAAAGAGGATAAGGCTTCTATTAAATTGTAGTAATAGACAACCGTTAAGTAGACTTACTTTTTAGAGAGATGGTAAAATATTGATCCGGTCAATAATACTGTTGTGGTTACAGAACCGACAGTGAAGATGTGGAGGACGTCGAATCGGCCCCTTTTGAGGAGAAACGCTCGAAGACCTTAGAGTAAATCTTGAGTTGATCAGGTCCGATCTTGTAATCAGTTAGTTGAGATCCCATAAAGCCTTGCCTTGTGCCTTCATCACACTATGTGATTGATTGTTAACTTCATGAAACATGATAGGAACTTGTGTTCTTGACCCAGTATAGGACCTACAATAGCTTTGAGACTTGTACCATCTTTATTTCCAATAACTTATGTGGTCATACAGTGTTTGTGACTTAAAAAGTGTTCAAGCTTTGTATCTCTTGCTGCCTTTTGGTTCCTGTTGTGGCATACTGATGGTCGAATTATCTCTGGATATCCAGCTGGAACTTTGTTCCTTCTTATTTGATGAGCAAATGCTGGTTCTTTATAGGAAGCGATAGTGATGAGGCCCTCATCACAATCGGTTCCTATAAAGAACCGATTGTGATGATTGTATTATTACTATCGCGCGAAAACCGACTGTAATAGAGTTTCCTCATCACTGTCGTTGAACTTTCTATCGCCACTAGAACCGATTGTGATGACGAAAAAAACCGATTCTGATGTACATTCCTGCAGTAGTGGATAAACTAAAATTTTGGACATGATAAACTTTAATTTTAAACCTGATGAAATATTGTAGTTTTATCGTTTTATCATTTCTGAAAATAAAACTATGATTTCGACGTGGGTGATTATTGGCAATAGCCGGAAGTGCAATTAACAATGCACGTAGATAGGGGGAGTATCGCCCATGTCACATTGAGGACCGAACGTAGTGTTGCATGATCCAAGTATAACCGTACATCCACAAGTACTGGAATAGGACAGTCTTAACTTATTAAATTATTTGGGAATTAGCTTTGCACATTGGTAGGCAGTAGTAGCACGGGCATTCCGGATATAGGTTTGCTCGAGGGAGATGTCATCACCGAGATGTTGGCATTTGCCGTTGTAACGGTGTATGCCTGGCTATGATTATCATTATTACTATATTTGGCTTCCATCATAGTCAGGGTGAGTCGGCATCAGGCTAGTGCAAAGTTAAGGTCCAAGTAATCGAACAGTTCCATTATGAACTCTCTGGCGGCACACCAAAGGAAGTGTGTCAAATGCGCTTGCCACAAAGGGAGAACATATCTTGTGGGTAAAGCTGTACAAACTCTGCAGAGTCTAAAACTAATCGATTAACCGTATCCACGGTCATGGATGACTTGGTGAACCAGCATTAGTTAGTTGTTTTTATAAAATGTTTTGGTGAGCTTACCCTTACAGATGATTTAATACTTGATATTACGTTGGCAAGGTTGAATTTAGCTATTGTGTCCAGTGTATATAAAAATTTAATCTTCAGATAATACTTCATATGATAGGACTAGACGTTTTATCACTCACAAAGGGATGTGGGTACTTTGGTTACATTTTATTCACGAAGGGCTGTGAGTTATCTATTTCTTCTTATTACTTTTAGGTACATACTTGTTACTTTACTCATTTATTTACTTTTCCAATTTTCGCTTTCGCTCTACTATTCAGTATTTATAATTCAAATTTGGTTCCAAGCAAAAGTTAACAGTAGAAGTTTTACTCTAAGGTGAGCCTGCATTCCACAAACACACAACTCAAGTCTTGCTGAATACACAACGTACTCACCCTTGCTAAGATGCAGGTATCTCGATGATCTTTACTTTGACACAGGAAAACAGGAATATTAACGACGGTTCCTCTAAGACTTTACCTTGTCAGTTGCCTGTAGATTATGCGACAAACTACAAGACATTTGCTTCTTTTGTTATATTTTAGTCGACCTCGTCGGTCATACTGTAACAATACTTCCGCTGAAATAAAATATGAAACTTTTTGCATGGTTGTGATTTCAAATTGTGTTTGTGCGTGCTAGCTACTGGTCATAAGACTAGCACAGTATGCACTTTAGAACCTTTCTTTTGTGTTACACTATAGCATAAAAGTGAGGGTCTCACGCTCCCTCTCCCCTTCCTCCCTCTCCCTCTCTCCTTCCCTCCTCCCGGCCGCCAACATCGCCCTCCCTCTCCCTCTCTTTTTCGCTCTGCCGTCGCCCCCCTTTGCCGATCGAAATGATCGATCTGGTGTCGGACCGATTTTTATCCAGGTATTTTTGCCACACGGTGTGGCGAAAATAGCATTTTCGTCGTACGGTTTGGCGAAAATACTATTTTCGCCAAACCCTCATTTGCAGTAATTTCGTATTTACGATATTTTCGCCGTATGGTATATCGAAAATGTGGTAGTCGCTGTACGATTTGGCGAAGACGTATTAATTTTGCAATTTTTATTTTTCAAGTATTAAAATCGCAATTCATTTTAATAAAAGGTATTATTTTTAAAAAAAATTCATAGACGACACATAACCCTACCGCACCTAAAGAACGCGGAAGCTTACCCGCGCCCGCGGCGACCAACCACGCGAGCGCGGGCGAGTCTTGCTACCGCGGCGGCCCACGCTCTACTACACTCCCAAGCACCGCCATGGCTCAGCAAGCTTGTGCGCTCATAAGGGAGCTTTCATGCTGCTGAGGTGCAGTTGGGGTGAAGGAGGAGACCAAGTTTGTAAATGCGTTCCCTGGAGTCATCTCCAAATTTCCAATGAAATACCTGGGGCTTCCCTTATCTCATGGACGGGTTCGTTGGGTTCATTTCCAACACATTCTGGACAAAGCGGCAAGGCGATTGGCAATATGGCAGGCGCGACACCTAACCATGGGAGGCCGCCTCATTTTGGTCAAATCGGTACTTTCCTCACTGCCTACCTACCTTCTCACAGCAGTCAAGGCGCCAAAAAAATTTATCGTCGATTTAGACAAGTTAAGGAGGAGGTTTTTTTGGGCGGGAAACGACGATTGCTCCGGTAGCAAGTGCAAAGTGAGCTGGACAACTGTTTGCCGCCCTTTTCAATTAGGAGGTTTAGGCATCCTGGAGCTACAAAGATTTGCCAGAGCACTCCGACTTCGATGGCTTTGGCTCGAATGGTCATCCACAGAAAAACCATGGAGAGGGATGCAAACGCCGTGTGACCGGATTGACCACTCGTTGTTCTCTGCAGCCACGAAAGTAACAATTGGTAACGGTCAAAAGGCGCCCTTCCGAATTCTAGGTGGCTCTGAGGGCAAAACGCCAAAGACAATAGCACCAGCTCTCTTCAAGATCTCTAGACGCAAGACCAGATCTGTCGCGAGTGCATTACAAAACAACAATTGGATCCGGGACATCCGACGCAGGCTAACCGCACAAATGCTTCCAGAGTATGTGCAACTTTGGATCGACATCCAACATGTAAACCTCGTGCAAGAAATAGACGATGAAATAACCTGGACACAAACGTCCAACGGCGAGTTCACAACCGCGTCGGCATACCAATTGCAGTTCGCGGGAAGCTTGAGCAGGTCATACACCACGACCATTTGGTCAACTTGGGCACCGATGAGTTCCAAGATCTTCTTTTGGCTCAAGCGAAGAAACCGCCTATGGACAGTAACGCCTTCGTGACCGAGGCTGGCCGAACCAATATTTCTGCCAAATGTGCTATCGAAACCTGGAAACAAATTTCCATCTCTTTGTAGACTGTCCTCAGTACCAACGGTTGTGGGCGGACATCGCAAATTGGGCTCAAATACAGTCGCTTAGAACCCAGCTCTGGAAACCGGCATCCAGCCTGGAGCAATGGACTCGCTCACTAGTCGAACAATTTTGGTTGTCGCAAGGGGTCAAAAGCTTGATTATTCTTACTTGCTGGCGATGGTGGAAAGAGCGCAACAATAGAATCTTTCAACATGAGAGCAAACCTTATGATGTCTTGTTGCAGGACATTAAGGACGAAGCTTCCTGCTGGTCCTTCGCTGGAGCCAAAGAAATCAAAAAGCTGCTGTCTCGTCTAGTCTAACCTTTTTTTTTTTGGTTTTTCCTCTTTTCTTTACCTTATCTCTGTTCCTTTCTCTTAGTCCCCCCTGTATCTCCTTTTCTCTTTGCAGTGCAGTCTCCTGCACTTTGTACTTTTCTCTGCCCCTCTTTTAATATAAGCCCCGACTTGTTTTTTTTTTTTTTAAAAAAAAAGTTTGTAAATGCGTGAGGGTGAGGCTAGATTTGAAAGAAAGAAAAAAATGAGTTCGAGAAAGGCCAGGCCAGGCCAGGCCGCGCGCACTTGTTATTTTCCGGCATGCATTGCATTACATTACATTATTATTAGTATTTGATCTTAACTAACAAAGGCTAGCTTTGCCGATCGATCTTAACAAGTAGAGTAGAGGGGCCAGCAAGCTGCAAACAGCAAGCATATATGCATGCAAGCAGGCGAGGCGATGCATGCCATGGATTCGTGTGTTCATGGCTGGTCGGAGGATCCAAGCTTGACGAGGCCGAGGTTGATGATCCCCCACGCGGTGCGCGGCCATTGCTTCTGCTCGGCCTTGTCCCTCATCACCCTGCCCCACGACACCCACCCCTCCCACGACATCCTCTTGTCCCAGCTGCTCCCCCACTCCAGCAGCAGCCGCACCCCTTCCGCCGCCGCCGCCGCCGCCTCCCCGTACCTCCCCGTGTTCAGCAGCACCTGCGCCAGCACCAGGTGAGGCTCTCCCACGAACGGGTTCTTCTCGATGCTCTGCCTGAGCAGCTCCTCCACCCCCTCCCAACTCATCGTGCCGTTCCCGCCGCTGCATACGGCCTCCCAGTACAGGTCCCTCGCCGCCACTTGCTCGCCAGGGTCCAGCACCCGGGTGCACCCGTCGAACACCAGCGGGATCACCAGCTCCGGGTCCTCGTCGTCGCGGCCGGCCAGCTTATCATCTGCCTCCACGCACATGAGCTCCTCGTCCCTGGCCACGAGCCTGTAGAGCGCGGCCAGCCTCGACATTGCGCTCATCCACAGCCCCGGCTTGCCGCTGCCCGGCCACAGCGCGCCCCAGTTGTCGCCGCGGAACTCGAGCCGCCCGTCCTCGTTGCCGAACAGCTTGTCCTGGTAGTCCGTGTACTGGTCGCTGAAGTCGGCGATGGTCATCAGGATGAACACCGCCATCACCCTCCGCGGCAGCGCTACCGGCTCGCCCGTCCGGATGTGTCCCACCACGATGCCCTCCGGCGGGAGGAGCGACCGCAGCTTCTGGCGCCACGGCTCCGACGCGTCCGACGCGCCGCTCCTCCTGGCGGCCTCCACGGACGCCTCCGACGCCGCCAGGTGGGCCCTGAGCTCCGCGTCGGTGTAGCGGTGGTGGAGGTCCTCGTGCATCATCGTGTGGCGCGGGACGACGCAGAAGAGGTGCACGAGGCGCTCGGCCTCGGCGCCGATGATGGCGCGCACGTGGTCGCGGCTGACGTCGGGCTCGAAGATGGCGAGGTTGACGTAGGAGTTGGAGTAGGCAGAGTGGTAGAGGCCACAGCGCGCGACGGCGTCGGGCGCGCCCCAGAGTCGGAGGATGCGGTAGACGTCGAGGAGGTGGGCGAGGAAGGTGCCGTGCTTGTGGTAGCACTCGCCGGCGCCGGCCGAGCAGAGGACAGACACCAGGGAGGGCAGCTCGGGATCCACCTGGCCAAGGTCGCCGCGGAGGAACGGCCGGGCGGCGGCGAGGAGGGACGGCAGCAGCTTGGCGTCGGGGAGCTTGGAGACACCGTTGTTGTTGTTGGCCATGACGGTTGGTTACCGAGCTCCTCTAGCCGCGTGGGTGCTTCAAGCCTGGTGTGCCTGCCTTGCGTCTGGACGCTGCTGCTGCACAGCACTCTGTCTAAATACTCTCGCTTCCGGTAAACTATACACTTAAACAAACATGCATGTTATCCTATCTATTTTTATCGCTTTTAGTATACTCTAACGTGATATGTTGTCATATACCATTTTTCTTTATGTAAAAAGAGTATATACGCAAATTAGGCTATGAAAAGTGGTATTTTGTGACATTTTTTTTTTATACATCTCAGTTTATAATATCTTATAATTATGGTTGCCGTAAATCGGTTGTAGGCTCGGTAAACATACACAAAAACCTTCTGTAACGGTATAATAAATCATAGTAAATCTCTTTCAGTGATATAGTAAAAATAAAAAAATCCGCACCTAGCTGTACAGTAATATGGATCTGGATATCATTACATAACGGTTCATTTTTTCATATGACCATAAATACGAATGATTTACAGACGAAAAGTTACAGAGAGACGCTGCTGTCCTGTGGCTGTGGGTCCATAGGACTAGGAGCTTCTGGATGGGCTCAGTGGCTCCAATCCAAATTAGCTAGCGTACGTACGGTACGTTGCTTGGACCCTTGTTTCACAAGCTCTTGATACCGACAAGACGGCACCGATCCACCGGACGCCCATGATCCCATCATCTGCCTGCACTACCCTGCTCTACTTGCAATGAGGTCGATTTGCTTTGTCCAGTTAGACCAACGGTTCAAAAAAATCCACGAAAATCACTTGTTTTTTTTTTGTGCTATTTTCACTCCAATTAACGCGGTCTGACTTTTAAAACTGTTTGGTAAATCGATCCAATTCAAAAGAAAAAACTAAAAATTCTGAATACACTTGCAAGAACTAGCATCACTGCTGGAACTTATAGTACTACCATCGGAGTCGGAGGATTCTGAGATGCTAGCCAAGCTTGGGCAGAAATCGGCTATGAGGGTAGAGAGCGTGAGTTCCTCCGAGAATATTGCTGTTGCTATTTCTGACCACTGGTTGGTGAAGTCCAAAGAGCATCGGCTATGCAGGAGGAAGTGGGACATATTTTGGAGTTGAAGGTCATCGGCCATGCCTAGAACCATGGTGGCAGTGGTAGCCTTACGTACCCGCTCCCTGGGACCAAGCCGACCGAGCAGGGTAAGGCTTGAAATTACTTGTCCGAAGCTGAGCTGACAGATTCATATGAAGGATGGAAAGTCCGATTCTTTGCATGAAGGCCGACTGACAGTGGTTGGAGAGTGAAATGATTTGAACGACTCATTGGTCTCATCTGACATATCATTTGCTATCAGAAGCCAAGTGGATAAATGATGAATGGGGAAAATTGAAGAAATCACTTATTGAGAAGTCTCTCTTGCTCAGTTGGAAAGAGAAGGAGATGAATTTCTTAACTCCAACAGGACTCAACTTTCTGTCTTCATCACTGCTACAGAAGATGAACTTTTCTCCAAAGGATTGGCTGCTTCTGTATCAGAGATCTTGCCCTTCCGGAAATTCTTCGCAAAGAAAACCCGTTATAGTCGTAGCGTCGATGCCATACGGTCGGTTGAAAGTGCAGAGGAGCCAGGTTTGAATGAACCACAAAGGGTCGCCAATGTTGCCAACTGAATACTGACCCTGCCCTGTGAAAAGCCGACTTCTGATTATATGCATCCTTTGGTATACGGATTCAAGAAACATCTTGCTAGCGATAGCCCTTCACTAGTTGTTCTACCAAAGACTGATATACCTGCATCGACCCAAGAGATGCCTCACAGAATATATACCAATCCAACCACATGTTAAGGAATGCTTCATGTTCCTTGTCCGGTACTAGCTCGATCCCTTGGTTTTCATTTATGTATTGGCTCCATCCCTCTCCTTTCGTGGAAATTAGCATGTACTGGAGTTTCTCAAAGAAAGTCGATATTTGTTCTCCATCAGGCTTGAGACAGCACAACATAGCCACATCTAGTAGGGTTGGGCCGATGGGTTCTGTCCTTAGTAGAAAATCGTTGAAGGTATCCGACCAAAAGTAACAAGAGGTAGCTACAAGGGCTCGTTGGCTTGAGAGTCAGCTAGAGAAAGAGGAAGGTATTCCGATATTCCAGTCCTTACCCATAGAAGCATCTTTGCAGCAACAATTCGATTATACCAATCCCTCCACCCATTAAGCGCCGTTGGCTAAGATCTAAAGTTTTTTGTCCATTCTACAATATTATACTCAGGAGTTTTCTCGTTTATGACGACTGTCGGCTCTAGACTACCTATCAGGTATAAGCAGTATTGATTCTCCCTATCAGGTTCAGAAATGAGTACCTGATTGGGATCCATTGCTGGCAAGCCGATGGGAAAAAGAGTAGCTGGCAGTTGGGGAAGGATGCTTAAAGCCGATTGTGAAGAAGACGAGAGCAGGAGCGCGTGGAAATGATAGGTGAATGGGCCAAATATTTATAGAGAGGTGAAAGAAGGTGAAAAGGTGGGGTGTTTTTTTCCGATGGAATGCGAGCAGATCATGGTAAAAATACGCTTGTCAAGATTTTACGGTGCCATAAAAGGAGCAATTATTAACAAAAAATGGTGTACTAAGCCGATAAGGTGGAAACTAATGAAGTTTTTTTTTTTGAAAGATAACACTATGTTTCAAAAAATAGGGGGCATATGTTGATACCAAGATTTGACACTCAGTCAATGAGCCAATCGAACGTTATAAATGATTTAGTAGTTGTGGCCGATCTGAGAAGATAAGGTTAGATATGAATGCGAAATCAAAGCTGATCATCGTTTTTTGGGCAAGGAAGTTTATTTTTTGAATTGAAGCAGATATGTATTTCTATGAGTTAGATAGGGATACAATCGGCCCAGACACAGTAAAAAGATCATCGGGCCATAGAGAAGGGACACAGATAATCAACCAATCAACTCGTATTTACTTTATTTATTTTTCGTCGACTATGAGTAGTTTTTAGATTTGTAATCTTTCCTTTGTAATCCGCTTGAGTCTATAAAGTTGCACCTCGCCGATTATCGATCTCATCGACTTACGCTATCCAGGTATGTTTTTTCTCTGATCTTGTTGCGCATTATTTTTTTCAGGAAAAAAGCTGCATTTGTCCTTCATCTAATAAACTCAATCAGGTTGATTAGATCTATTGATTACCTTTTGATCTAGTCGGCTTGAAATGACTTATTAGATCAGATTAGTTCATAACTTGAAGAAATAATTGGCTTAACGGGAGATTAAGTCGTATACTATTTTTCTTGTCGATTGCAAGATAAAATCGGATGGCACGCCTGCACTTAGAAATAAACCCGGTGTTTACGTGTGGTGATTGCTAATTAACCCTCCTTCACATTTCTTGTTGTCAACAACATGATAGTATATTACTGCATAAGGCACTGATAATAATTTATTCACAAATTTTGTCGACCACAATTACATTGGTGGCTAATGCTTCGGCCCGGTGCACTTAAATCAAATAGCATATATAGTTTTTAGATGCTCATCCAGCGCATTCAAATCAAACAGCACATCACTCAAATCTGCATGCTCAAGATGGATACCATTTGTGCATGTATAAACAATGGGCTGACATCAGCTATCTATAAAAAATATCACATGAGATTTTTTATGAGGTGGAAGAGAGAGAAAGAGGAGAGAGAGAGAGAGAGTAGTCATCCTTTCGTGAATAGACGATCTTATAGATAGCTTTACACTATTTGTATCATTGTATAGACAGTCTATCAGTTATATGAGTAATCATTATAGACAACTATATAGACGATCCGATCCATTGTATGAGTTGTCTTTAATACTGTCTGTAGATATATGAAGATGCATTATAGACGGCTGTCGTCCATACCATTATACATGCTCTAAGTGAGGCATCCTGGAGACTTAGATCCCGACAAGTGGCGTTGGCGGCGTGCTCCAGGAGTGGACACACCACCGCCTGAGTTCCTTGTCGGCTGGCTGCGCCATCCGAGCGCGCACCTCGTCGACCCCTCCCCCCAAGCTCTCCACCACGCCGCCTCCACTGGGTCCATGAGACTGTGCCGGCTGCTTCCTTTGACAGAGCTAGCGTGCATTTCTCCAAGGGAATTACTACTCGTGAATCCCGCAGCATCGATCACAACACAACCATGCTCCATGCCTCCATGCATGAGAAGAAAGAAGGATTTGGGGGCTAGCTAGCAGCTACTTGTAGTTGTCCTTACAGAAGTAAAGAGAGTGTTGCATGTAGCCCATGTGAGAAATTTATCTTGTAAGATGCTGCTAATTGGTACAAGTACAACTCCATCACATTTAGTCTCCTCCATATGAATGTCAACTTGTTGGGCAAAAAAGTTGTGTGGCCCTGAGATAAAATGGCCGACTCATAGCTAGTTGCATTGAGGGGTGCTATCGTAACTAGGCAGCTTGTTGGAAGGAATGAAGTAGTATTTCTGATATGTGTTTGAGAGATCATACGATAGTTTACTCATATTTGTGATGAGTATTTGATTGTGTTTAAGTTTGTGATACTCACATTTGAGTTTAAATTGAGTTTGGCTTGGTTTTGAGCAATTTGAGTTGATGTGAGTTATCCAGGACCAGTGATCGAGACCTAGACTGGTCGTAGCCTTAAGTGGTCGGACCATTGACTGGTCAGAGTCTAAGTGATCAAGCCATTCACTGGTCAGAGTCTTGACTGGTCGGAGCCTTAAATGGTAGGAGCCTTGAATGGTCGTAACCTTAAGTGGTCGGAGCCTTAAGTGGTCGGGCCTTAAGTGGTTGTAGCTTAAAGTTGTCGCAACCTAAATGATCCAAGGTAGTGTCACAGGGGGCTCCGGACTTGGATTAGCGAACCGGGTCATTATTGTTGCATCGGACTGGTAATTAATGCAACCCGTAATAACTTTCGACCGCTAAACTAAATCCGTACTCGGATTGAGGTCAATTGATCGGCAACACTCGAGGCAAGTGCATATGCCAACCGATTGAACACGACCCGAGCATCCCGCAACTGTGTGTCTAGTACTGGTTTCCTGGATCAGTAGCCCAGTACCCACACGTTGTCTATTGAGATGGATCACATCCATGCAAGATTAAATAATTTACATCTGAAAGGTAAAGTTATTACAACTATTTAATCTTACAACTTATAGCCTCATGACTTACACGAGTCCAAAAGACAAAATAAAACACAGCGGAAGTTCAAAATAAAGACGCGCAGTGTGCCGTCCACCCTCAGGCAACTGACTGGAAGGGAGTCCAGTTAACCCTCAGCAAATTCGTCGAACTCAGACATGAACTGAGACTCGTCGGAATTGACTTCATTACCTTCTTCTTCTTCTAGCCAAAATTCATTAGAGCAAACGGTGAATACACGTATGTACTCGCAAAACTTTAGTATATAGAAGGATTTTTGAGAGAAGGATTTTTGTTTCCTTCTAGCCAAAATTCGTTAGAGCAAACGGTGAGTACACGAACTAAATTTGAGAGAAGGATTTTTGTTTCCTTACACTCTTTTGAGCTTTGCCCACCTGAAAGTGTAGCTTTGTAACCATTCCTCTCTAAGCAATGCAAGATTCAAGTTCATCCATGTTCTGCAATTTATTTTATTCTGTATTTTTGCTTGATTCTTTCACGCTTCATCTCACTTCCTCTTTGAAGGTTTCTTAAGAAACCCAGTTTTTAGTTTGAGGAGGAAGCGTTTTAAAATATTTTGTTCTTAAGAGTTTGGGGGCTGTTTCTCTTATGGTTTAGCTTGCTATGACTTATGGGATATCATTGAAGATAATATTTAGCCCACGAGCAAGCTCATATTGATGTTTGTGTTTTTTAACCGGTTTTGGTGCAACCTTCCTTAAAATTGAAAAGATTGGAACTTTAAGGTCAATCTAGATTGATGATTGTAATTAGTTCCTGACATTAATAGGAAGGTGCATGCAAAGTTTTACGAGTTGCACCAGCTGATCAAAAGTTACATCGATTATTGGTTTTGAGATCTTATTGATTTACTGTTCATCTGACATATTCTTTTAGTTGAAGAAGTGGTTCATCCGACCTATTCTTTAGCTAGATAAATGGTTTGAATTTTAGGGAAAATTTTATTTAGCTAGTATTCACCACCCTCTAGTTGCCGTTTTCAATCTACATAGTTTGTTGTGCTTACTTGTTGCAGTATCTCCTATCTGCTCATCACTGCGCTGGGTCTGCTGCCGGTTACAACTAGGGATTACAATACCGTTTCGAGCTTGGAAATCGCCCACCGTCTGGTACCGATTTTCGTCGAAAACTGGTAGAAACCAAATGGTTTCAAAGTCAAAGTCTTTGAACTCAGCTGTCAAAAAAAAAATTCAAAATCCAATCATTTTTATCGATTTTCACCAATTCTCTTCGAAAAATTGGCAAACTAAGCGACGTCACTTTCCTCATCAATTTTTGAACATCTTCATCGGTTCTTAACCGATTTGTTCAATTTTTGACACACTCAAGGAAAATTGAAAAAAATGCAAAAATAGGAAAATTTTCAAAAAATCTGAATAAATCATAATTAATCTATAAAACACCTCAGAGAAATTTCATTAATTATTGAATTCATTTAGTGCTTCTGAAAAATAAAAAGCAACAATTAATAAAAAAAACAGAGATACTGTCAGATTTTTTTTAAAAAAGAAGAATATATGCAAACACAATAAAATTATTAAAATTTTAAAAAAATACAATAATCATCTAAAAATTTTAGACCACCATTGACATTATCTCAAAACCTCGCAACGTTTTACAACTTTGTTGACATTCTCAAGGCCATCTGGAATTTACTCCCACGCCAGTCAGTTTCGTCCCGCCAGGGAAATAAATACTATTCAACGGTGTTGTATATTATGGCCTGTGCAACACCGTGCGGATTGACGCAATGTGTCCTGCTTCCTCAATCTATGGAGCCTAACGTTTTGTCTCCCGAGCTGGCTGCTTAGGGATTAAGGAAGCGGGACACATGGCGTCAATCCGTACGGTGTTGCACAGGCCATAATATGCAACACCGTTGCATAGAATTTATTTCCCCCGCCGGAGTTGACCGACGCTACCACCTCCCGCTGGCGTCGACCTCGGCCGCGCACTCTGCGCCACCGTCGTCAAATCCACCTTCCAGCCCCACCTCGCCACCTCCCCGTCCCTCCTCGCGGCCGTCCTCCACCGCCTCTCCCTGCTCCCCTCCACCGCACTCGCCTTTTCCGCTCCTTGCCGCCGCCTCACCCGCTCGACGCCTCTCTCTCCCTCCTCCGCCTCCCACCCGCGCCACTATCCCACCGCTAGCTCCCTCCTCCGCGACCTCTCCCTCCGCCACCCCGTCTCCTCCCCGCTCTTCCTCCCATCCCTCCTCGATGACCCACGCATCCCGAGCTGGCTCCTCCCCGTCCTGTCCCAGTCAGCTGGCCCCCACGATGCCATCCGGGTGTTGGACAACATGCGCGCGCGCGGCCTCGCCCCCGACGCTCACGCCTGCACCGCGCTCCTCACCGCGCTTGCCAAGTTGCGGATGACGGCCGCCGCGCGCAAGGTGTTCGACGAAATGACAATGGTTTTGACCGGCCAATTGAATGTTTCTTGGAGTCGATATTTTTGACCGATTTTTTTCTCGATTTTCACCGATTATCGCGATATTTACGTCGTATAAATTTTTAAATTTTTTGAATTTAACCGGTTTTTCTACGATTTTTGATATATAAGACCCTAAGAGCATCTCCAGCAGACCCCCTAAACCAGCCCCTAAACCTTAAAATAGGAAGTGGAGTAAAAAAAACAGATCCAGCAGGGCCCCAACTCAAGCCCTTAAAATTGGGGACCCCTAAATTTGCCTCCTCAGCCCCAATTCCCAGGGGGCCCTAACTCAAGCCCCTAAAATTAGGAGGCCCCTAAATTTGCCTCCTCAGCCCCAATTATCAGGGACACGAGTACAACCCCTATTATTGAAGACAAGGAAATACATGAGAGGCTTCGAAATGATCTTATTGAGAATTTGTAAGCAATTCACAGCGCTTCGTAAGTTTGATTCATTGTTCGGAGTTTCTATTTATCTATTTATCATGTTTTGAAATTTTAAATTTAAATTTGAAATATCATGTTTTTAAATTGTAAATATTAATATGCTTATGTTTTATGTATTACAAATATTTTTGATTGAATTTTAGTGGTGTCAAATGAAGATTATACATAGCGGATATGTCAAAATAGGAGAAAAAGTAAAATAGAGGCTGGGATTTAAGGACTGTTGCTGAACTTGGGCTATGAAAACAAAGCTCCCAAAAATAGAGGAAGTCCCTAAATCCAAAATAAGGACCCTGTTTTAGGGGCTCTGCCTGGAGATGCTCTAATCGCGATTTCCTTCGAGGCTTCGATAAGTTGAACCATTGTCCTCCTCTCCTCCACCTCTACAATGTTAGTGCTACAGCTGCAGCCGCCGCGGCGAGGGGCGAGGCCGGGGGGAACGCGGCGGTGACGGCGTCCGCGACGACAGCGAGGGAGCGCCGGCTGGTGAAGGTGCGGGAGGATCGCCGCCGCCTTCAGTACGAGCGCGAGCACACCTACCCCAGCTGGGCCAGGTCCTCTCTCCATTGGCTTTACTCTTGGATTGCTCTACTTTTGATGTTGATTTTGCCTTGCTTTCCAGGCCTATCGAAATGAATGTTTCTGCTTAATTAGTTCCATGTGGTGGACTAATGCTGTGGTAATACAGGGTTCTGCAGGGATGATGAGGAGCTCCACGCCATTCTCGGTGATAGCATCGGGAGCTCATGAAGCAGAGAGAGTGCGTGTGTAATCGAGGTTGCTGTATTTTGGGGCTTTGGTTGCCCTCCTCAAAATTTCCTTCAGCATGCACCAGTGGCGGACCCAGAAATTTTTTAGAGTCCGGGCACGCTTAAAGAAAGACAACAAGTTCGAAGCTATTTAAGTTTTAGTTGCTAACTTTTTATACAATTTAGGATGTTTTTTACAAGACGCTAGTAAAGCTTGTAGATTCAGGCTCTATATTTTTATTTCTGATTTAAAGATTGTACTTGCCAGGTTGCGTGAATATGAAATTTAGATGTTTGTTACATGGATTGAGCCCGGGCCCGGGCCCGGGCTAACCGGGCCTTGGGTCCGCCCCTGGCATGCACGATAGTTGAAACTCCAACTAGACCCGATGATTGCATCAACCATTAACGACATTGTTGAACATCGACTTGCCGTTTTTGAGGCCATGATTCTGTTCCCATACAGTTGAAATTCTCTCTTGATGAAATAACTGAGCATCTCCAGAAACATCCATATTCAAACAAACTTCCGTTTCCATGCAGAATCTTTTGTTCTGATTATTTTTATTTTTCAAATTGGGATGATAATCTGAATTGGGCTACTTTGGTATATGGACCAACACTCAATAGCTAAGTTGTTATCACACTGACTGTTGATATACTCATTATTGTCACATCGTTCCTTCTCTGTCCGCGTGTAATTGTTCTGAGTTCAAAGGGGTTGCAGGACCTGAAAACACCGAATGCCATTTATCTCTGCATCGTTGCAGCTTCAACCCGTTAAATTCTTTCATTTGGTTTGAACTCTTTGGAGAACCGATGGATTGAGGCATTGACCTGCTTGGCAATGTAAAATGACAGTCTATATTCGTCTCTTTGGATTCTCGTTGTTTAGAAGCAAACAGACTGTCTTGTCATAGGCTGTTCTTCCCAGATAATTCATGCTTGGTATGTCATGGGAAGGCTAGGAGCATTCAACTCTTCGAATCTGCTGGTTGGGTTTGTTCAAATGTTGAAAAACTATAATGATACATGATGTTTGACTATTCACCTCCAACAGGGAAAAAACTATAATGATACACGATGTACCTTTTGATGTTCTATGCTGGTTATTTTGTTTCCCTAACTCTTTAAGACTTACAATTTTGCCAATTTTGTTTTCAGCTGGCCAATTCAATGTTCGACTATGACCCCTCGTACAATTCTGATCAAACTTCTGCTGTAATGCCTTCATCTTTCCATGATATCAGTGATGTCAAGTTCCAAGACAATTGGGCTAGAGTTTGGTAAGGATTGGAAGCATTCAATTATTTGAAAACCCATAATGTGGTTTCTACTATTCTGAAAATAACCCTATTTTTATTTCAGGGTGGACCTTGGAACATCAGATTATCTTGGATTGGATGTATTACACAGTTAAGCTCAGAGTAAGGCATCTTTCGTTGATATTGTACAATACAAAGGATTTAAATCGCAGTTCACGGTCTGTCACGGTGAGAGGTATGAAAAAGCTATCGCGGCTATGGTGGGCTATCTGCTACATGTCACGGTTTACTATAGCATATAAATTTTTTACTATTTCAAGTATGTGGTATCGGTAATTTATATATTACGAACTATATTAAATTCAAAGTACACATTATGATCGCTATATATTAGTCGTACAATGCTTAGGTGAAAATAATCTATATAATTATATAAATTTAGGAGATGGATTTGGATTTTAAATAATATTTATTATTTCTAGGAGCCACACTAGTTCAATGTAAATATAACAAATATGATAAAAGAAGAATATCATAAACAAAGCATAATTAATGCTTAGAAATATAAAGAGAATCGACACATGTAGCATAGCGGAGCTATCGCGACTACAAAAATAATGGAAATTGCAGTCAATATAGCGGCTATAGCAATTGTAGCTGTGTTCACGGAGTTTTATTCAATCGCGTAGCGTTATGTCTAAAAAATCGTGTAGCGTTGTGTCTAAAAAAGCTATGGCGGACTATCAAAATCACTGTACAATACAGTAGCAGACTAGCTGTTTTAGCTTGGAAGAAGCATCAGTACTGATCCTGTAATTTTCAACTCCATTGCAGAGATAAATTGGTATTTTAACTATGTGAACATATATTAGCTGAGAGTACCATTGGACACGGACACAGGAATTGGAATCCGACTCGGATTCAGGGTGTCCGATTCGATAATATTTTTTGGACACAGAAAATGCTACTCGGAATCGGACACAGATGTTAGAATCCGACTTGAATTCGAAGTGTCCGATTCAGTAAAAAAATTTGGACACGAGTGTGGGAGTAACACCGGAAGAAAGGGACTTGTGAGACTAACCTAGACTGAGATAGGTATTAACTCTGGAACTAAATAAACCGTTTTTATACCATTGTTTTTTTTAATGATTAAACCCTTGTGTATTTATTTATTATTGTCCCTGTCTTCGGTGCCAGCTCTATAATCCTTGGATCTAGTATTAGACTACTCGGGAGCATGGTAAGTAAAATTATTGATTGTGGTGTGTCATCAAAGCAAAATTACTTCATAGCAAAGCACATAAATTACGAAATGAGGTATATTATTTTTCAGATTTAAAATAATCATGCATTGTAATTCACCCTTGCTGTCGTTTTGGCTTTGACAAAAACTGCAGACACTTAGGCATCAAACATGTGGTTTTTGGTGGCAAAAAAATGGGCGATTGGGAAGAAGGCATGGCGAGCTCCGATTATGGATACACATGCACTTCAAAAAATAAAAGTCAACAAGTGATATGCGAGGGATCCTTCATAGACGATCGCAAGAAACTGTATAATACAGCCTCTGAGGACTAAATTTTGTTGAGGACTAAAACCGAATCCAGCAGATTACTAGCTTTACGAAAACGTCGGGAAATCATCATTCATCAGGGCAAGTCATGCAAAATTTGCCCAATGTATGTATATACATCACAATTCCATTACAACATATATATAGGTGATGTATAGCTAGGTTAAACAAGAACGAATAGCCATTACCATGTATTGCATATACAAAACAAGAATATGATCAATGCCGTCGCACCACATAAAGATCAGAATACTGATAAAACATCTAAACTGGGAGGCAGATCTTTCGCTCAATTAATCTTAGCTAATAACATAATCAAGACAACAAAAAGAAAGAAGTAGAAGCATTGTATAATACATCTAAAGATACATCGATACTGATCGGTTTTGTTCATTGAATCAATCCGACAAATTACAAGGGAGACTACCAGCTAGTTACCATGCACCTAAAAGAAATATGCATGGATGATCAAATGGACATGCACCTAAAAGAAACATGCATGGACGATCAAATGGACATACACCTAAATGAAACATGCATGGACGATCAAATGGACATGCAGGTGAACCCTAGCGCGAGGGAGGTGCAGGCGCCAGAGCCCACGGTGTCGCAGCTCAGACTGCAAGAGGCGACGGCGGAGGCGAGGAGGTCGGCGGCCGGGTGCTGCGAGGACGACGCCGGCGAGTCCAAGTCGGCGTCCATCCCCACGTCCTCCTGATGCGCTGCCGGTAGCGGCCGCCACAGCTTCCTCAGGAACGTGTCGCTCTTGCGGAGCTCCCTCCAGCGGCGCTTCATGACGCGGGAGCTGCGGCCGTAGACGGCCCGGCTGATGTCCTTCCAGCGGCCGCCGCCGAAGCGCTGGTGGAGGCGGGCGAGCTCGTCGTCGTCGCGGGCGGTGAAGGGTCGGTGGTAGACGTCGCGAGCTAGGTGGTCGCGCCACCTGTCGCGGCACTGGCTGGAGGAGCGCCGCGGCATGTGCGTGGCGACGCGGCGCCAGTTGCGGAAGCCGTTCTCCTTGGCGAGGCGCTCCAGGCGGGCGTCCTCGTCGGGAGTCCAGGCCGGCGGGAGCCTGATGCGGAGGATGCACCTCGCCCGCGCAGGGGTGGCCGGCGCAGTCATCTCCTCCTCCATCTCGATCGATCGCAAGCACCAAGACGCACGCACGCGAGATGGCTAGCTAGGAGATCGAGGGAAGCAGACGATCACCGGAGAGAATTGAGGAACGATGGGTATGGCAGGGGCGGGGCGCCAATTTATGGCGCGAATGGATCGAGGTGCTTCGATGGGTGAGTCCGAGCCGAATTGGAGTTGGAGTCGGACAGACTGATTGATGGACAAGTAATACATGCATACTCCGAGTCTGAGTCGGCTTAGTTCGATCGGCCGTACGTACCGGCTTACAGCACACACAACCAACAGATGATCAAGGTTCAAAATCCTATCTAAATTTTGTCGAGGATGAGATCCTAAATCCAGGCAAATAAAAATATTTAAAAACTCAAATTACTACAGTTATTTCAAAAATGTTGCCAAAATCTAGGGGGTTTTGCTTCTTCTTTTTTTACCAGATTTGGCCCAATAATCCTTAAGAAAGTCATCTTCCATGAAAATTTGTTGAAAAATCGAATTTTTGAGATTTTATAATTTTGCCAGAAACAGTCAGATTTTTATAAAATTGTACAATCTTGGTAATGCTGTGAAAAATTTATGGTACTATCTTTAGCAGTGTAAGATCATACATAAAAATTTTCAAAATACTTGTGTCGGCCCAACTGACACCCACAAATAAATATCGATCAAGCCACATGTTTAACAATGATGCATGCTCTTTTTTTTACACTAGGCCGATACCCACATTTTCTCTGATGTATTGATTCCAGTCCTCTCCTTTGGTGGATATCAGTTTGTTACTTAGTTTTATGTTGAAACATGATGGTTGTTCTCCATATGGTCGCAAACAACATAATTATGCTACATCAAGAAGGGTTGGGCCAATGGGTCTGTCCTAAACATAAAGGCATTTAGAGAATCAGACCAGAAATAATAGGATATGGCAAGTAGGGACTCATTGGCTAGAGGATCAGCTAAGAAAAGTGGGAGGCACTCTGATATGCCCATCCATTCCCACTGTGGTGTTTTTTTTGCTGCTACTCGAATATACCAGTTCCTCCATCCTTTTAACACTGTCGGACAAGCCCAAAAACTCTTACTCCATTCATTCATATTATACTTGGGAGTGTGAAGAGGTAACTGTCAGCGTACTAGCTAACAGGCACCTCCGAGTTGGGTGCTTATGAGGTTCAAACGGGGGGCTTTCGGGGCGATCGCCGGAGACGGGAGGAGATGACCGGAGCACCGTAAAGCTCAGGGGAGTAGGGGGGCGCGAGATATTTACCCAGGTTCAGGCCCTCTTGAGAGTAATAGCCCTAGTCCTGCTTTTCTTGGTATTGCTAGTGTTCTTGCTGGAGAGAATGAAAGCCTTACAGCCTCTCGAACCCCTTCTCCCATGCACCCCGGCTCCCTTTTATACATGGGCTGCCGGAGGCGCATGGGAGGCTTACACTGCAAGCCATCCTCATTACACTGCCACGGGCACATTTAATGCGCCTGTCACTGTCCTGACGCCTCATTAAATGTTTGCCGTAGCCGTTTACACTCCTGCCTCGGCTTCCACGTCCACCAACGCCGCTCGTTTCGTCAGGGGATGAGGTGCCGCCGTGACGTCTCCCGCAATTATGACGCGCCTGGGGAAGGCGCGCCGCCACACTGTGGCCTCTGTGCTTCGGCATTTAATGCGCTCGATTCGCATTAAACACCCTTGATCTCATCAGGACCATCTGAGATGGTGCGCCAAAGGCCAGGATCAGATACCATGTGTCCACTGGGCGACCACCTTGCCGGCGCCACCGCCGCTCAGACGCCACGTGTCCGCTGGGCGACCACCTTGCTGAGCGCCCAGCGGCCTGGCCTGTACGCCACGTGTCCGCTGGGCGACCACCTCGCTGGGCGCCCAGTGGCCGGGCCTGTACGCCACGTGTCCCCTGGGCGTCCACCTTTGGGCTCTTTCTCCTGCCGTGGCGGTGGGCCCAGGCATGCCCTGACCATCAGTTGACCGCTTTTTAGTGCGGGGGAGCGGGTACCTTGGTGTAGAATACGCCGACAGTAACCTAGGCACATCCTGATCTATGTAGCCGATGGATCTATATTTTCTAATGGGCCTAAGAAATGCTAATGCTCACGGTCGAGCATATGGAAAAGTACCTGATTGGGATCCATTGATATTCAAGCCGATGAGGAATACTAAGGTTTTGAGGGAAAGGGCGCTTGAATCCGATGATGAAAGAGATGAGAGCTTAAGAGCATGAAAATGATAGGGGTGAATAGCGAGAGTACTTATAGAGGGGTAACTTCGGTGGCATTGGCGGGTAACTTTTGTGAAAATTTTGTTGCAATTAATGCACGAGATCATGCATTCACACGATTTGCGTGGGAAGTTATCGCAAAAAATGGCAAAGAAAAAGGAAATCTCAGTAAAAACCAATGGATAGAAAATCCATTGCATAGCCAATGCAGAAGATTTTTGGAAGATTAATAAAATCTCTCAAAGATGGGGGCATATGTTGACACCAGAATTTGGTGCTCTTAGCCGATCTGGCAGGTATGATCGATTTGGTACATGTAGCCGATTTGGAAGGATGAGGCTAAACAGGGATGCGAGATTGAAGCTGGCAATCTGTTTAGGCAAAAGTTTATTCTTAGAGATTGAGGCTGATACATATTTGTTGACGCCGAAAATGTGGTGAAAGGTTGATCGGCAATTAGCACATGCAAACACTGGGTTTAATTTGGGTGCGGGCATACCAGCTCATCTACCCCGACTTCGCAAACTACTACCAATGCCGAAAAACAGAGAATCTGTCCCCCGGGACAGCAGGCTTCAAACTAGCATAACTTGATTTCTAGATCTCCAAATTAAGTAAATGAGTACATCATCGCGAATCTTAGGAAATTTCCTAGCTTTCTCTAAGTATTGGGAAAAGCTGATTCGACCTCTAAAATTGTTTAATCTACAAAACATTACGTTCTGTCCTAATTACGTGATAAATTTGAACACGTTCGGTAAAACGACCATAACTTTCAAACGGTTGGGCGGAATTGGATGTTCTTGGTGTCCAATTAAAGGTATTGAAGTTATCTACAACTTTCTCAGCAGGCGGCTGACCAAAATCCGAATCTAAAATTGCGAAAACTGAACCCTAAGCACGAGCGCCCAATCTGCCCGAGATCAAAACGATGGACAGATTTGCAATTACACTAATCCCATCTAGGAACAGCACCTTTGCATCAAGATTAACCATGGAATTCACCATCTAACCAGCACCTACAACCTAAAACAAAAATCCCCGGGGCTTATCTCTTCTTGGCGAGATACTCGATCGACGAACTTCGCCTCCTTGCGGCCCGATCTCCTCTCCAAACGCCGGGGACGCCGAAATCGCTGGAATCGTCGGTTCCCCATGGATGGAGAGCTCCCAAACAGCGAGATCGCATGGAGGAGGAGGCCCTAGGGCCGGCTAGAGGTGGGGAGGTGGCACAAGAGGATGGGGGTGCCATGGGGGAAGGGGGACCATCATGGGCCAAAAAGCCCCCACCTTGGCCCAAGATGGTCCCCCAAGGCCCGAGTTAGGTCCCCCGGAAGGCCCAAACTCCCGGGAAAAGCCCAAAAACATGGTACAAAAGTCGTATCTTAATGTCGACATCGAAAAAGTCTCATACCGTCATTCCGTAGTGTCACAAGTCCCTTCCATAGGGTGCTTGTGAATACCCTATCTCTATCAGAGACAATTACCATAGGCAACCCATGTAATTTATATATATTGTCCAAGAAAAGACCGATGATTTGTTGCACTGTATAGGATGGCTCAAAGCAATAAAGTGAGCATACTTAGTGAATTTGTCCACGACTACCATAATAACATCCTTACCCTCTGACTTGGGGAGTCCTTCCACAAAATCCAATGATATGTGGGTCCATGCCATCTCTGGAATTGGCAATGGATGAAGTAATCCTGGATATGGCACATTCTCAGACTTGCTCTTCTGACATATTGCACAGGACTTGACATATTCAACCACCATAGTCTTCATTTCAGGCCATTAGAATAACAATTTCAGCCTTTGATAGGTGGCTCTCTCTCCGGAATGACCTCCAAATGCCGAACCATGAAAAGAATCCATCAATCGTTCTTTCAACCCTGTGCTGTTACTAATGTAAATCTTTCCTTTATACCTGAGTATCCCTTTGCTCAAGGTGAATGGGGGAGTGCTGTTGGCGTCTATCCTGAGCTTAGCTTCCAATTCCTTGCACTTTTCATCATTTGAGTAACTCTGAATAACCTCCTCAATCCACTCGGGTATTGCAACAAGATGTTTACATGCTTTCTTCAGGATGGATAACCCTTGATAAAGCATCAGCAGCTCTGTTTTCTCTCCCTTTTCTATACTCCACTTGGTAATCAAAACCCAACAATTTAATAAGTAACTTGTGCTGCACTCCATCAGTGAGTCTTTGTTCTGCTATGAACTTCAAACTTTGTTGGTCTGTTCTAATAATCAGTGTCGACCCCATTAGATAATGCTTCCACTTCTTTAAAGCTTCTATTTGACGAGTGCACATACCATGGGTACCCCCATCAGCCCGGGACCACGAACGGGCTGATCTCCTCAAGGCCCGCCGCGAAGGCCCGTGAGGGTCAAAGAGTGGGTCCGCCCCTGCTCGTAACCAGCCCCTGGTGATCGGGCAGAGTCCGACCTCTCGTGCCTGAGCGCCGCCGGCCAGCTCCACCAGCCAGCTTGAAGCGGCAGGGCTGGCTGGTGTCGTGCCAATCGCTTCAGGCACGCGACGCCTCTCGACGTCTGCACGGGTAGGCGGTCCCTTCCCGAGAGTGTTAGAGGATGTGCAGGGGAGTCAAGCCCCGGTCCCATCGTCACTGACACACCACGGAGGAGAGCGCTCCCTCTCGAGGCCAAGCTGAGGTCAAACACCATTAATCACGGGTCGACGTTTGTACGAATAGTGCGTCACTATGTCGGCCAAGACCGCTTCGCGCAGACTATCAACCCAGCATGGGGTTTGGCGGAGGTCGGTCGGACGACAAGACAGAAGACCAGACTCCAAGGCATACAGTACCCCTTCCTTTTTCTCTCCAAACTCCCATGTAACCTGCTGCCTCCGAGTATATAAGAAGAAGCAGGGCTTCGGGAGGAGGGACGGACAATCAGGCGAACGATCGGGCGAACAAAAAAGAACAAGCAAGCAACCCATCGAGCATAAGGGAGATCGATCCATTCGAACCCCTGTCTTGCCTGTAACCCTTGGTTCTTGCCACGAATACAAAACATCCCAACGGCACGAACTGAAGTAGGGACATTCAGCCCGAACCAGTATAAACCCCTGACTTCCTGAGTCAACCATTCGAGGAGAGGGAGCGCGCGACCCCCACTAACCAAAAATTCGTATTGCCGGTGCACGAAACACCGACACTATTATTGCTAGAGCTTCCTTGTCATAAATAGATAAGGCACTTGCTTTGGGTCCTATGGCTTTGCTCATAAAGGCAATGGGTCGACCTCCTTGCATCAGAACTGCGCCCAATCCTTTTCCACTGGCGTTAGTTTCCAGGATAAATGGCTAAGAAAAGTTTGGAAGTGTTAGCACTAGGGCTTGTGTCAAAGCCTTCTTGATTTCAATAAAAGATTTCTGCTGTTCTTCGGACCATTGAAAAGCATTCTTCTTCAATGAATTAAAGAGAGGCCGGCAAATCAACCCAAAATCCTTGATAAATCTTCTGTAGTAACCAGCCAAGCCTAGAAATCCCCTTAATTGAGTAATATTATTGGGTATCGGCCATTCTTGAACAGCTTTAATTTTTTCTGGATTAGTTGACAAACCCTGTTCAGAAATAACATGGCCTAAATATTCAACATGAGTTTGACCAAAAACACATTTGCTTCTTTTAGCAAACAGCTGATTTCCTCGCAAGACTTCTAGGACCATTTTTAGATGCGACAAATGTTCCTCTGCCCCTTCACTGTAGATCAGTATATCATCAAAGAATACAAGAACAAATTTCCTCAAATACTTGCTCAAAACCTTATTCATCAAGGCTTGAAAGGTAGCGGGAGCATTAGTGAGCCCAAATGGCATCACAATGAATTCATAATGCCCTGTATGAGTGCTAAATGCCGTCTTGAAGATGTCTTCTGATTGCATTCTAATTTGATGATACCCCGATCTCAAATCCAATTTGGAAAAAACTTTTGCTCCATGCAATTCATCCAATAAATCTTCAATAACCGGAATAGGATATTTGTTTTTGATTGTATTGGCATTAAGTTGTCGATAATCGATACACAACCTCCATGTCCCATCTTTCTTCTTGACTAAAATTGCAGGAGAAGAATATGGGCTCACACTGGGTCTAATAATTTGAGAATTTAATAACCCCTCCACCAATTCTTCCATGGCATCCTTCTTGTAATGAGGCAACCGGTAAGGTCTAGCATTCATTGGCTTGGAACCTTGTGTCAATGGAATAGCGTGATCACAGTCCCTTACAGGAGGTAAACCCGTTGGTTCCTTGAACACATCAGCATATTGCTCCAAAACCTCCTCTACCGCTAATGATGGCTTACCAACACTGTCAGTGGTTAATATGGCTTTTGTATACATTAAGGCTCCAATCACTCCTTGTTCCAATATCTTACTCAACCTAAGCTCATTGATTACACAATTTCTTTGAGGAAAGGTTTCATCATGAAATTCCACATTTTTCTTCCCATACTTAAAGATGACCAACTTCCTTGTCTTCAAATCCAAACTCACAGGGTTGTGCTGATACATCCAGTCTGCTCCAAAGATTACATCATATCCTTTGAGCTGCAGGACCCTAAAATCTGAATTAAAGGGTTCCCTTTGTATAGAATAGTCACATTTCATGCATTTAGAATTGCACTCGATCTTCATGCCATTTGCTACAGCTACTTGCTCAGTTACATGACTGCTGATTCGACACTCAGCTCGAATCGCCATTTCAGGGGTAATGAATGTAGAAGTACTCCCACTATCTACCAGTGCTACTGCATAAATCTTCTCAATTTTCACTTTCAATGTAAAAGTCATGAGTCCAGAACTGATTCCTGTCACTGCACACATTGAAAGTTGAAGTGATTCCTCTTCTGCATTTTTGTGGATTGGACTTCCAGGTGGAGTACTGAATTCTCCTTCATTAGCTGCTTCACCTACTTCACCATCATCTTCAATAGCAATTAAATGAATTTGTTTTTGCATTTTGCAAACCTTGCTATGCCCAGGTGCCCACGGTTCTTGACATTTAAAGCATTTTCCTGTATTCCACTTAACATTACTTCCAACATCTATCTTTTCAGAACCTTCTTTCTTGCTTGAAATCTTGTCTCCCTTTTGGTTAAAGTTTCCTGGATAGCTTCCTTTCATATTTCCAACATTGTTCCAGGTTCCCATCTTCCTGTAACTACTGCTATTCTCATAATTTCGAGCATGTGCATAAGCTTCTACAAGAGTTTTTGGGTCAATGGATTTCAAGGGTACCTTGATATAATTCTTTAAACCTAAGATGAAATAATATAGGAAATAGTCCTCAATCAATCTTGGGTTATTCCTCTTAACTAGGCTCATACCTTCCTCAAACTTGTCAATATAATTTTCAATAGTTCCGAACTGTGTCAAACCTCTGAAATTTTCAATAACCTCAAACTTTGACTCAAGAAGCAAATCTCCGATGATTCTGTTACAAAATTGAGTCCATGTTAGGAATTGGTGTTAATTTGATTGCTAGTGATCCACCGATCAGCTCTCCCAATGAGATAAACCTCAGCTATTGCTACCTTTTACCATTCAGGTGTCTTACCCAATTCAAAGCACTTTTCTGCCTTTCTAATCCAGGCTTCCGGATTAGTGCCATCAAATTTCGGAAATTCAACTTTAGGTCCATTACAAAAATGATTGGCATAGTGATTTCGCTCTTCACTATTATGAAATATTCCTTCTCTAACTCCTGTCACTGGAGCTTCTTTTGGCCATTCAGTTCTAGTCAAGGACATAGTAACAGCTGATTGGTGCATGAGATTGTATGGCGCTCTGTAAGTTGGTACAAAAGGGGGATTGGATGGAGTATACTGTGGTGAAAAAGACCCTGGTGTCATGATCGAAGGATAAACACTTACTCCATATGTCCCAGTGGCCATATTATCCACTTCTCTGATTTGCCCTGGTGAAGGTATCGACTGATTTGCAATACAAATTGGAGTACCGTAAGGAGTTGTCCGAACAGTATTAAAGTTGAGACTGCTAGAAACATGTGGAATATAAGAATATCCACTCCCTGGCGTTCCATAAAGATTGGCTCCTGATGATGATAGCCTCGCCTCAATTTTCCCCGTATGCTCTCTTTCATTTCCCATCATAGCTAAAGTACTAGATACTTCCCTTTGCTCTGACTTATCCATTAGAATCTTCAACATCTCTGCTATTTGATCTATTTTATCAGTATTACCCTCCAGTTGCTTCTGAAATTTCTCCATCTCGCTTCTCCGCGACAAGTAGAATTTTCCCCCATCTGAGTTTGCATGTTCGCTACATCTCTCTTCAGATTTTCCACATCGCAGATCAAAGAAGATCCAATCTCCTCCTCCAGACTCTTATCCACTTTAGGCATTTGAACCGAAATGAGATAGCGATTAGTCCTCTCTAGATCAGGGATTTTACAAGGAAACAAGTTTCCTCAACCCTTCCAGACTTGGACCCCAAGATTCCCCACCGTCCGAGGCTTGAACCTGCGCTCTGATACCAATCTTGTCAGACCCCGAGTTGGATCCGATTCAACTCCCAAATCGAAAATAAGCAGCCAATGAAGATTAATGCAAAAAGCAAAGAAAAGAATGCCAAGAACAGGAACAGAACGAAGAAACAGCAAAAACAGAATTGTATTCAATCATATCTTCTTTGACAGACCTCCCAACAACTCCCGAAGGATCGTTGGCGCTAAATACCCCTAAAAGATGTCTAGAAACGCTAATCGACTCTAAACAGCGGAATAAATAATTAAAACAGATCTAAACCAGGAGAATCGATCGCAATAAATTAAATTGAAATTCACACTTTTGCATTAAATCAATCAACGTATCAAAGCATGAATTTCATCACATTAAATTCAATCTAGAATTTATAACCTCATGCGCCTGCTCGCTGTTGCTCCCGTGCACTATCGTGCCGCTCCTGCACGTTGCCGCTCGTCCGCTTGCTACCGTATCGGCCTGCTGTAAGCGATCTTGCCGAGCGCCTGCTTGCACGCTGCCGCTCGAGCGGTCGGCCTCTGCCGAACTCGATCAAGAAACCACATCTGCGCCGCCATCTGCTTCCTCGGAAGGCCGACAAGGCGTCTGAGCGGAGCCTCCTGAACAATGCACCGCCTCGCCAAAATCAATCTCTCTCTGGAAAACTCTTCCTGGATACGGCTGCGCCGTCTCCCCTTTTTTTCTACACTTCGTTCGGCCAGCCGCCACTGCGATCTATTTTTCCTCAACTCTGAAACCCTCGCTACTCGTCTCTATTTAAACTATGCAGCCAACCCGTTTTGCTTTCTGTTTCCGACTTGATCTCCAGCCTAAGCTTGTTTCCGATTGGACCTCCAGCCGACCCGGCCCGCTTGCCTCCGTGCGCTTGTCCGCTGCGCTCCTGCATGCGCTCGGCCCACCTGGCTCCTGCATGCACACACGCACACACGCAGCACCATGCAAACCACGCGCAACACACATGCATGCTAAGACTCAACACACATGCAGCACACACCATGCAACACACATGCATTTTTTCTTTAAACATATTGATCAATGCATACTAACCACAATTTATTTCTTGGCAAATCACTCATCACAAAAAATATAAATCAACAACTCCTAACAATCAAACTTATACTCTGTTCTTTTTACCCCGAAGTGAAAGTACTGAGTTTTAGACAATTTGACAGATGCAATTAATAAGGTAAACAGTAATTACTAACTTCATCTGCCACCCTTTGATTTCCTTTAACAAAACGGTATAGCTGCATCCTGGCCGTTCTTCCACCGAGTTGAACTCGATCTTTTCTTCAGTCGGAGTCTGAAACTTAGCTTCTGACACCGCGCCACCATCCCACCGCTAGCTCCCTCCTCCGCGACCTCTCCCTCCACCACCCGCTCTCCTCCCCGCTCTTCCTCCCCTCCCTCCTCGATGACCCCCGCATTCCGAGCTGGCTCCTCCCCGTCCTGTCCCAGTCAGCTGGCCCCCACGATGCCATCCGGGTGTTGGACCACATGCGCGCGCGCGGCCTCGCCCCCGACGCTCACGCCTGCACCGCGCTTGCCAAGTTGCGGATGACGGCCGCCGCGCGCAAGGTGTTCGACAAAATGACGCGGGCCGGGGTCGCCATTAATACACACGTGTACAACGCCTTGCTGCACGTGTGCCTGAAGGCTGGGAACGCCGCTCTTGCGGAGACGCTGATGACGAGGATGGACGCCGCTGGCGTGCCGCTGGACAGGTTCTCGTTTAACACCATGATCGCATTGATGCTATCCATACTTATTTTTTTCTGCTTGGCATGAGTATGCTGGTATTTCCTTCAGCATGCACGATAGTTGAAACTCCAACTAGACCCGATGATTGCATCAACCACTAACGACATTGTTGAACATCGACTTGCCGTTTTTGAGTCCATGATTTTGTTCCCATACAGTTGAAATTCTCTCTTGATGAAATAACTGAGCATCTCCAGAAACATCCATATTCAAACCAACTTCCGTTTCCATGCGTAATCTTTTGTTCTGATTATTTTTATTTTTCAATTTGGGATGATTATCTGAATTGGGCTACTTTGGTATATGGACCAACACTCAATAGCTAAGTTGTTATCACAATCGATTCGTTGATATACTCATTATTGTCACATCGTTCCTTCTCTGTCCGCGTGTAATTGTTCTGAGTTCAAAGGAGTTGCAGGACCTGAACACCGAATGTCATTTTTCTCTGCATCGTTGCAGCTTCAACCCGTTAAATTCTTTCATTTGGTTTGAACTCCTTGGAGAACCGACGGATTGAAGCATTGACCTGCTTGGCAATGTAAAATGACATTCTATATTCGTCTCTTTGGATTCTCGTTGTTTATAAGCAAACAGACTGTCTTGACATAGGCTGTTCTTCACAGATAATTCATGCTTGGTATGTCATGGGAAGGCTAGGAGCATTCAACTCTTCGAATCTATTTGGTTGGGTTTGTTCAAATGTTGAAAAACTATAATGATACATGATGTTTGACTATTCACCTCCAACAGGAAAAACTATAATGATACACGATGTACCTTTTGATGTTCTATGTCGGTTATTTTGTTTCCCTAACTCTTTAAGACTTACAATTTTGCCAATTTTGTTTTCACCGCCAATTCAATGTTCGACTATGACCCCTCAGACAATTACGATCAAACTTCTGCTGTAATGCCTTCATCTTTCCATGATATCAGTGATGTCAAGTTCCAAGACAATTGGGCTAGAGTTTGGTAAGGATTGGAAGCATTCAATTATTTGAAAACCCATAATGTGGTTTCTACTATTCTGAAAATAACCCTATTTTTATTTCAGGGTGGACCTTGGAACATCAGATTATCTTGGATTGGATGTATTACACAGTTAAGCTCAGAGTAAGGCATCTTTCGTTGATATTGTACAATACAAAGGATTTAAATCGCAGTTCACGGTCTGTCACGGTGAGAGGTATGAAAAAGCTATCGCGGCTATGGTGGGCTATCTGCTACATGTCACGGTTTACTATAGCATATAAATTTTTTACTATTTCAAGTATGTGGTATCGGTAATTTATATATTACGAACTATATTAAATTCAAAGTACACATTATGATCGCTATATATTAGTCGTACAATGCTTAGGTGAAAATAATCTATATAATTATATAAATTTAGGAGATGGATTTGGATTTTAAATAATATTTATTATTTCTAGGAGCCACACTAGTTCAATGTAAATATAACAAATATGATAAAAGAAGAATATCATAAACAAAGCATAATTAATGCTTAGAAATATAAAGAGAATCGACACATGTAGCATAGCGGAGCTATCGCGACTACAAAAATAATGGAAATTGCAGTCAATATAGCGGCTATAGCAATTGTAGCTGTGTTCACGGAGTTTTATTCAATCGCGTAGCGTTATGTCTAAAAAATCGTGTAGCGTTGTGTCTAAAAAAGCTATGGCGGACTATCAAAATCACTGTACAATACAGTAGCAGACTAGCTGTTTTAGCTTGGAAGAAGCATCAGTACTGATCCTGTAATTTTCAACTCCATTGCGAGAGATAAATTGGTATTTTAACTATGTGAACATATATTAGCCGAGAGTACCATTGGACACGGACACAGGAATTGGAATCCGACTCGGATTCAGGGTGTCCGATTCGATAATATTTTTTGGACACAGAAAATGCTACTCGGAATCGGACACAGATGTTAGAATCCGACTTGAATTCGAAGTGTCCGATTCAGTAAAAAAATTTGGACACGAGTGTGGGAGTAACACCGGAAGAAAGGGACTTGTGAGACTAACCTAGACTGAGATAGGTATTAACTCTGGAACTAAATAAACCGTTTTTATACCATTGTTTTTTTTAATGATTAAACCCTTGTGTATTTATTTATTATTGTCCCTGTCTTCTGCGGCTCTATAATCCTTGGATCTAGTATTAGACTACTCGGGAGCATGGTAAGTAAAATTATTGATTGTGGTGTGTCATCAAAGCAAAATTACTTCATAGCAAAGCACATAAATTACGAAATGAGGTATATTATTTTTCAGATTTAAAATAATCATGCATTGTAATTCACCCTTGCTGTCGTTTTGGCTTTGACAAAAACTGCAGACACTTAGGCATCAAACATGTGGTTTTTGGTGGCAAAAAAATGGGCGATTGGGAAGAAGGCATGGCGAGCTCCGATTATGGATACACATGCACTTCAAAAAATAAAAGTCAACAAGTGATATGCGAGGGATCCTTCATAGACGATCGCAAGAAATCAGATAATACAGCCTCGAGGACTAAATTTTGTTGAGGACTAAAACCGAATCCAGAGATTACTAGCTTTACTAAAACGTCGGAAATCATCATTCATCGTGGCAAGTCATGCAAAATTTGCCCAATGTATGTATATACATCACAATTCCATTACAACATATATATAGGTGATGTATAGCTAGGTTAAACAAGAACGAATAGCCATTACCATGTATTGCATATACAAAACAAGAATATGATCAATGCCGTCGCACCACATAAAGATCGAATCTTGATAAAACATCTAAAGCGGGAGGCAGATCTTTCGCTCAATTAATCTTAGCTAATAACATAATCAAGACAACAAAAAGAAAGAAGTAGAAGCATTGTATAATACATCTAAAGATACATCGATACTGATCGGTTTTGTTCATTGAATCAATCCGACAAATTACAAGGAGACTACCGACTAGTTACCATGCACCTAAAAGAAATATGCATGGATGATCAAATGGACATGCACCTAAAAGAAACATGCATGGGCGATCAAATGGACATACACCTAAATGAAACATGCATGGGCGATCAAATGGACATGCAGGTGAACCCTAGCGCGAGGGAGGTGCAGGCGCCAGAGCCCACGGTGTCGCAGCTCAGGTCGCAAGAGGCGACAGCGGAGGCGAGGAGGTCGGCGGCCGGTCTTTGCGAGGGCAACGCCCGGTGTGACGGACCGCCTTTTTAGGGCAAGCGATCTGAAACTCACAACAGCTACCCAGAAGACTAAGCTGTTGTAAAACAAGAGTAAAATTACCGGCCAAAAGCCAATTCAACACTTTTTATTCAATATAGGGCCTAACGGCCGGGTTTTTACAAAAGAGGGCGCGGCGAGGCCCGAATAACTTACAATCAAAACACCGCACTGAGCAGGCTGAGCAAAGACCAAGACCTCAAAACCAACAAAATCGCCAACTACGAACTCCTGAAACGCTCCAGCTTCTTCAAACTCTGAAAGGGCGGGGGTTGCAAGGGTGAGTACGGGAGTACTCAACAAGTCGTACGGAGAACTCTGAATACTATATGCAGGGGATTATCCAATGGAAGGGACTAGAGTTTAAGTATCTGGATGCAGTTTTATTTTCCAATTCATTTTAAATTTGAAACACAAATCATAAATAATAGTTAGGGGGGGGGTTTCACAAGTTCAACAGCACTTAACCAACTTCTTCCAAAAATCACCAAACAGTAACTTGAGCTTGGTTACGGGTATCACCCCAGTTCAAACTTAACTTCATTAACCGGAAGTACGGCGTATTCGAATACCATCATGATTAACTCTGCAGAGGTGCTCAGCTTTACCCACAAGATATCAACGACCGTTACTCACAGGCAACTAGAATACATGCGGTCGGTCGAGATGATCACAGCAATTCGTTAACCATTCCTGTTGGTTTAGTTGTTAACCGATAGTACCGCTACCTTGGACTCAGGGTCCCCATTAGCGTCTACCGTTGTGAGAACCAAGAATGTCGCGAAGGACCATTCCCGTTCCACCCCTCCGGTGCACTTCCCTGCCAGGAAGGCCCGGTCCCTATTCTCTTCCAGAGAATAGTAGCCACCAAAAGAATCCAATTTTAGGTTCAGGAATGATTAATTTACCGAGCTATGTCGGATACTAGTCTGCCGACCAGTCCGACCTGTGGTTGAGCGGATACTTAAGTTGTTTACTTTGCTCAAGGGGGTTGTTAACCTTACACTGCCAAAGATCAAGCCTTCATCCGCAAACCCGATCCGGTATCCCATAATACCGGCCACCAAACAAACCAAGGCATTAATCATCGGTAGGGATCGGAGTTACATCCACTCAGGATTTATCCGATTCGCCCCCGCATCAGAGCACTTTCACAAACATCCGAATCAGAGATTCGGCAGCATTTTATTTCCATTTTCAAAAGCATTTGAGCTAACTACAAGATTAATAATAACTAACTTAACAGGGTACTAGTAAACATCTAGGGTTACAAAGGATTTAATCTGGTTCAATAATTTCAAGGAGGTTTCATGATCAATTCGGCATTACCTAGGTATCATGTCATTCCAAAATAACGGTTTTCAATAATTCAACATACAGTAAAATAATGCGATATAAAATAATTAATACTATAGCATGGCATGATTGGGATCAACATGATCAAGGGTGTACGGCTTGCCTTGCTCGGCGAACGGGCCGGAAGAACTGCAGTCGAAGTAGTCGTTCGGGGCTTCCGTCGGATCCACGTCTTGCTCCGGGAACTTCTCCGGGATCTGCGGCTGCTCCGGGAACAGCTCCGGCTCCAGGGACTGCTTCCGGAATTGTCCAACGACCAGATCTAGCGCGAAAAGAACGAACGACAAATAAAGAAACGAAAAACGGAAAAGAACCGGAAACGAAAACGAAATCGGAAACCGGAACCGGGCCGAGAGAGAGAACGAAGGGTGAATTGGGCAATTCGGAATTTTGGGAACTCCGGATTGAGGAACGGAGGGCATTTTTGGACTCAGGGGATCGAAACGGTTTGGGTAGTGTATTTGGTGGATTTCTGGGGCTCACGGAATTTTCGGGGATTTTCTGGGGATTTTTTCTGGATTAAAAACGATTTTTCGGATTTAACAACTAATTAAAATCCGAAAAATGCTTTTACTGCTCCAGGCCGGAACTGGGCCGGCTTGCGCGGAAATGGGCCGGCGGGGCGCGTGCGAGAAGTTGGGCTTCGGCCCAAGCAGCGGGGAGAGGCGCATGCGCGAGTCGGCCGCTTCAAGACGCGACGGCGGGCCACCGGCAGAGGCGGGCGAGGCTGGTAGCGGGGCCCGCCGGGAGCCAGCCAAGGGTTAGGAGTTTCGGTAAACAGGGAGGAGGGTGGCGGGCTGCGACCCAGGCGGCGCGGCAGTCGCCGAGGCGGGAAGGAGGAGGACTCACCAAGCGGCGTGGGGAGCGGGCGAGGAGGAGACGAGGGCGCAGGCGGCTTTATATAGGCGCGGGGAGCACGGTCTGGGCGGCAATAGTGCGGGAGCGGCGGCGGCCATGCGGCAGCGAGGCGGTAGTCAAGCGGCGGCGGCTGGTGTGGCGGCAGCGGCGCTGGTCGGGCGAGCGGGCACGGCGCAAAGCGGCATGAGGCGGCCGCGAGCGACAGCGGCGGCGCCAGCGGCGCGAAGCGGGTCCACGCAGCGACGGGCGCGACGCGAGGGCGATCTGAGGCGGGGAGGCGGAGTGGCGCGGCGCCACGAGACTTGCGGCGAAGCAGCGTCGGGCGCTGGGCGGGCGCATGGCTGGCGGCGGCGAGGCGGAGCGCGATGCCGGAGGAGACGGCGGCCGGTCGGCCAGCTGGGCCAAACGGGCCAGAGGGAGGAGAGAGGCCAACGGGCCGAAAATGGGAAACGGGCCGAAAGGCCAAAAGAAAATTGGCCCAAAACGAAAACCAAAACAAATGCAAATCAAAAGCAGAAATTCAAACTCCAAATTCAAGAATTTGAATCTGAAATTTGAAAGAACTCCAATTAAATTCATTTTGAATTTTTGGGTTGTTTCAACCTACCCCACTTAAAACAAATCTCGTCCCCGAGATTTATTCCTCCTGGGGAGCGGTTGGGAAATTACTGCTGCAAACTGATTTCTTTTTCCCAAGGGTCCTTCGAGTGTGTGATCCTCCCACAGCACTCGGTAAATCTGACAATCTCAAACTCAGTCTTTTTCTTCCTAACTTCCATGATCTTGACTGATCTTTCTCGGTGAACCATAAGGCAAGTTCGATTCTTTGACAGCACTTGATCTGACTGCTGGCTGAAATGTCTCTTCAGTCGGGGAAATCTGAATCATACTGTGAACTCTGGACAAATCCTGAACTGGCTGTGACTCGTATGCCACTCCTCTGATTCTGGTAGAAACCTGGTATGGTTCAGTCTTGTTAGGCTTAGCTTCTCTTCTTTATCAAGCGGTCTTGACTTAAGCTGGAATCACTCCTAGACAACGAAGTCTCTGATATGCTAGCTAATGTCCCTTCTTGACATAACTCTTACAGCCGTATCACATCAGTCCTCAAACTTTCTGACAACTCTCACATGAACTTCTGTATCAGAAATAGGCTGTGGTCCAAAGCCATTTTTATTTAGTCTTTATCCAAATTAAAAGGGGTCGACACTTCTTCCGTAAGGGGTTCCGAAGGGTATCATATCCAGACTGACTTGGCAACTGAGGCTGTACTGAGATTCTGCGGACGGCAATAACTGGTTCAATTTAGTCTCATGTGTTAGAGCGCAGGCTCTCAACACTTCCTTCAGACTCTGGTTGTTTATTCTCTGCTTGCCTATCTGACTGGGGGTGGTGTACAGGGTCAAAATTCAAATCTGTCCTTGTAGCCTTATGCAGGCTTTCCCTGAACATTGAGCTAAACTAGCTTATTAATCTGACTCAGTGGGGCTCCTTGCGGTCTGTTGATCTGAGCTGAATCCTATTCTGCTAACTTGTCTTTCCTGAAGATCTGTCGATTTGGTACGAGGTAAGCTATTCTGGTCAATCCATAAGTGCCGTCCCATCTGGCGTCAATCCTTGCTGAGTTCTTAGGTAACCTAGTGGCAAGGTTTCCTTTTCCTTTCGTTCCTATACGGGCATTGTAAGTGACTGTGGCTATCTGACTGTCGCTTTGGTAGTCCACTTCATCTGTCTGACATCTGTTGCATCCATCCACGTATTTGTTCACATCTTTCTTTATTTCTTCCTGCTGGTATTCCCTTCTCAAATCTTGGTGCATTCTCGCACCCCGTTGAGTATCGATCATTTGGGTATGTGAACTTCTGTCAAAAATCAATCCTCTTATATCCTTATCATCAAGGATACTCGTGAAATTAGGCTCTGACTGCTTAATTCCAGGTATCTCTTTCTGTGTCTCTGAGTTTCCTTGTCTGTCTGCTGTGCTGACTGGATCTGACTTCATAAACTGGCTGTTCCTCGTGGAAAATCTCGTGATACTTCTGACACTGTCTGCAGGTTTAACTGTCATAACTCTGACTCTAGCTGTGGGGAGATGCTCTTCCCTTGAGCTAAGTGACAGCATGCCCTTCTGCTTAAGGCGTCAGCTATCACACTAGTTCTTTCTCATGGATGGTACTGAACTCTGGAGTCGCAATCCTTTACTTGGCTCCATCCATTTTTCTTTCATCCCCTTAGTCTTTTCCAAAACGTGAATGGTCGAGGCTGACTTCATATCATGTGTCAGGTCATCTTCCTCATACGGCTTGAGCTGTCATAAAACATCCTCAATCATCCTTTTGTCCTGTATCAGTACACTTGTCGATCCTTTCTTCTTAGTACTGAAATCTGTCCGATAATCTTGGTTTGTGTCTTGGGAGTGTGGCGACTGGTGCTGACGTTGAATCCTTTTTCCCAGTCTCCTGGAAACTGTCTTCACACTTCTATGTCCATCTGTAGGGCTGTACTGCTTGAGAGGCTGAGTCTCAGGTTTGGTTATCTCTGAAGAATCCTTTGACTGAACTTCTGTCCCACTACTCTCAGAAAACTTCTGACTCTGTTACTGATGGGCTGATTCCATTCCATAAATGTCCTGTCACTGGGATCCGTCTTTATTCCACTTCTAGCGATGTTGTTACCTAGGAAAGCGGTTTTATCCAACCAAAAATTCATTTAGAGAATCTGGCGCAAGCCGGTGTTCTCTAATTTTTCCTAAGCACTACAATGAACTGTCCATAGACTCCATATACTTAGTTCATTGGGTTCACGAAATATGCCAGGTATTCTGCGAGTCCAACAGAACCATTCCAACTCTTGTGGTCCGTACTGCTTAGTAACTGTGGTCTTCTCACTGTCCTGTTATCTGACTTTCAACTGACGGTACTTTGTCCTTGATTCCAATTCGGAGGGTCCTTTGGCTTCCTTTAACTGGTCAACAGGTCATGACTCTGAGGCAACTTATACTTGTCCCTGAACCATGGGTGTGTTGTCCAATCCGAGTGTGGTAGGTGTTGATGTGACCTTGACTCCTTTTATAATCCTCTGGTCCTTTTTTGTTTCATCATTTCTGACCTGATATTCCTTGGTGTCACTGTTTTCTGTGTACGATCCATCCTGACCTTATGTCCGAATAATCAATTCCTCTTCAGAACGATGTTCAGGCTATCCCTTTTCCATGACAAACTATCTTGGGATTTTAGTCTTCTTGGATTTCCGTCTCCAAGTTGCACTAGAATCTACCTATCATCCTGACTCTTGATCCTGACACTTGTAGCTTCTGCGGCTTCTGTAACTGATGTTAGGTCCATCTTAAGACTGTTTTCCCTTTCTTGGAATCCTATTCCAGTCCATCTTTTTAGGGATGTGTTATAGGGAAGCAATCTGATTTAATCCAGTAGTCACTGCTCTTTGTTCCCCATTTACACAGTTCATGTGTCAAACAACTGCTTTATTCCAAAATATTGTTCAGACCATACATTCTTGCTAGTACAAGTCGGTCCAAATCTTGATCCCTTGGATCTCCATATCCAAGTTGTTACATTCAAATATGACTATTAGTCTACTCCCGGATGCTTGGAACCTCGAGGAGGCGGTGGCAGTCTGAGGTAATTTGTTCTTTGTTCCTTAGCGATGACATGGTTGATCCTCCCTTGGGCGTGTCTGAAGTGTTCGACCTTGACCGCTTGGGTTTCCTTCGACTCAATGGTAATTCTTGGTATCCTCGGGTTTGGGATTCTTTGTTGATGAGACAAACGATCCGTTGGTAGGGTGAGGTGATGTCTGTGATCGCTACATGATTGGTAGAGTCCTTACGTAGGCGTGTTAATACGATGCGTCCGGGCTGTCCCACGTGAAACATCTGAAATCTTTTGGGGACAATCTCGACATAGTGGTTCCCATTGCATTTATAGCACTTCTTGTTTTGGGGTGAGTGGCTGCGGGTGTTATTGCTCTCCTTTTATTACTGTCTCTTATTGGGGAATCCTTGAGCGAGAGCTGGGGTCCTTTCTCTGATCTGGTTGGAAGTCTGTATCCAAGCCTGCTGAAGTTTTCTCTTTCTCTTTTTCATCCTTTCCAATTCATTCCGGGTTTCTTCGATTGTTATCCATTTGTCCATTAAAGCTGACAGATCCTTGATAGCTAAGGTGTGAAATTTCAAGCTTTTCTGTAATTCTTCCAAGAATTCTCTCATCCTTTTTGCTTGAATGTCCATCTCCATGGAAATGTCACTGGCAAAGTAGTCGGATTCGTGCAGACATCCCTCTTGCACTTTCCTTTTATCTGTCGATTTTCCTTTGGTGTGTCCTTGAGGTCTCATCAACTTCATTTGTTCCAAAATCCCTTCTAATAAGCTGCGTGTGGTGTCTTTCTGCTCGTTATCTGTTTCTTTCCATTATGGCGATGTTGTGCTAGGTTGGTGAGTGATTTTACGATTCTTCATTCTTGCTCGGCGTCATGCGAGAATTCGATCCAAAATCTGCCATTATTTATATCTAACTTTCTCTTTTCGGTCTGCGGGGTTTTGGGGTAAGCGGAAGGTAAGTAAGATTTAGAACATGAGGTCTTGAGAGGCGAGTAGGTGAGAAGCAAGATGAAAGGAGAAGAATTAGTGGAATTTAGTAGGAAGGTATAAGGATACTTAATACAAACAATTCTGAGAGGAATAGAAAACATAGCTTTTATACATAGACTGTTTTACAATACCGTCATAAGGTATCCAAAACAATCTACTTTACACTACCAAAAGACCTACAGAAAAAGGGCACAACTTCTACAACTAACGATCTAACTCTGTGACGACATCACCTCCAAGCTGCTGGCGAAGATCGACGAGGATTTTGAAATTTAGACGGGCAGACGAAACTTTTTAAAACAAAACCGAGAGGAACAAAACTCTAAAGAAGATAAGGTAGCAGGGGAAGGACGAGAAGCAATAATACTTATATTTTCGAAATTCATTTTGTTTGTAAGCTGGAAATAATTTTTGTACAATTTCCTTTACCAACCTAAGGTCTTAATCTATGGTCAAGCCAAGGCTCTGATACCACTTGTGACGGACCGCCTTTTTAGGGGCAGTGCGAAACTCACAACAGCTACCCAGGAAGACTAACTGTTGTAAAACAAGAGTAAAATTACCTGGCCAAAAGCCAATTCAACACTTTTTATTCAATATAGGGCCTAACGGCCAGGGTTTTTACAAAAGAGGCGCGGCGAGGGCCGAATAACTTACAATCAAAACACCGCACAGGCAGGCCTGAGCAAAAGACCAAGACCTCAAAACCAACAAAATCGCCAACTACGAACTCCTGAAACGCTCCAGCTTCTTCAAACTCTGAAAGGGCGGGGGTTGCAAGGGTGAGTACGGGAGTACTCAACAAGTCGTACGGAGAACTCTGAATACTATATGCGAGGATTATCAATGGAAGGGACTAGAGTTTAAGTATCTGGATGCGATTTTATTTTCCAATTCATTTTAAATTTGAAACACAAATCATAAATATTAGTTAGGGGTTTCACAAGTTCAACAGCACTTAACCAACTTCTTCCAAAAATCACCAAACAGTAACTTGAGCTTGGTTACGGGTATCACCCCAGTTCAAACTTAACTTCATTAACCGGAAGTACGGCGTATTCGAATACCATCATGATTAACTCTGCAGAGGTGCTCAGCTTTACCCACAAGATATCAACGGCCCAGATTACTCACAGGCAACTAGAATACATGCGGTCGGTCGAGATGATCCACGACAATTAGTTAACCATTCTGTTGGTTTAGTTGTTAGCAGATAGTACCGCTACCTTGGACTCGGGGTCCCCATTAGCGTCTACCGTTGTGAGAACCAAGAATGTCGCGAAGGACCATTCCCGTTCCACCCCTCAGGTGCACTTCCCTGCCGGGAAGGCCGGTCCTATTCTCTTCCAGGAGAATAGTAGCCACCAAAAGAATCAATTTTAGGTTCGGGAATGATTAATTTACCGAGCTATGTCGGATACTAGTCTGCCGACGGTCAGGCACTGTGGTTGGCGGATACTTAAGTTGTTTACTTTGCTCAAGGGGTTGTTAACCTTACATGCCAAAGATCAAGCCTTCATCCATAAACCCGATCCGGTATCCCATAATACCGGCCACCAAACAAACCAAGGCATTAATCATCAGCCGGGGATCGGAGTTACATCCACTCCGGGATTTATCCGATTCTGTCCCCCAGACTGTAGCACTTTCACAAACATCCGAATCAGAGATTCGGCAGCATTTTATTTCCATTTTCAAAAGCATTTGAGCTAACTACAAGATTAATAATAACTAACTTAACAGGGTACTAGTAAACATCTAGGGTTACAAAGGATTTAATCTGGTTCAATAATTTCAAGGAGGTTTCATGATCAATTCGGCATTACCTAGGTATCATGTCATTCCAAAATAACGGTTTTCAATAATTCAACATACAGTAAAATAATGCGATATAAAATAATTAATACTATAGCATGGCATGATTGGGATCAACATGATCAAGGGTGTCACGGCTTGCCTTGCTCGTGAGCGGGCGGAAGAAGCTGCGATCGAAGTAGTCGTTCGGGGCTTAGTCGGATCCACGTCTTGCTCGGGAACTTCTCGGGATCTGCGGTACTCGGGAACAGCTCGGCTCCAGGGGCTTCCGGAATTGTCCAACGACCAGATCTAAGCGAAAAGAGCGAGCGACAAATAAAAAGCGAAAAGCGGAAAAGAGCAGGAAGCAGCGAAATCGGAAAGCCGGGCAGGGCGAGAGAGAGAGCGAAGGGTGAATTGGGCAATTCGAATTTTGGGAACTCCGGATTGAGAGCGGAGGGCATTTTTGGACTCGAGGGATCGAAGCGGTTTGGGTAGTGTATTTGGTGGATTTACGGGGCTCACGGAATTTTCGAGGATTTTACGGGGATTTTTACGGATTAAAAGCGATTTTGGTTAACAACTAATTAAAATCCGAAAAATGCTTTTTCTTGCTCAGGCCAGGCCAGGCGGCTTGTGAAATGGGCCGGCGCGTCACGAGAAGTTGGGCCGGCCCAAGCGTGAGAGAAGCGCGCATCTGTGAGGCTGGCCATGACGGCCGTTGACAGACGAAGCGGGAGCCACCGGCGAAGCGAGCGGCGGCGAGGCCCGCTTTGTCGTGAGCAGCCTTGAGAAGGGTTAGGGTTTGGCTGAAAGCAGGAGGAGTGGCGGTGAGGCTGAGGCGACCAGTGTGGTCGCCGGAGGCGAGAAGGAGGAGGGACTCACCAAGCGGCGGAGTGGGGGCGGGGCGAGAGGAGGCAGCGTGAGGCGGCTTTATATAAGCGCGAGGAAACCAGTCTGGCGGCAATAGTGCAGGCCAGGCCTTCATGGCGGCCAGCGAAGCCCGGTAGTCAAAAGCGGCCTGATCGAGTGTGGCCAATGGCCTTGTGTAGTCGAAGCGAGCGAGAAACCTGTGGCGCAAAGCGGCATAAGCGGCTGAGCAGCGAGACATGAAGCGGCGCCAGCGCGAAGCGAGAGTCCAGCCAGCGCGAAGCGCGCAGCAGCGATCTGGCGAGAAGCGAGTAAGCGCGGCGCCACGAGACTTCTGTGGCAGCGTCTGTGTGGCGAAGCCTGCTGCGCGCCTTGTGGCAGCGGCAGCGAGGCGCGCCAGTCTTGGAGAGGCAGCGGCGATCGGCGGGCCAAAGCAGCCCGAGAGGAGAGAAGAGGCCAACGGGCCGAAAATGGGAAACGGGCCAAAGGCCCAAGAGAAATTGGCCCAACACGAAAACCAAAACAAATGCAAATCAAAAAGCAGAAATTCAAACTCCAAATTCAAGAATTTGAATCTGAAATTTGAAAGAACTCCAAATCAAATTCATTTTGAAATTTTTGGGTTGTTTCAGCCGGCGAGTCCAAGTCGGCGTCCATCCCCACGTCCTCCTGATGCGCTGCCGGTAGCGGCCGCCACAGCTTCCTCAGGAACGTGTCGCTCTTGCGGAGCTCCCTCCAGCGGCGCTTCATGACGCGGGAGCTGCGGCCGTAGACGGCCCGGCTGATGTCCTTCCAGCGGCCGCCGCCGAAGCGCTGGTGGAGGCGGGCGAGCTCGTCGTCGTCGCGGGCGGTGAAGGGTCGGTGGTAGACGTCGCGAGCTGGGTGGTCGCGCCACCTGTCGCGGCACTGGCTGGAGGAGCGCCGCGGCATGTGCGTGGCGACGCGGCGCCAGTTGCGGAAGCCGTTCTCCTTGGCGAGGCGCTCCAGGCGGGCGTCCTCGTCGGGAGTCAGGCCGGCGGGAGCCTGATGCGGAGGATGCACCTCGCCCGCGCAGGGGTGGCCGGCGCAGTCATCTCCTCCTCCATCTCGATCGATCGCAAGCACCAAGACGCACGCACGCGAGATGGCTAGCTAGGAGATCGAGGAAGCAGACGATCACCGGAAAATTGAGGAACGATGGGTATGGCAGGGGCGGGGCGCCAATTTATGGCGCGAATGGATCGAGGTGCTTCGATGGGTGAGTCCGAGCCGAATTGGAGTTGGAGTCGGACAGACTGATTGATGGACAAGTAATACATGCATACTCCGAGTCTGAGTCGGCTTAGTTCGATCGGCCGTACGTACCGGCTTACAGCACACACAACCAACAGATGATCAAGGTTCAAAATCCTATCTAAATTTTGTCGAGGATGAGATCCTAAATCCAGGCAAATAAAAATATTTAAAAACTCAAATTACTACAGTTATTTCAAAAATGTTGCCAAAATCTAGGGGGTTTTGCTTCTTCTTTTACCAGATTTGGCCCAATAATCCTTAAGAAAGTCATCTTCCATGAAAATTTGTTGAAAAATCGAATTTTGAGATTTTATAATTTTGCGAAAGCTTGAGTCAGATTTTATAAAATTGTACAATCTTGGTAATGCTTTGTGAAAAATTTATGGTACTATCTTTAGCAGTGTAAGATCATACATAAAAATTTTCAAAATACTTGTGTCGGCCCAACTGACACCCACAAATAAATATCGATCAAGCCACATGTTTAACAATGATGCATGCTCTTTTTTTTACACTAGGCCGATACCCACATTTTCTCTGATGTATTGATTCCAGTCCTCTCCTTTGGTGGATATCAGTTTGTTACTTAGTTTTATGTTGAAACATGATGGTTGTTCTCCATATGGTACTTAAACAACATAATTATGCTACATCAAGAAGGGTTGGGCCAATGGGTCTGTCCTAAACATAAAGGCATTTAGAGAATCAGACCAGAAATAATAGGATATGGCAAGTAGGGACTCATTGGCTAGAGGATCAGCTAAGAAAAGTGGGAGGCACTCTGATATGCCCATCCATTCCCACTGTGGTGTTTTTTTTGCTGCTACTCGAATATACCAGTTCCTCCATCCTTTTAACACTGTCGGACAAGCCCAAAAACTCTTACTCCATTCATTCATATTATACTTGGGAGTGTGAAGAGGTAACTGTCAGCGTACTAGCTAACAGGCACCTCCGAGTTGGGTGCTTATGAGGTTCAAACGGGGGGCTTTCGGGGCGATCGCCGGAGACGGGAGGAGATGGCCAGCACCAGTAAAGCTCGAGGGAGTAGGGGCGCGAGACATTTACCAGGTTCGAGGCCCTCTTGAGAGTAATAGCCCTAGTCACTGCTTTTCTTGGTATTGCTAGTGTTCTTCTTTGGAGAGAATGAAAGCCTTCTGACCTCTCGAACCCCTTCTCCCATGCACCGGCTCCCTTTTATACATGGGCTGCCGGAGGCGCATGGGAGGCTTACACTGCAAGCCATCCTCATTACACTGCCACGGGCACATTTAATGCGCCTGTCACTGTCCTGACGCCTCATTAAATGTTTGCCGTAGCCGTTTACACTCCTGCCTCGGCTTCCACGTCCACCAACGCCGCTCGTTTCGTCAGGGGATGAGGTGCCGCCGTGACGTCTCCGCAATTATGGCCGCCTGGGAAAGCGCGCCCGCCCTGTGGCCTCGTAGCCGGCATTTAATGCGCTCGATTCGCATTAAACACCCTGGATCTCATCTGGACCATCCACGAGGATGGTGCGCCGATGGCAGGCGTATACCATGTGTCCCTTTGGCGACCACCTTCTTTGGCGCCAGTGCCGAACTTTGTCGCCACGTGTCCATTGGGTGAACACCTTCTTTGGCGCCAGCGGCTTTGCTGTCGCATACGTGTTATTTGGCGACCACCTTCTTGTCGCCAGCGGCTTTGGCACATGCCACGTGTCATTGGGCGACCACCTCATTGGGCGCCAGTGGCCGAACTGCGCCACGTGTCCCCTGGCGTCCACCTTTGGGCCCTTTCTCCTGCCAGTGGCGGTGGGCCCAGGCATGCCACGACCATCAGTTGACCAGCTTTTAGTGCGGGGGGCGGGTACCTTGGTGTAGAATCTGGCAAAGCGGTAGCCGGGCCACCCTGGAGCACTTTTGGTCTTCCGTTCTTCTCTCTTTTTAGTTGGCCTTTTGAGAACCGCTTAGGCTCCGGGTGGGGCCCTTTAAATGCCCAGCGCCCATAAAAGATCTCCGGCTTCTTTGATTCCCAAGGCGGTTTGCGTGATTGCCTCCTCTTTGTAAGTCGCACATTCCTCGGGGCGCCCCTTTATGAGGCTCTTTAACTTCTCTTCTTTTTGAACCCACAGCGCCCTTCGGCTTTCCCGCGGTCCTTCTTCCGTAGCCTTATAAGAGGCCGGCGAGGGGCGGTTCTTCCTCCTTTCAACTCCCCCCACTCCGCTTTTTCCTGCCGTTTCAGAACTCCTCGCTTCTTCTCCTTCCGATGGCTCCGGTTCTCCCCTCTTCGTCCATCGAGGAGGAGAGGGTTCACAGGTTTTCCCAGAACATCACCGGAGGCACCCTCCGCCTCCGCGTCGGGACCATTGAGCCCCACTGTCGACCCGGGGAAGTAATTTTCTTCGGGTGGCAGCTCCTCGCCGGCCTGCTGCCGCCGGTCTCTGACTTTTATCTCTCTGTTCTTAACTTCTACGCCATTCACCACATCCATCTTCCTCCCAACTCCGTTATCCTCCTTTCTGCTTTTGCCCACTTCTGCGAAATGTTCGTAGGAGTGCTGCCCAATCTCCTCCTTTTTCGGTTCTTCTACACTCTTGGCGCGCGAAGTAGGCGTCCGAGTCGCCGGAGCTGCCACCTGCGACTCGCTGACGGGATCGTGTCGCGCTACATTCCAACGACTGCCGGTCAATTGGAAGATTGGCGGGAAGAGTGGCTGTACGTCGAAGACGACAGCGGCATCGAAGTGTTGGAGCTTCCGCCCGGCCGTGATCGGCAACCCAAGCGGGGGCTCGCGTGAGTGAGACGCCCGAGCTCCAGGCGATGGTAGCCCGCGTCGACCAGCTGCGGGCGGCGGGCCTGACAGGGGCCATGGTGATTCGGGATTTTATTGCCGGAGGCGTGCCCCTGCTTGCCGTCGTGTCGCCGACCTGGCAATACATGGGCGAGCGATGGGACCCGGAGTATCCCCGGAGGTAACCCGCTTCACCCAACATCATTCCTTGTCTTTTCTCACTTTTTTCTACCAAAACCCGATACTGACAGTGCTTCTATCCTCCTGCAATCTCTTTTTCTTTTTGCGCTGACAGCCGCTGGGAACTTGGCTGACGACGTGATCGATAGGTGGATGTTGCGGTGAGCCTACCGGCCCGTCCCGCCCGTTCCGTGAGCGCTCCACTGTCGGTTATCACCGGGGCCTTGGCGATAATCCAGCGCCACCTGCCCTCGATGGGCGCCATGGGCACGCCCGTCGTGATCGCCTTGAGCGACCTTAACAATCAGGATCCTCCTCCCGTGGTGAGTCGAGGAGAAGCGGCCGAATGGCGTATGGCGCCGGGACGATAGCGATGACTCCGTCAATCCTTCCCGGCCCGCTTCACAGGTTGATCAGGCGGGGACTTCGAGTCAGCTGCGGGAGCTTTTTCGGCCTGGTAATGGGTTCCTCTATGGTGGCGGGGGCTCGTCGGCCGGCGAGGCTCGTCCACACTTGCCCCTGCCGGGGGCGCGACGATGGACCCTCCGCTGCCGGTTCCTTTTGTACCGCCACCGCCACCAGCAGTGGTGGATCTTCCTCCACCTCCGCCACCGCCGTCAGCAGTGGCGGGCCTGGCCCCGCCTCCGCCATCGCCATCAGCAGTGGCGGACCTGCCACCGCCGCCAGCAGTGGCGGACCTGCCCCCGCCTCCGCCGCCGCCACCGGCCAGAGATCCTCCTCGCCATCGGCCTTAGCGGCGCCAGCGAAGGCTGGTCCTTGTTCAGCGTGCCCCGCTTCCGAGGCCAGCACCTAGGTACTCACCAGAAAATGCACATGCAATATAGAAATTCAAGAAATGTTTTAGGACTGATCCTTACCATTGCTTCTTCCTTTTTCCAGGGTTCCTGCTCCGGACATCCAGCTGCCGTCTGGAAACGGCAATAAGCGCCATTTCTTTGAAGCGGCGCTAGCCGAGGTGCCAGCGCCGAGATGGGCGGCGCAAGTGGCGAACTCCCTACGGTTCTTCTTTGTCGCCGTCGCTCGGGGCAGAGTCCGCTCGGCCCCGCCCCACTCCACGATCCCCAGCGCCTCCGTTCCCTCGTGACCTTGAGATGCTCTCTGTGGCGGCTCTCGGCGAGCTTTACTCGGCACAAGCAACCGTCTAGTGACGAGCGAGGAAGCGGTTGTGAAGCGGGGCTGAGATCAACCGTCTCGCAAGGAGAGTGGAAGATCTGCGCTGATCGAAGTGGGGCTGGAGCTATCAGCTGCGGCGGGGCGAGCAACGAGCAAGCACCGCCGCGCCGAGAGGCTCTGCGGAGGCGGAGGCGGAGAGGGCCGGCCGGGCCCGGTCAGTGGACACTCTGCGGATCTTTGCGCCATGCCCTCAACGAGCGGTGGCGGCCTTGCCCCATTGGGGTTGGAGCAGCCGGGCCGGCCCGGAGGAGAGGCCACGGCACTCGCCTCTACGCCTTTGCCGGACCGCGGACTTCCTCACGCGCTTTGCCCGCCGCCCTCACCGCTAAGTCCGCCCGAGAAGCGCGCGATTCTTTGCAGCCACGGCGAAGTATGTCTTGGCTTTCTTTGTGTCGGCCAGCGCCAATTCGATCCGCGGCCATTGTTCAAGGGATTGAGGTGGCGGGCGCGGGCGGAGGAAGCGGAGTTCATGGCGCCTCCGGCGGTCGGCTGCTCTGTTGGCGATAGAGAACCCCAGATGGAAGCGGCGGAAGACATGGCGCTGCAGTGGGCGTGGACCTTCTGCTTTGAAAACGCCTTGGCCGGCGAGGCGGCGGATGGCGCGGAGAGACCCTCCGGCCCCCTCGGTAGCTTTTCTTCTTTTCTTTTAGTAGTATTGTAAAAGACTTTAAATGCAAGGCGCTTTAAATGAAGCGGGAGCACCGACTTCCCTTCTGGGTTCGAGACCGCTTTTACTTCAATTTTTGGTTACACGTGGCGAGCAGCGATCGCTTAAAGACTCAGGGTTTTGCACCAGGGAATCTTTTTCCTTGGATCTCTTGCCTTAGCAAAATTTTCTTCCCAGACGGCCTCTAGGGAGCAGGCACTTAGTGAGTCGTGGCAAGACCTGGGTTTTCGACAATGGTGCTCAAGTCGCCCGACCCCACGGGGACACCGGAGTGTCATGACCGTCTTTGGGGTCGTCTTGAAACTAACCCTTCGATCGCCAGCTCTGCCACGGCGTTCTCACTTAGTGGCTCCATCTTTGCCACCGGGTTTTGCAAAGCGGTAGGAGCTCATGAACAGCGCCCTGGCGTTGCCCAACCGCGAGAAAGAGACCGAGGAAAAAGGGGCAACAAGAACAAACATTCCGCATAACAGAAGGCGAATATTAATTTTAAACAGAAGGCCTGTCCCGACCAGCAGCAGAGAGGAAGACACCCTCGGTGGTCGAGGACGAGCCGAGGACTTACAACCGGTCAAGGGTAGAACTTGCGCTTGAGTTTTCTATATTGCAGGAGCTCGCCCGGCTCCTCATCTTCGATGGCCAGCTGACCGCCGGGGCGAGAGGCGAGACCACTTTGAAGGAGTCCCTCCCCTGGGAGAGCGATTTATGCGACCGGCGTCGCGGGATTCTTCGCCAAGACCGGAGTCGCCTCTTTGCGATGTTCTCGTTAACCCGGAGGCGTGGTACCGCTGAGACTTTGTTGGTACCTTGCGGCCGCAGAGCCGCTCGATCCCGCTTCTTCCAGGAGGTTGGCGTCGTCTCGGCGCGAGACCCTCCTGGTCCTCTTCCGTGAATGCGACAGCGAGGTGATCCAGTTCCAATTCGAAGGAGAGCGACCTGCGCCCGTAGACCAGGAAGAAAGGAGTTTCCCGGTGGCGGCTAGGAGTGGTCCAAAGTGACCACAACACAACCGGGAGCTCTGCGGTCCATCGGGCGCCACGCTTGTGGAGTCGGTCGAACGCCCCGGTCTTGAGGCCCTGCAGTACCACCGCGTTGGCCCGCTCGACCTGGCGTTGCTCTTGGGGTGGGCGGCAGAGGCAAAAGCAGACCTTGGTGCCAATCTCTTCACGAGAAGTCTAAGAAGGCCACGCGGTGAAGCGTGCGCCGTTATCGGTGATAATGCGGTTGGCGACCCGAAGCGGGCGAATATCCCTTGCATGAACTTGGCCCAGCGGTGCGGCGGTGATGGATCTCAACGCCTCGGCTTCCACCCACTTAGTGAATTTGTCGATGGCGGCGAGCAGGTGGAGTGTAGCCCCTGTGGCTCAGCGAGAGCAGGCCAGGATGTCGGCCCAGGCCGCGAAGGGCCAAGAGGCGGGATAGTTTGCGAGCTTGGGCTGGTTGGTGGATCTGCTTGGCGTGGAAGCGCGCGCTTAGCATCTCCTCACCGGCTCAAGCATCCTGGAGGCGGTCGGCCAATAGAACCCTTGACGGAAAGCTTTTCCCGCCATCGTTCGTCCAGGACACATGGCTCCGCTGCGCCTCCATGGATATCGGAGAGCAAACTGCTCCCCTCTTCCCGAGTGATGCACTTGAAGAATTCCGTTCTTACCCCGTGATGCAGTCCCCGCCCACCAGGGTATAACGCACTTGGCCTTCGTGCTACCTTCTCTGCGGCGCATCATCGTCGGGGCACACTTGATCCGCGAGTAGGCGAGATCGGATCCATCCATGTGCCTTCAGGTCAAATCTGGCGACCACGAAGTGGTCGTCCGGGTACTCTGCCTGGCCGGGCGTTTCCACCGGATCCACTTTCCCTCCAGAGGCGAGGGCTGAAGCGGCATCACCATCGTCCCCTCCGGAAACGGGGGCTGCGATGGACGGTCGCGGAAGCCTTTCTTCAAAAACCCCGACCGGTACAGGAGATCTGGTTGAGGCGAGTTGGGTGAGCTCGTTTGCCAGGTGGTTGTCGCATCGTGGGATGTGGGTATATCCCAACCCTTCGAAGTGCCGCTCCAACTTCCTGACCTCCGCTAGGTACGCCGCCATGACGGGGTCAGGGCAGGAGAAATCCTTCCTTGCTTGATTAATGACCAGCAGTCACCCTTCACTGCCAGGCATCGGACACCGATGGCGGCGGCCGAGCCCGGCCCGGCAAGCCCTCGTACTCGGCGACGTTATTAGTAGCCTTGAAGTCGAGGGCGACCACGTATTTGAGGGGGTCTCCGGTCGGAGAAACCAGGAGGACCCCAGCCCCCGCGCCTTCCAGCCTGAAGGATCCGTCAAAGAAAAGTGTCCAAGGGAGGCGGCGGGGTCGTCTTCGACCGGACTCGGTGGAGTCCATTCGGCAGCAAGTCCGCTAGTCTTTGACTTTTTATTGTAGTACGAGGGTGAACTTGATGCGAACTCCCCGGCTCGGACGGACCACTTTGCGATCGGCCTTACGCTTCCGATTGTGGAGGATCTCGCGAGGGGTAGGAGGAGACCACTGTGATTTCTCTCCTGAAAGTAGTGGCGCGGCTTCCTCGGCCTTCTCGGCCTGGCATACACCATCTTACGAGCCTGAGGTACCTTGTTTCAGCGTCGTGCGGCACCTTGCGATATAGTAGACCGGGCGGCTGGACCCCTTGCCGCTCATACCGGTATTTGCACTCACCACGGAGGGGCTAGCCGCCACGATACAACAACAGCGGCTCGCCGGCTCGAAGCGACTAACAGGGGAGGAGAGGTACTCCTTGAGGTCTTCAAGCGCCCCGTGTGCAGGGGTCCACTCAAGCGAGTTGGTCTTCTTGATGGCTTGAGCAGCGAGCTTTTCTCCCAGTAGGGCTATGAACCGGCCTAGGGAGGCTTGACCGGCCGGTCAAGCAACTTTGTAGTTGTTTGGCCGGGTGGCGGCTGCATCAGCTCAATCGCTTCTATCTTCTCTGGGTTGACTTGATCCCACGGTAGAGACCGAGGAATCCGAGTAGCTTCCAGGCGAGACACCAAACACGCACTTCTCGGGATTCAACTTGAGGCGGTATTTTTACGGCGAGAGAAGGTCTCTTCCAGGTCTGAAGCGAGCTCATCGGCCTTTTCGTTTTTACCACCAAATCATCAGCGTACACTTCCGGGTTCTTCCCTATTTGGGGCGAAACACTATGTGCATGGCCCGGCGATAGGTGGCGCCCGGCGTTCTTCAGCCGAAAGGCATCTTGACATAGCAATACACAGGAGGAGTCACAAAAGCAGTTTTCTCTTCATCTTCTTGCGCCATGCTGATCTACTGGTAGCCGGAGTAGGCATCGAGGAAGCACAAAGCTTCGCACCCCGCCGTGGAGTCGACGACGAGGTCTATCCGCGGAAGGGGGTATGGGTCCTTAGAGGCGAGGCTTTGTTGAGGTCGGTGAAGTCGATGCACATTCGCCACTTCCGTTGGACTTCTTCACAAGCATGGGGTTAGCCACCACTCCGGATAGGTGGCCTCCCGCTGGTCTGGCGGACAAAAGTTTCTCTACCTGCGTCGAATGGCGTCCTGCCGCTCTGGCGCTCTTGCCAGGATCTTTTGTCGAGCAAGTGCGCTCCAGGGGCGTTGCCAATCGATGCTCGATCACCTCCCTGGGGACCCCGGTCATTTCTGATGGTTCCCAAGCGAACACATCGAGGTTTGGCCAGGAGGAAAGCGACGGCGCGTCTTCCTATTAAATCGGCGAGTTGGTGCCGATCTTGATGACCTTGCCGAGCCTTCCTCACCTCACGAGGACCGCTTTACTTCGCCCCGATGGCCTGGGTGAAGCGGAGTCTGACCGAGAGTGCGAGTTGTCGTCCTTGTCGCGGGCGGCGGTGGTGCCGGCCAGGTCTTGCGGCTTTGGCGGCGCGAGCTTCCGGCCTATCCACCTTCACCGTAATCGGCCCCCCAGGCCCGAGGACCTTCACCAACATGTAGGCGTAGTGAGCAACCGCCATGAACTTGACCAGGGCCGGACGGCCAAGCAGGGCGTTGTAAGGGAGGTCGAAGTCGGCACCCTCGAAGTCGACCGACTCCGTCCGGAAGTTTTCCGCTCCCGAACATAACGACGGTCGGACCTGCCCCCAGGGCATGAGGCCCACCGGCGACTCCATAGAAAAGTGGAGCCGGGCGCGGCTCTCATCATCTGATATCTGGGCGCTTGATATGCCCCAGCGGATAGTAAATTGATGGAGCTGCCCCATCAACGAGGACCCGTCAGAGCCGCGTGCGAACCGTGGAAACCACGATAGGCGGATGGCTCGGGCGGAAGCGCTTCCGGGTGGTCGGCCGGTGAAGGTGATCGGTTGCTCAGAGCCACTTGATGGCCTACTCGCCGGAGGGTGATGCGGTGTACGCAGACTTGCCTCGAGTCTCGCTTATCTTGCGAGTTCGGCGAGTAGGTGGGTGAGCCACCATGAATGAAACGCCATTTGTATGCTCACTTTGTTGGAAGGCAGCGGAGGCTGTGTCTTAAATCATTCTGCCGTCGTCTCGGTCTTTCTCATGGCGTTTCTTGAGCCGCTTTGTCGACCGATTTGGACACTACTTGGCGATCCTCCAAGTCGTGTCCACGTCGCGATGGATGGGGCAATAGGGTTTGCCCCCTCATCTTCGCGGCGCGGCGGCGATTCTGCGATTCTTGCGCTTGGCCCGGTCGGCGCTCATCCCTTAGTGCGGATCGTCGGCGCGGGATTTAGGTTCGGCTCGGCGACAGAACTTCCTGGCGGCGGTCTCCTTCGCTTCTTCTTCTTTTTCTTGCGGTCGGAGGACTTGAGTGCCGGCGTCATCGGTCGGCGGGCCTTGATCGCATTCCGAGCCGGCCATGCTGGCGCGCTTGTGCGCTAGGAGAACAACTTTCGGATGTTATTCACGATGGTGCGAGTAGCCATCTTCTCCGCATTTTCTGGTCTCGGACCCCCGCCGGGCGATGATGACCCGCTCGAGAGATCCAGGGAATTGTATTGCAGCGGTGGTTAAACCGCCGGATGAACTCTCTCGAGGACTCCCCTGCATGCGCTCCAGGGCATGGAGGTCGTCCTCCACGCTGGTTGGCGTAAGAGCCCTGAAAGTTGGCGGCGAAGATGTCGCATAACTCCTCCCACGAGTGCACGGAACCTCGCGGGAGGTTAAGAAACCAAGGCAGAGGCGAGCCCGTTAAGCGATGTCGGGAGGTAGTTGGCCATGACCTTCTCGGACCCTCCCGCGCCGCACGCACCGTGGTGTAAATTTGCAAGAACTCCTCAGGGTTGGTGGTGCCGTCGTATTTCTCGATGGAAGCAGGGCGAAACCTCTCCGGCCATGCGGCTTGCCGGAGGCGGAGGGAGAACGCCTGACATCCAACGTTGTAGGGGGAACGACATTGTTTGCCAACCCCTCGATCCTGAGGAGAGGACGAGGAGTGCGACCCTGTGCTCCCCCCGGAGTCTGAGGAGGAAGCCCCCCTTCGCCCAGAAGACATCTGGGGATTAGTGCGCTTGTGCGCGCCTTACAGCGCCCACGAGGGCGTGGCGCGAGTCACCGTCGCTCTGGAGAGTGCCGCTTCGTCGAGTATGAGCTCAGATCTTTGCGGTTCCCCCTTGGCTTGGGGGGACCGCGCGAAGAGGCGGAGTCACGTGCACGTCCCCCTGTGACGGAAGGGGCTGCAGCCAGGACTCCCTTCCCCTTGTCCTGGCCCTTGGTGCCGGGAGAAGTTGTCGTGTAGCGGCTGGAACCGGCCGTCGGTTCTTGTGAGCTCCACTGTCGCCTCATCTGGAAGCCCCGGTGTCACCGCTTCAACTTCTTTGTTGGCGGCATCAACCAGTGGAGCGATATCCCGCGACTAAGGAGTGGCGAGTATCGCCCCAGAATCACCGGAGGATGATCGAGGAAAGCCGGGCGCATGAAGGCTTGGCGTGGGAGTGTCGTCCCCGGCCTGCATTGTTAGACGGTGACCCACAGGCGCGGGAGCCAAGTGCACCGCTCCCGCGGCGGAGGGGCCCGGGTGGCCCGACTCCCTCTCCGAATGTCGGGACCGGCTATGGGCGCCACTTTCCTCGGGCGGATTGCTGCGCTTGGAATGCGATTCCGCCATGCAGACAAGCGCCCCTACTCCTGCTGAGCTCCAAACTGGGAACGAAAGAGAGTGGGCAATCTAACCACCAACAGCCCCCTACCTGGCGTGCCACTGTCAGCGTACTGGCTAACAGGCACCTCCGAGTTGGGTGCTTATGAGGTTCAAACGGGGGGCTTTCGGGGCGATCGCCGGAGACGGGAGGAGATGACCGGAGCACCGTAAAGCTCAGGGGAGTAGGGGGGCGCGAGACTTTTACCCAGGTTCAGGCCCTACTGAGAGTAATAGCCCTAGTCCTGCCTTTCTTGGTATTGCTAGTGTTCTTGTTGGAGAGAATGAAAACCTTACAGCCTCTCGAACCCCTTCTCCCATGCACCCCGGCTCCCTTTTATACATGGGCTGCCGGAGGCGCATGGGAGGCTTACACTGCAAGCCATCCTCATTACACTGCCACGGGCGCATTTAATGCGCCTGTCACTATCCTGACGCCTCATTAAATGTTTGCCGTATTTGTTTACACTCTGCCTCGGCTTCCACGTCCTGCGCCGCTTTCGTTTAAAGTCGAGGATGAGGTGCCGCCGTGGCGTCTCCCGCAATTATGGCGCGCCTGGGGAAAGCGCGCCGCCCTGCTTGTGGCCTGCGGTAGCCGGCATTTAATGCGCTCGGTCGCATTAAACACCCTTGATCTCATCGAGGACCATCACAGGGATGGTGCGCCCGATGTGAGGCCGTATACCATGTGTCCTTTGGCGACCACCTTCTTTGGCGCCAAGGCTGCGAACTGTCGCCACGTGTCGGCCAAGCGAACACCTTCTTTGGCGCCAGGCGGGCTGTCGCCACGTGTCATTGGCGACCACCTTCTTTGGCGCCAGCGGCTTTGCTGTCGCCACGTGTCCATTGGCGACCACCTCATTGGCGCCAGTGGCGAACCTGCGCCACGTGTCCCTGGCGTCCACCTTTGGGCTCTTTCTCCTGCCGTGGCGGTGGGCCCGAGCATGCCACGACCATCGATTGACCAGCTTTTTAGTGCGGGGCGGGTACCTTGGTGTAGAATCTGGCAAGCGATAACCTAGGCACATCTGATCTATGTAGCCGATGGATCTATATTTTCTAATGGGCCTAAGAAATGCTAATGCTCACGGTCGAGCATATGGAAAAGTACTGATTGGGATCCATTGATATTCAAGCCGATGAGGAATACTAAGGTTTTGAGGAAAGGCGCTTGAATCCGATGATGAAAGAGATGAGAGCTTAAGAGCATGAAAATGATAGGGGTGAATAGCGAGAGTACTTATAGAGGGTAACCGGTGGCATTGGCGGGTAACTTTTGTGAAAATTTTGTTGCAATTAATGCACTGAGATCATGCATTCACCACGATTTGCGTGGGAAGTTATCATAAAAAATGGCAAAGAAAAAGGAAATCTCGGTAAAAACCAATGGATAGAAAATCCATTGCATAATATCTGAAGATTTTTGGAAGATTAATAAAATCTCTCAAAGATGGGGGCATATGTTGACACGAATTTGGTGCTCTTAAGCCGATCTGGCGGGTATGATCGATTTGGTACATGTAGCCGATTTGGAAGGATGAGGCTAAGCGAGGGATCTTGAGATTGAAGGTGGCAATCTGTTTAGGCAAAAGTTTATTCTTAGAGATTGAGGTGATACATATTTGTTGGCCAGAAAATGTGGTGAAAGGTTGATCGGCAATTAGCACATGCAAACACTGGGTTTAATTTGGAGTGCGGGCATACCAGCTCATCTACCCCGACTTAGCAAACTACTACCAATGCCGAAAAAGCAGAGAATCATCCCCGGGACAGCAGGCTTCAAACTAGCATAACTTGATTTCTAGGTCTCCAAATTAAATGCAGTACATCATCGCGAATCTTAGGAAATTTCCTAGCTTTCTCTAAGTATTGGGAAAAGCTGATTCGACCTCTAAAATTGTTTAATCTACAAAACATTACGTTCTGTCCTAATTACGTGATAAATTTGAACACGTTCGGTAAAACGACCATAACTTTCAAACGGTTGGGCGGAATTGGATGTTCTTGGTGTCCAATTAAAGGTATTGAAGTTATCTACAACTTTCTCAGCAGGCGGCTGACCAAAATCCGAATCTAAAATTGCGAAAACTGAACCCTAAGCACGGCGCCCAATCGCCGAGATCAAAACGATGGACAGATTTGCAATTACACTAATCCCATCTAGGAACAGCACCTTTGCATCAAGATTAACCGTGGAATTCACCATCGAACCAGCACCTACAACCTAAAACAAAAATCCCCGGGGCTTATCTCTTCTTGGCGAGATACTCGATCGACGAACTTCGCCTCCTTGCGGCCCGATCTCCTCTCCAAACGCCGGGGACACCGAAATCGCCGGAATCGCCGGTTCCCCATGGATGGAGAGCTCCCAAACAGCGAGATCGCATGGAGGAGGAGGCCCTAGGGCCGGCTAGAGGTGGGGAGGTGGCACAAGAGGATGGGGGTGCCATGGGGGAAGGGGGACCATCATGGGCCAAAAAGCCCCCACCTTGGCCCAAGATGGTCCCCCAAGGCCCGAGTTAGGTCCCCCGGAAGGCCCAAACTCCCGGGAAAAGCCCAAAAACATGGTACAAAAGTCGTATCTTAATGTCGACATCGAAAAAGTCTCATACCGTCATTCCGTAGTGTCACAAGTCCCTTCCATAGGGTGCTTGTGAATACCCTATCTCTATCAGAGACAATTACCATAGGCAACCCATGTAATTTATATATATTGTCCAAGAAAAGACCGATGATTTGTTGCACTGTATAGGATGGCTCAAAGCAATAAAGTGAGCATACTTAGTGAATTTGTCCACGACTACCATAATAACATCCTTACCCTCTGACTTGGGGAGTCCTTCCACAAAATCCAATGATATGTGGGTCCATGCCATCTCTGGAATTGGCAATGGATGAAGTAATCCTGGATATGGCACATTCTCAGACTTGCTCTTCTGACATATTGCACAGGACTTGACATATTCAACCACCATAGTCTTCATTTCAGGCCATTAGAATAACAATTTCAGCCTTTGATAGGTGGCTCTCTCTCCGGAATGACCTCCAAATGCCGAACCATGAAAAGAATCCATCAATCGTTCTTTCAACCCTGTGCTGTTACTAATGTAAATCTTTCCTTTATACCTGAGTATCCCTTTGCTCAAGGTGAATGGGGGAGTGCTGTTGGCGTCTATCCTGAGCTTAGCTTCCAATTCCTTGCACTTTTCATCATTTGAGTAACTCTGAATAACCTCCTCAATCCACTCGGGTATTGCAACAGTAAGCGACATGCTTTCTTCAGGATGGATAACCCTTGATAAAGCATCAGCAGCTCTGTTTTCTCTCCCTTTTCTATACTCCACTTGGTAATCAAAACCCAACAATTTAATAAGTAACTTGTCTTTGCACTCCATCGGTGAGTCTTTGTTACGCTATGAACTTCAAACTTTGTTGGTACTGTTCTAATAATCGATGTCGACCCATTAGATAATGCTTCCACTTCTTTAAAGCTTCTATTTGGCGAGTGCACATACCATGGGTACCCCATCGGCCGGGACCACGAGCGGGTGATCTCTCGAAGCCCGGTTAAGCGAAAGGCGTAGGCCGTAAAGTGGGTCGGCCTGTTCGAGAACCAGCCCACGGTGGCCGCAAAGTCCGACCTCTCGGTCGGGGCCTTGTGATCGGCCAGCTCCACCAGCGCTTGAAGCGGCAGGGGCATGGCGGTGTCGAACCAAGCCACTGTGCGCGGCGTCTCTGGCGTCGCTTACCGGAGTAAGCGGTCCCTTCCCGAGAGTGTCGAGAGGATGTGCGAAGTCAAGCCTCGGTCCCCATATCGTCAGCGACACACCACGGAGGAGAGCGCTCCCTCTCGAGGCCAAGGCGAGGTCAAACACCATTAAGCTTGCCGGGCGGCGTTTGTACGGAATAGTGCGTCACTATGTCAGCCCGGCCGAAGACCGCTCGCCGCAGGACTATCAACCCAGCATGGGGTTTGGCGGAGGTCGGTCGGACGACAAGACAGAAGACCAGACTCCAAGGCATACAGTACCCCTTCCTTTTTCTCTCCAAACTCCCATGTAACCTGCTGCCTCCGAGTATATAAGAAGAAGCAGGGCTTCGGGAGGAGGGACGGACAATCAGGCGAACGATCGGGCGAACAAAAAAGAACAAGCAAGCAACCCATCGAGCATAAGGGAGATCGATCCATTCGAACCCCTGTCTTGCCTGTAACCCTTGGTTCTTGCCACGAATACAAAACATCCCAACGGCACGAACTGAAGTAGGGACATTCAGCCCGAACCAGTATAAACCCCTGACTTCCTGAGTCAACCATTCGAGGAGAGGGAGCGCGCGACCCCCACTAACCAAAAATTCGTATTGCCGGTGCACGAAACACCGACACTATTATTGCTAGAGCTTCCTTGTCATAAATAGATAAGGCACTTGCTTTGGGTCCTATGGCTTTGCTCATAAAGGCAATGGAGTCGACCTCCTTGCATCGAAGCTGCGCCCAATCCTTTTCCAGCGTTAGTTTCCAGGATAAATGGCTAAGAAAAGTTTGGAAGTGTTAGCACTAGGGCTTGTGTCAAAGCCTTCTTGATTTCAATAAAAGATTTCTGCTGTTCTTCGGACCATTGAAAAGCATTCTTCTTCAATGAATTAAAGAGAGGCCGGCAAATCAACCCAAAATCCTTGATAAATCTTACGTAGTAACCAGCCAAGCCTAGAAATCCCTTAATTGAGTAATATTATTGGGTATCGGCCATTCTTGAACAGCTTTAATTTTTTCTGGATTAGTTGACAAACCCTGTTCAGAAATAACATGGCCTAAATATTCAACATGAGTTTGACCAAAAACACATTTGCTTCTTTTAGCAAACAGCTGATTTCCTCGCAAGACTTCTAGGACCATTTTTAGATGCGACAAATGTTCCTCTGCCCCTTCACTGTAGATCAGTATATCATCAAAGAATACAAGAACAAATTTCCTCAAATACTTGCTCAAAACCTTATTCATCAAGGCTTGAAAGGTAGCGGGAGCATTAGTGAGCCCAAATGGCATCACAATGAATTCATAATGCCCTGTATGAGTGCTAAATGCCGTCTTGAAGATGTCTTCTGATTGCATTCTAATTTGATGATACCCCGATCTCAAATCCAATTTGGAAAAAACTTTTGCTCCATGCAATTCATCCAATAAATCTTCAATAACCGGAATAGGATATTTGTTTTTGATTGTATTGGCATTAAGTTGTCGATAATCGATACACAACCTCCATGTCCCATCTTTCTTCTTGACTAAAATTGCAGGAGAAGAATATGGGCTCACACTGGGTCTAATAATTTGAGAATTTAATAACCCCTCCACCAATTCTTCCATGGCATCCTTCTTGTAATGAGGCAACCGGTAAGGTCTAGCATTCATTGGCTTGGAACCTTGTGTCAATGGAATAGCGTGATCACAGTCCCTTACAGGAGGTAAACCCGTTGGTTCCTTGAACACATCAGCATATTGCTCCAAAACCTCCTCTACCGCTAATGATGGCTTACCAACACTGTCAGTGGTTAATATGGCTTTTGTATACATTAAGGCTCCAATCACTCCTTGTTCCAATATCTTACTCAACCTAAGCTCATTGATTACACAATTTCTTTGAGGAAAGGTTTCATCATGAAATTCCACATTTTTCTTCCCATACTTAAAGATGACCAACTTCCTTGTCTTCAAATCCAAACTCACAGGGTTGTCTTTGATACATCGATCTGCTCCAAAGATTACATCATATCCTTTGAGCTGCAGGACCCTAAAATCTGAATTAAAGGGTTCCCTTTGTATAGAATAGTCACATTTCATGCATTTAGAATTGCACTCGATCTTCATGCCATTTGCTCTGACTACTTGCTCGATTACATGATTTCTTGATTCGACACTCATTTCGAATCGCCATTTCGAGGTAATGAATGTAGAAGTACTCCCACTATCTACCAGTGCTCTTGCATAAATCTTCTCAATTTTCACTTTCAATGTAAAAGTCATGAGTCCAGAACTGATTCCTGTCACTGCACACATTGAAAGTTGAAGTGATTCCTCTTCTGCATTTTTGTGGATTGGACTTCCAGGTGGAGTACTGAATTCTCCTTCATTAGCTGCTTCACCTACTTCACCATCATCTTCAATAGCAATTAAATGAATTTGTTTTTGCATTTTGCAAACCTTGCTATGCCCAGGTGCCCACGGTTCTTGACATTTAAAGCATTTTCCTGTATTCCACTTAACATTACTTCCAACATCTATCTTTTCAGAACCTTCTTTCTTGCTTGAAATCTTGTCTCCCTTTTGGTTAAAGTTTCCTGGATAGCTTCCTTTCATATTTCCAACATTGTTCCAGGTTCCCATCTTCCTGTAACTACTGCTATTCTCATAATTTCGAGCATGTGCATAAGCTTCTACAAGAGTTTTTGGGTCAATGGATTTCAAGGGTACCTTGATATAATTCTTTAAACCTAAGATGAAATAATATAGGAAATAGTCCTCAATCAATCTTGGGTTATTCCTCTTAACTAGGCTCATACCTTCCTCAAACTTGTCAATATAATTTTCAATAGTTCCGAACTGTGTCAAACCTCTGAAATTTTCAATAACCTCAAACTTTGACTCGTGACAAATCTCGGCCAGTTACATTTACAAAATTGAGTCCATGTTAGGGAATTGGTGTTAATTTGATTGCTAGTGATCCACCGATCAGCTCTCCCAATGAGATAAACCTCAGCTATTGCTACCTTTTACCATTCAGGTGTCTTACCCAATTCAAAGCACTTTTCTGCCTTTCTAATCCAGGCTTCCGGATTAGTGCCATCAAATTTCGGAAATTCAACTTTAGGTCCATTACAAAAATGATTGGCATAGTGATTTCGCTCTTCACTATTATGAAATATTCCTTCTCTAACTCCTGTCACTGGAGCTTCTTTTGGCCATTCAGTTCTAGTCAAGGACATAGTAACAGCTGATTGGTGCATGAGATTGTATGGCGCTCTGTAAGTTGGTACAAAAGGGGGATTGGATGGAGTATACTGTGGTGAAAAAGACCCTGGTGTCATGATCGAAGGATAAACACTTACTCCATATGTCCCAGTGGCCATATTATCCACTTCTCTGATTTGCCCTGGTGAAGGTATCGACTGATTTGCAATACAAATTGGAGTACCGTAAGGAGTTGTCCGAACAGTATTAAAGTTGAGACTGCTAGAAACATGTGGAATATAAGAATATCCACTCCCTGGCGTTCCATAAGGATTGGCTCCTGATGATGATAGCCTCGCCTCAATTTTCCCCGTATGCTCTCTTTCATTTCCCATCATAGCTAAAGTACTAGATACTTCCCTTTGCTCTGACTTATCCATTAGAATCTTCAACATCTCTGCTATTTGATCTATTTTATCAGTATTACCCTCCAGTTGCTTCTGAAATTTCTCCATCTGCTCTCTGGCGACAGCCGAATTTTCCCCCATCTGAGTTTGCATGTTCGCTACATCTCTCTTCAGATTTTCCACATCGCAGATCAAAGAAGATCCAATCTCCTCCTCCAGACTCTTATCCACTTTAGGCATTTGAACCGAAATGAGATAGCGATTAGTCCTCTCTAGATCAGGGATTTTACAAGGAAACAAGTTTCCTCAACCCTTCCAGACTTGGACCCCAAGATTCCCCACCGTCCGAGGCTTGAACCTGCGCTCTGATACCAATCTTGTCAGACCCCGAGTTGGATCCGATTCAACTCCCAAATCGAAAATAAGCAGCCAATGAAGATTAATGCAAAAAGCAAAGAAAAGAATGCCAAGAACAGGAACAGAACGAAGAAACAGCAAAAACAGAATTGTATTCAATCATATCTTCTTTGACAGACCTCCCAACAACTCCCGAAGGATCGTTGGCGCTAAATACCCCTAAAAGATGTCTAGAAACGCTAATCGACTCTAAACAGCGGAATAAATAATTAAAACAGATCTAAACCAGGAGAATCGATCGCAATAAATTAAATTGAAATTCACACTTTTGCATTAAATCAATCAACGTATCAAAGCATGAATTTCATCACATTAAATTCAATCTAGAATTTATAACCTCATGCGCCTGCTCGCTGTTGCTCCCGTGCACTATCGTGCCGCTCCTGCACGTTGCCGCTCGTCCGCTTGCTACCGTATCGGCCTGCTGCCGAGCGATCTTGCCGAGCGCCACAGCACGCTGTCGCTGGGAAGCGATCGGCCTCTGCCGAACTCGATCAGCAAACCACATCTGCCGCCATCATCTGCTCCCTGGCGTCGGCCAGCGTCTGAGCAGGAGCCTCTGAACAATGCACCGCCTCGCCAAAATCAATCTCTCTCTGGAAAACTCTTCCTGGATACGGCTGCGCCGTCTCCCCTTTTTTTCTACACTTCGTTCGGCCAGCCGCCACTGCGATCTATTTTTCCTCAACTCTGAAACCCTCGCTACTCGTCTCTATTTAAACTATGCAGCCAACCCGTTTTGCTTTCTGTTTCCGACTTGATCTCCAGCCTAAGCTTGTTTCCGATTGGACCTCCAGCCGACCCGGCCCGCTTGCCTCCGTGCGCTTGTCCGCTGCGCTCCTGCATGCGCTCGGCCCACCTGGCTCCTGCATGCACACACGCACACACGCAGCACCATGCAAACCACGCGCAACACACATGCATGCTAAGACTCAACACACATGCAGCACACACCATGCAACACACATGCATTTTTTCTTTAAACATATTGATCAATGCATACTAACCACAATTTATTTCTTGGCAAATCACTCATCACAAAAAATATAAATCAACAACTCCTAACAATCAAACTTATACTCTGTTCTTTTTACCCCGAAGTGAAAGTACTGAGTTTTAGACAATTTGACAGATGCAATTAATAAGGTAAACAGTAATTACTAACTTCATCTGCCACCCTTTGATTTCCTTTAACAAAACGGTATAGCTGCATCCTGGCCGTTCTTCCACCGAGTTGAACTCGATCTTTTCTTCAGTCGGAGTCTGAAACTTAGCTTCTGACACCGCGCCACCATCCCACCGCTAGCTCCCTCCTCCGCGACCTCTCCCTCCACCACCCGCTCTCCTCCCCGCTCTTCCTCCCCTCCCTCCTCGATGACCCCCGCATTCCGAGCTGGCTCCTCCCCGTCCTGTCCCAGTCAGCTGGCCCCCACGATGCCATCCGGGTGTTGGACCACATGCTTGGCAGCGCCTCGCCAAGCGCTCACGCTTTGCACCGCTTGCCAAGTTGCGGATGATGACGGCCGCCGCATCAAGGTGTTCGACAAAATGACGCGGGCGGGGTCGCCATTAATACACGCGTGTACAACGCCTTGCTGCCGCGTGTGCCTGGCTGAACGCCGCTCTTGCGAGACGCCGATGGCGAGGATGGGCGCTTGCGGCGTCTTGCGGCCGACGAGTTCTCGTTTAACACCATGATCGCATTGATGCTATCCATACTTATTTTTTTCTGCTTGGCATGAGTATGCTGGTATTTCCTTCAGCATGCACGATAGTTGAAACTCCAACTAGACCCGATGATTGCATCAACCACTAACGACATTGTTGAACATCGACTTGCCGTTTTTGAGTCCATGATTTTGTTCCCATACAGTTGAAATTCTCTCTTGATGAAATAACTGAGCATCTCCAGAAACATCCATATTCAAACCAACTTCCGTTTCCATGCAGAATCTTTTGTTCTGATTATTTTTATTTTTCAAATTGGGATGATAATCTGAATTGGGCTACTTTGGTATATGGACCAACACTCAATAGCTAAGTTGTTATCACACTGACTGTTGATATACTCATTATTGTCACATCGTTCCTTCTCTGTCCGCGTGTAATTGTTCTGAGTTCAAAGGAGTTGCAGGACCTGAACACCGAATGTCATTTTTCTCTGCATCGTTGCAGCTTCAACCCGTTAAATTCTTTCATTTGGTTTGAACTCCTTGGAGAACCGACGGATTGAAGCATTGACACCTTGGCAATGTAAAATGACATTCTATATTCGTCTCTTTGGATTCTCGTTGTTTATAAGCAAACAGACTGTCTTGACATAGGCTGTTCTTCACAGATAATTCATGCTTGGTATGTCATGGGAAGGCTAGGAGCATTCAACTCTTCGAATCTGCTGGTTGGGTTTGTTCAAATGTTGAAAAACTATAATGATACATGATGTTTGACTATTCACCTCCAACAGGAAAAACTATAATGATACACGATGTACCTTTTGATGTTCTATCTTTGGTTATTTTGTTTCCCTAACTCTTTAAGACTTACAATTTTGCCAATTTTGTTTTCACCGCCAATTCAATGTTCGACTATGACCCCTCGTACAATTAGATCAAACTTCTGTGTAATGCCTTCATCTTTCCATGATATCGGTGATGTCAAGTTCCAAGACAATTGGGCTAGAGTTTGGTAAGGATTGGAAGCATTCAATTATTTGAAAACCCATAATGTGGTTTCTACTATTACGAAAATAACCCTATTTTTATTTCGAGGTGGACCTTGGAACATCGATTATCTTGGATTGGATGTATTACAGCTTAAGCTCGAGTAAGGCATCTTTCGTTGATATTGTACAATACAAAGGATTTAAATCATGATTCACGATGCATCACGGTGAGAGGTATGAAAAAGCTATCGCGGCTATGGTGGGCTATCTGCTACATGTCACGGTTTACTATAGCATATAAATTTTTTACTATTTCAAGTATGTGGTATCGGTAATTTATATATTACGAACTATATTAAATTCAAAGTACACATTATGATCGCTATATATTAGTCGTACAATGCTTAGGTGAAAATAATCTATATAATTATATAAATTTAGGAGATGGATTTGGATTTTAAATAATATTTATTATTTCTAGGAGCCACACTAGTTCAATGTAAATATAACAAATATGATAAAGAAGAATATCATAAACAAAGCATAATTTATGCTTTGAAATATATAGTGAATCGACACATGTAGCATAGCGGAGCTATCGCGACTACAAAAATAATGGAAATTGCAGTCAATATAGCGGCTATAGCAATTGTAGCTGTGTTCACGGAGTTTTATTCAATCGCGTAGCGTTATGTCTAAAAAATCGTGTAGCGTTGTGTCTAAAAAGCTATGGCGGACTATCAAAATCATCAGTACAATACAAAGAGCGCACTAGCTGTTTTAGCTTGGAAGAAGCATCGATCGATCCTGTAATTTTCAACTCCATTGCAGAGATAAATTGGTATTTTAACTATGTGAACATATATTAGCTGAGAGTACCATTGGACACGGACACAGGAATTGGAATCCGACTCGGATTCAGGGTGTCCGATTCGATAATATTTTTGGACACGTAAAATGCTACTCGAATCGGACACGAGATGTTAGAATCCGACTTGAATTCGAAGTGTCCGATTCAGTAAAAAAATTTGGACACGAGTGTGGGAGTAACACCGGAAGAAAGGGACTTGTGAGACTAACCTAGACTGAGATAGGTATTAACTCTGGAACTAAATAAACCGTTTTTATACCATTGTTTTTTTTAATGATTAAACCCTTGTGTATTTATTTATTATTGTCCCTGTCTTCGGTGCCAGCTCTATAATCCTTGGATCTAGTATTAGACTACTCGGGAGCATGGTAAGTAAAATTATTGATTGTGGTGTGTCATCAAAGCAAAATTACTTCATAGCAAAGCACATAAATTACGAAATGAGGTATATTATTTTTCAGATTTAAAATAATCATGCATTGTAATTCACCCTTCTTTGTCGTTTGGCTTTGACAAAAGCTGCAGACACTTAGGCATCAAACATGTGGTTTTTGGTGGCAAAAAAATGGGCGATTGGGAAGAAGGCATGGCGAGCTCCGATTATGGATACACATGCACTTCAAAAAATAAAAGTCAACAAGTGATATGCGAGGGATCCTTCATAGACGATCGCAAGAAACTGTATAATACAAACCTCTGAGGACTAAATTTTGTTGAGGACTAAAACCGAATCCAGCTAGATTACTAGCTTTACGAAACGTCGGAAATCATCATTCATCGTGGCAAGTCATGCAAAATTTGCCCAATGTATGTATATACATCACAATTCCATTACAACATATATATAGGTGATGTATAGCTAGGTTAAACAAGAACGAATAGCCATTACCATGTATTGCATATACAAAACAAGAATATGATCAATGCCGTCGCACCACATAAAGATCGTAATCTTGATAAAACATCTAAACTGGGAGGCGGATCTTTCGCTCAATTAATCTTAGCTAATAACATAATCAAGACAACAAAAAGAAAGAAGTAGAAGCATTGTATAATACATCTAAAGATACATCGATACTGATCGGTTTTGTTCATTGAATCAATCCGACAAATTACAAGGGAGACTACCAGCTAGTTACCATGCACCTAAAAGAAATATGCATGGATGATCAAATGGACATGCACCTAAAAGAAACATGCATGGACGATCAAATGGACATACACCTAAATGAAACATGCATGGACGATCAAATGGACATGCAGGTGAACCCTAGCGCGAGGGAGGTGCAGGCGCCAGAGCCCACGGTGTCGCAGCTCAGGTCGCAAGAGGCGACGGCGGAGGCGAGGAGGTCGGCGGCCAGGTGTCTTTGCGAGGCAACGCCGGTGTGACGGACCGCCTTTTTAGAAGCGATCAAGAAACTCACAACAGCTACCAAGGAATACTAACTGTTGTAAAACAAGAGTAAAATTACCTGGCCAAAAGCCAAGTCAACACTTTTTATTCAATATAGGCCTAACGGCCGGGTTTTTACAAAAGAGGCGCGGCAGGCCCGAATAACTTACAATCAAAACACCGCACAGGCAGGCCTGAGCAAAAGACCAAGACCTCAAAACCAACAAAATCGCCAACTACGAACTCCTGAAACGCTCCAGCTTCTTCAAACTCTGAAAGGGCGGGGGTTGCAAGGGTGAGTACGGGAGTACTCAACAAGTCGTACGGAGAACTCTGAATACTATATGCAGGGGATTATCCAATGGAAGGGACTAGAGTTTAAGTATCTGGATGCAGTTTTATTTTCCAATTCATTTTAAATTTGAAACACAAATCATAAATAATAGTTAGGGGGGGGGTTTCACAAGTTCAACAGCACTTAACCAACTTCTTCCAAAATCACCAAACAAGAATTTGAGCTTGGTTACGGGTATCACCCAGTTCAAACTTAACTTCATTAACCGAAGTGCACGCGTATTCGAATACCATCATGATTAACTCTGCAGAGGTGCTCGGCTTTACCCACAAGATATCAACGACCAGTTACTCACAGGCAACTAGAATACATGCGGTCGGTCGAGATGATCACAGCAATTGCTAACCATTCCTGTTGGTTTAGTTGTTAACCGATAGTACCGCTACCTTGGACTCGGGGTCCCCATTAGCGCTCACTGCTGTGAGAACCAAGAATGTCGCGAAGGACCATTCCCGTTCCACCCCTCCGGTGCACTTCCTGCCAGAAGGCCGGTCCCTATTCTCTTCCAGAGAATAGTAGCCACCAAAAGAATCCAATTTTAGGTTCAGAATGATTAATTTATCGAGCTATGTCGGATACTAGTCTGCCCGACCATCCGACATGGTTGAGCGGATACTTAAGTTGTTTACTTTGCTCAAGGGGGTTGTTAACCTTACACTGCCAAAGATCAAGCCTTCATCCGCAAACCCGATCCGGTATCCCATAATACCGGCCACCAAACAAACCAAGGCATTAATCATCAGCCGGGGATCGGAGTTACATCCACTCCGGGATTTATCCGATTCTGTCCCCCAGACTGTAGCACTTTCACAAACATCCGAATCAGAGATTCGGCAGCATTTTATTTCCATTTTCAAAAGCATTTGAGCTAACTACAAGATTAATAATAACTAACTTAACAGGGTACTAGTAAACATCTAGGGTTACAAAGGATTTAATCTGGTTCAATAATTTCAAGGAGGTTTCATGATCAATTCGGCATTACCTAGGTATCATGTCATTCCAAAATAACGGTTTTCAATAATTCAACATACAGTAAAATAATGCGATATAAAATAATTAATACTATAGCATGGCATGATTGGGATCAACATGATCAAGGGTGTACGGCTTGCCTTGCTCGGCGAACGGGCCGGAAGAACTGCAGTCGAAGTAGTCGTTCGGGGCTTCCGTCGGATCCACGTCTTGCTCCGGGAACTTCTCCGGGATCTGCGGCTGCTCCGGGAACAGCTCCGGCTCCAGGGACTGCTTCCGGAATTGTCCAACGACCAGATCTAGCGCGAAAAGAACGAACGACAAATAAAGAAACGAAAAACGGAAAAGAACCGGAAACGAAAACGAAATCGGAAACCGGAACCGGGCCGAGAGAGAGAACGAAGGGTGAATTGGGCAATTCGGAATTTTGGGAACTCCGGATTGAGGAACGGAGGGCATTTTTGGACTCAGGGGATCGAAACGGTTTGGGTAGTGTATTTGGTGGATTTCTGGGGCTCACGGAATTTTCGGGGATTTTCTGGGGATTTTTTCTGGATTAAAAACGATTTTTCGGATTTAACAACTAATTAAAATCCGAAAAATGCTTTTACCGCCCAGGTAGGCCAGCGGCTTGCGCGAAATGGGCGGGCGCGTGGCGAAGTTGGGCTTCGCCCAAGCGGGAGAGGCGCATGCGCGAGAGTCGGCCGCCAAGACGCGACGGGCGGGCCACCGGCAGGCGAGGCGAGGCAGTGGCGGGAACACAGCCGGGAGCCAGCGCGGAAGGGTTAGGGTTTTCGCTGAAACAGGGGAGGGTGGCGGTCGCGGGCGACCACTGCGGTGCGTCGCCGGAGGCGAGGAAGGAGGGAGGGACTCACCAAGCGGCGGAGTGGGGCGGGCGAGGAGACGAGGGCGCGTGGCGGCTTTATATAGGCGCGGGGAGCACGGTGCGGCGGCAATGGTGCGGAGCGGCGGCGCGCATGGCAAAGCGGCGAGGCGGCCGTCAAGGGCGCACGGCTGGTGTGGCGGCAGCGCGGCGCGGCGCTGGTCGGGCAGACCGCACGGCGCGCAAGCGGCATGAGGCGGCTGGCAGCGGGATCATGGCGGCGCCAGCGGCGCGAGCGGGTCCACGCTACGACGGCGGGCGCGACGCGAGGGCGCGTCGAGGCGGAGGCGGAGTGGCGCGCGCGACGAGGACTTCTGCGGCGAGCAGTCTGCGGCGCGCGCGGCGCAAGGCCACAGCATGGCGGCGGCAGCGGAGCGCGCCGGTGCCGAGGAGACGGCGGCCGGTCGGCCAGCTGGGCCAAACGGGCCAGAGGGAGGAGAGAGGCCAACGGGCCGAAAATGGGAAACGGGCCGAAAGGCCAAAAGAAAATTGGCCCAAAACGAAAACCAAAACAAATGCAAATCAAAAGCAGAAATTCAAACTCCAAATTCAAGAATTTGAATCTGAAATTTGAAAGAACTCCAATTAAATTCATTTTGAATTTTTGGGTTGTTTCAACCTACCCCACTTAAAACAAATCTCGTCCCCGAGATTTATTCCTCCTGGGGAGCGGTTGGGAAATTACTGCTGCAAACTGATTTCTTTTTCCCAAGGGTCCTTCGAGTGTGTGATCCTCCCACAGCACTCGGTAAATCTGACAATCTCAAACTCAGTCTTTTTCTTCCTAACTTCCATGATCTTGACTGATCTTTCTCGGTGAACCATAAGGCAAGTTCGATTCTTTGACAAAGACTTGATCCGATCGGGCCGGAAATGTCTCTTCAGTCGGGGAAATCTGAATCATACTGTGAACTCTGGACAAATCCTGAACTGGCTGTGACTCGTATGCCACTCCTCTGATTCTGGTAGAAACCTGGTATGGTTCAGTCTTGTTAGGCTTAGCTTCTCTTCTTTATCCAAACGGTGCTGACTTAACTGGAATCACTCCTAGACAACGAAGTCTCTGATCTGCTAGCTAATGTCCCTTCTTCAGCATAACTCTTCTGTCGTATCACATCAGTCCTCAAACTTTCTGACAACTCTCACATGAACTTCTGTATCAGAAATAGGCTGTGGTCCAAAGCCATTTTTATTTAGTCTTTATCCAAATTAAAAGGGGTCGACACTTCTTCCGTAAGGGGTTCCGAAGGGTATCATATCCAGACTGACTTGGCAACTGAGGCTGTACTGAGATTCTGCGGACGGCAATAACTGGTTCAATTTAGTCTCATGTGTTAGAGCGCAGGCTCTCAACACTTCCTTCAGACTCTGGTTGTTTATTCTCTGCTTGCCTATCTGACTGGGGGTGGTGTACAGGGTCAAAATTCAAATCTGTCCTTGTAGCCTTATGCAGGCTTTCCCTGAACATTGAGCTAAACTAGCTTATTAATCTGACTCAGTGGGGCTCCTTGCGGTCTGTTGATCTGAGCTGAATCCTATTCTGCTAACTTGTCTTTCCTGAAGATCTGTCGATTTGGTACGAGGTAAGCTATTCTGGTCAATCCATAAGTGCCGTCCCATCTGGCGTCAATCCTTGCTGAGTTCTTAGGTAACCTAGTGGCAAGGTTTCCTTTTCCTTTCGTTCCTATACGGGCATTGTAAGTGACTGTGGCTATCTGACTGTCGCTTTGGTAGTCCACTTCATCTGTCTGACATCTGTTGCATCCATCCACGTATTTGTTCACATCTTTCTTTATTTCTTCCTGCCGTATTCCCTTCTCAAATCTTGGTGCATTCTCGCACCCGCTGAGTATCGATCATTTGGGTATGTGAACTTCACAAAAATCAATCCTCTTATATCCTTATCATCAAGGATACTCGTGAAATTAGGCTCACCGCTTAATTCCAGGTATCTCTTTACGTGTCTCGAAGTTTCCTTGTCTGCTCATTGTGGCCGATCGGATCTCGACTTCATAAATCCGTTCCTCGTGGAAAATCTCGTGATACTTCTGACACTGTCTGCTGGTTCAACTGTCATAACTCTGACTCTAGCTGTGGGGAGATGTTCTTTCCTTGAGCTAAGTGACAGCATGCCCTTCTGCTTAAGGCGTCAGCTATCACACTAGTTCTTTCTCATGGATGGTACTGAACTCTGGAGTCGCAATCCTTTACTTGGCTCCATCCATTTTTCTTTCATCCCCTTAGTCTTTTCCAAAACGTGAATGGTCGAGGCTGACTTCATATCATGTGTCAGGTCATCTTCCTCATACGGCTTGAGCTGTCATAAAACATCCTCAATCATCCTTTTGTCTCCGTGACAAGACACTTGTCGATCCTTTCTTCTTAGTACTGAAATCTGTCCGATAATCTTGGTTTGTGTCTTGGGAGTGTGGCGACTGGTGCTGACGTTGAATCCTTTTTCCCAGTCTCCTGGAAACTGTCTTCACACTTCTATGTCCATCTCAGAGGGTCAGATCGCTTGAGAGGCTGAGTCTCAGGTTTGGTTATCTCTGAAGAAATCCTTTGACTGAACTTCTGTCCCACTACTCTCAGAAAACTTCTGACTCTGTTACTGATGGGCTGATTCCATTCCATAAATGTCCTGTCACTGGGATCCGTCTTTATTCCACTTCTAGCGATGTTGTTACCTAGGAAAGCGGTTTTATCCAACCAAAAATTCATTTAGAGAATCTGGCGCAAGCCGGTGTTCTCTAATTTTTCCTAAGCACTACAATGAACTGTCCATAGACTCCATATACTTAGTTCATTGGGTTCACGAAATATGCCAGGTATTCTGCGAGTCCAACAGAACCATTCCAACTCTTGTGGTCCGTACTGCTTAGTAACTGTGGTCTTCTCACTGTCCTGTTATCTGACTTTCAACTGACGGTACTTTGTCCTTGATTCCAATTCGGAGGGTCCTTTGGCTTCCTTTAATCAGTCAATGTGTCATGACTCTGAGGCAACTTATACTTGTCCCTGAACCATGGGTGTGTTGTCCAATCCGAGTGTGGTAGGTGTTGATGTGACCTTGACTCCTTTTATAATCCTCTGGTCCTTTTTTGTTTCATCATTTCTGACCTGATATTCCTTGGTGTCACTGTTTTCTGTGTACGATCCATCCTGACCTTATGTCCGAATAATCAATTCCTCTTCAGAACGATGTTCAGGCTATCCCTTTTCCATGACAAACTATCTTGGGATTTTAGTCTTCTTGGATTTCCGTCTCCAAGTTGCACTAGAATCTACCTATCATCCTGACTCTTGATCCTGACACTTGTAGCTTCTGCGGCTTCTGTAACTGATGTTAGGTCCATCTTAAGACTGTTTTCCCTTTCTTGGAATCCTATTCCAGTCCATCTTTTTAGGGATGTGTTATAGGGAAGCAATCTGATTTAATCCAGTAGTCACTGCTCTTTGTTCCCCATTTACACAGTTCATGTGTCAAACAACTGCTTTATTCCAAAATATTGTTCAGACCATACATTCTTGCTAGTACAAGTCGGTCCAAATCTTGATCCCTTGGATCTCCATATCCAAGTTGTTACATTCAAATATGACTATTAGTCTACTCCCGGATGCTTGGAACCTCCAGGGAGCGGTGACGGGTACAGGGTAATTTGTTGCTGTTCCTTGGCGATGACATGGTTGATCCTCCCTTGGACGTGTCCTGAAGTGTTCTGACCTTGACTGCTTGGGTTTCCTTCTGACTCAACTGGTAATTCTTGGTATCCTCAGGTTTGGGATTGCTGTTGATGAGACACCGACGATCCGTTGGTAGGGGCTGAGGCTGATGTCTGTGATCTGGCTACCGCAGTTGGTAGGTCCTTCTGTGGGCAGTATTGTCTGATGCGTCCGGGCTGTCCACAGCGGAAACATCCTGAAATCTTTTGGGGACAATCTCTGACATAGTGGTTCCCATTGCATTTATAGCACTTCACTGTTTTGGGCTGAGTGGCTGCGGGTGTTGACTGCTCTCCTTTTATTACCTGTCTCTTATTGGGGAATCCTTGAGCGAGAGCTGGGGTCCTTTCTCTGATCTGGTTGGAAGTCTGTATCCAAGCCTGCTGAAGTTTTCTCTTTCTCTTTTTCATCCTTTCCAATTCATTCCGGGTTTCTTCGATTGTTATCCATTTGTCCATTAAAGCTGACAGATCCTTGATAGCTAAGGTGTGAAATTTCAAGCTTTTCTGTAATTCTTCCAAGAATTCTCTCATCCTTTTTGCTTGAATGTCCATCTCCATGGAAATGTCACTGGCAAAGTAGTCGGATTCGTGCAGACATCCCACTACTGCACTTTCCTTTTGTCTGTCCAGTTTTCCTTTGGTGTGTCCTTGAGGTCTGTCAACTAGCTGTTCCAAAATCCCTTCTAATAACTGCGTGTGGTGTCTTTCTGCTCGTTGTCTGTTTCTTTCCATTATGGCCAGTATTTGTGCTAGGTTGACTGAGTGATTTTCTGATTCTTCATTACTGCTCGAACTGTCATGCAGGAATTCTGATCCAAAATCTGCCATTATTTATATCTAACTTTCTCTTTTCGGTCTGCAGCAGGGTTTTGGGGTAAAGCAGAAGGTAAGTAAGATTTAGAACATGAGGTGCGGAGAGACTGAGTAGGTGAGAAGCAAGATGAAAGGAGAAGAATTAGTGGAATTTGGCCGGAAGGTATAAGGATACTTAATACAAACAATTTACAGAGGAATAGAAAACATAGCTTTTATACATAGACTGTTTTACAATACCGTCATAAGGTATCCAAAACAATCTACTTTACACTACCAAAAGACCTACAGAAAAAGGGCACAACTTCTACAACTAACGATCTAACTACTGCCGACGACATCACCTCCAAGCTGCTGGCGAAGATCGACGAGGATTTTGAAATTTAGACGGGCAGACGAAACTTTTTAAAACAAAACCGAGAGGAACAAAACTCTAAAGAAGATAAGGTAGCAGGGGAAGGACGAGAAGCAATAATACTTATATTTTCGAAATTCATTTTGTTTGTAAGCTGGAAATAATTTTTGTACAATTTCCTTTACCAACCTAAGGTCTTAATCTATGGTCAAGCCAAGGCTCTGATACCACTTGTGACGGACCGCCTTTTTAGGGCAAGTCTGAAACTCACAACAAATTTACCCAGGAAGACTAACTGTTGTAAAACAAGAGTAAAATTACCTGGCCAAAAGCCAATTCAACACTTTTTATTCAATATAGGGCCTAACGGCCAGGGTTTTTACAAAAGAGGGCGCAGCAGGGCCCGAATAACTTACAATCAAAACACCGCACAGCAGGCTCGAGCAAAAGACCAAGACCTCAAAACCAACAAAATCGCCAACTACTTAACTCCTCAAACGCCTCCAGCCTTCTTCAAACTCTGAAAGGGCGGGGGTTGCAAGGGGGAGTACGGGAGTACTCAACAAGTCGTACGGAGAACTCTGAATACTATCTGCAGTGGATTATCCAATGGAAGGGAATAGAGTTTAAGTATCCGGATGCAGCTTTTATTTTCCAATTCATTTTAAATTTGAAACACAAATCATAAATAATAGTTAGGGGGTTTCACAAGTTCAACAAAGACTTAACCAACTTCTTCCAAAATCACCAAACAAGAATTTGAGCTTGGTTACTGTATCACCCCGCTCAAACTTAACTTCATTAACCTAAGTACGGGCAGATTCGAATACCATCATGATTAACTCGCAGAGGTGCTCGGCTTTACCCACAAGATATCAACGACTGCTACTCACGTGCAACTAGAATACATGCGGTCGGCCGAGATGATCACAGAATTGCTAACCATTCCTGTTGGTTTAGTTGTTAACCGATAGTACCGCTACCTTGGACTCGTGGTCCCCATTAGCGCCTCACCGCTGTGAGAACCAAGAATGTCGCGAAGGACCATTCCCTGTTCCACCCTCCGGCACTTCCCTGCCAGAAGGCCGGTCCCTATTCTCTTCCAGAGAATAGTAGCCACCAAAAGAATCCAATTTTAGGTTCAGAATGATTAATTTATCGAGCTATGTCGGATACTAGTCTCCGACCATCCGACTGTGGTTGAGCGGATACTTAAGTTGTTTACTTTGCTCAAGGGGTTGTTAACCTTACATCGCCAAAGATCAAGCCTTCATCCGCAAACCCGATCCGTATCCCATAATACCGGCCACCAAACAAACCAAGGCATTAATCATCACCGGATCGGAGTTACATCCACTCCGGATTTATCCGATTCTCGCCCCCGATCGTAGCACTTTCACAAACATCCAATCGTAGATTCGGCAAAGATTTTATTTCCATTTTCAAAAGCATTTGAGCTAACTACAAGATTAATAATAACTAACTTAACAGGGTACTAGTAAACATCTAGGGTTACAAAGGATTTAATCTGGTTCAATAATTTCAAGGAGGTTTCATGATCAATTCGGCATTACCTAGGTATCATGTCATTCCAAAATAACGGTTTTCAATAATTCAACATACAGTAAAATAATGCGATATAAAATAATTAATACTATAGCATGGCATGATTGGGATCAACATGATCAAGGGTGTACGGCTTGCCTTGCTCGGCGAACGGGCCGGAAGAACTGCAGTCGAAGTAGTCGTTCGGGGCTTCCGTCGGATCCACGTCTTGCTCCGGGAACTTCTCCGGGATCTGCGGCTGCTCCGGGAACAGCTCCGGCTCCAGGGACTGCTTCCGGAATTGTCCAACGACCAGATCTAGCGCGAAAAGAACGAACGACAAATAAAGAAACGAAAAACGGAAAAGAACCGGAAACGAAAACGAAATCGGAAACCGGAACCGGGCCGAGAGAGAGAACGAAGGGTGAATTGGGCAATTCGGAATTTTGGGAACTCCGGATTGAGGAACGGAGGGCATTTTTGGACTCAGGGGATCGAAACGGTTTGGGTAGTGTATTTGGTGGATTTCTGGGGCTCACGGAATTTTCGGGGATTTTCTGGGGATTTTTTCTGGATTAAAAACGATTTTTCGGATTTAACAACTAATTAAAATCCGAAAAATGCTTTTACTGCTTCCAGGCCGAATCAATGCCGCTTGGCGCGAAATGGGCTGCCGGGCGCGTCAGAAGTTGGGCCGCCCAAATGGGAGAGGCGCGCATGCGCGAGTCGGCCGCCAAGACGCGACGGGCGGGCCACCGGCAGAGGCGGGCGAGGTCGGGCAGCGGGGCCACGCCGGGAGCCAGGCGCGGGAAGGGTTAGGGTTTCGGCTGAAACAGGGGAGGGGTGGCGGCTGGGCTGCGGGGCGGCCACGGCGGCGCGGCGGGTCGCCGGAGGCGGGGAAGGAGGGAGGGACTCACCAAGCGGCGGGTGGGGAGCGGGGCGAGGAGGAGACGAGGGCGCGGGGCGGCTTTATATAGGCGCGGGGGAGCACGGTGCGGGCGGCAATGGTGCGGAGCGGCGGCGCGCCATGGCAAAGCGGCGAGAGGCGCTGGTCAAGGGCGGCACGGCTGGTGTGGCGGCAGCAGGCGCGGGCGCGGTCGGGCAGCATCGGGGCACGGGCGCAAGGCGGCATGAGGCGGCCGGGCAGCGGGATCATGGGCGGCGCCAGCGGCGCGAGCGGGTCCACGCGCGACGGGCGGGCGCGACGCGAGGGCAAAGGCCGAGGCGGGAGGCGAGTGGCGCGCGACGAGGACTTGGCGGCGAGCAAACAGGCGGGCGCGGCGGGGCGCAACGGCGCTGCAGGGCGGCGCGCGCGGCGGCGGCGGGAGCGGCGCCGGTGCCGGAGGAGACGGCGGCCGGTCGGCCAGCTGGGCCAAACGGCCCAGAGGGAGGAGAGAGGCCAACGGGCCGAAAATGGGAAACGGGCCGAAAGGCCAAAAGAAAATTGGCCCAAAACGAAAACCAAAACAAATGCAAATCAAAAGCAGAAATTCAAACTCCAAATTCAAGAATTTGAATCTGAAATTTGAAAGAACTCCAATTAAATTCATTTTGAATTTTTGGGTTGTTTCAGCCGGCGAGTCCAAGTCGGCGTCCATCCCCACGTCCTCCTGATGCGCTGCCGGTAGCGGCCGCCACAGCTTCCTCAGGAACGTGTCGCTCTTGCGGAGCTCCCTCCAGCGGCGCTTCATGACGCGGGAGCTGCGGCCGTAGACGGCCCGGCTGATGTCCTTCCAGCGGCCGCCGCCGAAGCGCTGGTGGAGGCGGGCGAGCTCGTCGTCGTCGCGGGCGGTGAAGGGTCGGTGGTAGACGTCGCGAGCTAGGTGGTCGCGCCACCTGTCGCGGCACTGGCTGGAGGAGCGCCGCGGCATGTGCGTGGCGACGCGGCGCCAGTTGCGGAAGCCGTTCTCCTTGGCGAGGCGCTCCAGGCGGGCGTCCTCGTCGGGAGTCCAGGCCGGCGGGAGCCTGATGCGGAGGATGCACCTCGCCCGCGCAGGGGTGGCCGGCGCAGTCATCTCCTCCTCCATCTCGATCGATCGCAAGCACCAAGACGCACGCACGCGAGATGGCTAGCTAGGAGATCGAGGGAAGCAGACGATCACCGGAGAGAATTGAGGAACGATGGGTATGGCAGGGGCGGGGCGCCAATTTATGGCGCGAATGGATCGAGGTGCTTCGATGGGTGAGTCCGAGCCGAATTGGAGTTGGAGTCGGACAGACTGATTGATGGACAAGTAATACATGCATACTCCGAGTCTGAGTCGGCTTAGTTCGATCGGCCGTACGTACCGGCTTACAGCACACACAACCAACAGATGATCAAGGTTCAAAATCCTATCTAAATTTTGTCGAGGATGAGATCCTAAATCCAGGCAAATAAAAATATTTAAAAACTCAAATTACTACAGTTATTTCAAAAATGTTGCCAAAATCTAGGGGGTTTTGCTTCTTCTTTTTTTACCAGATTTGGCCCAATAATCCTTAAGAAAGTCATCTTCCATGAAAATTTGTTGAAAAATCGAATTTTTGAGATTTTATAATTTTGCCAGAAACAGTCAGATTTTTATAAAATTGTACAATCTTGGTAATGCTGTGAAAAATTTATGGTACTATCTTTAGCAGTGTAAGATCATACATAAAAATTTTCAAAATACTTGTGTCGGCCCAACTGACACCCACAAATAAATATCGATCAAGCCACATGTTTAACAATGATGCATGCTCTTTTTTTTACACTAGGCCGATACCCACATTTTCTCTGATGTATTGATTCCAGTCCTCTCCTTTGGTGGATATCAGTTTGTTACTTAGTTTTATGTTGAAACATGATGGTTGTTCTCCATATGGTCGCAAACAACATAATTATGCTACATCAAGAAGGGTTGGGCCAATGGGTCTGTCCTAAACATAAAGGCATTTAGAGAATCAGACCAGAAATAATAGGATATGGCAAGTAGGGACTCATTGGCTAGAGGATCAGCTAAGAAAAGTGGGAGGCACTCTGATATGCCCATCCATTCCCACTGTGGTGTTTTTTTTGCTGCTACTCGAATATACCAGTTCCTCCATCCTTTTAACACTGTCGGACAAGCCCAAAAACTCTTACTCCATTCATTCATATTATACTTGGGAGTGTGAAGAGGTAACTGTCAGCGTACTAGCTAACAGGCACCTCCGAGTTGGGTGCTTATGAGGTTCAAACGGGGGGCTTTCGGGGCGATCGCCGGAGACGGGAGGAGATGACCGGAGCACCGTAAAGCTCAGGGGAGTAGGGGGGCGCGAGACATTTACCCAGGTTCAGGCCCTCTTGAGAGTAATAGCCCTAGTCCTGCTTTTCTTGGTATTGCTAGTGTTCTTGCTGGAGAGAATGAAAGCCTTACAGCCTCTCGAACCCCTTCTCCCATGCACCCCGGCTCCCTTTTATACATGGGCTGCCGGAGGCGCATGGGAGGCTTACACTGCAAGCCATCCTCATTACACTGCCACGGGCACATTTAATGCGCCTGTCACTGTCCTGACGCCTCATTAAATGTTTGCCGTAGCCGCTACACTCTGCCTCGGCTTCCACGCCCACCAACGCCGCTGCTTCGTCGAGGGATGAGGTGCCGCCGTGACGCCTCTCGCAATTATGACGCGCTCGGGAAGGCGCGCCGCCACACTGCGGGCCTTCGTAGCCGGCATTTAATGCGCCGATTCGCATTAAACACCCTTGATCTCATCAGACCATCTCGGGATGGTGCGCCGATGGCAGGATCAGATACCATGTGTCCACTGGCGACCACCTTGCCTGGCGCCACCGCCGCTCAGACGCCACGCGGTCCGCTGGTGAACACTTTGCCGAAGCGCCAGCTGCCTGGCTCAGACGCCACGTGTTCGCTGGCGACCACCTTGCCGACGCTTCGCCGCCTGGCTCAGACGCTTACGTGTCCGGCTGGCGACCACTCGCTGGCGCCAGCTGGTCGCTCGCGACGCCACGCGGTCCCTCGGGCGCCCACCTTTGGGCTCCTTTCTCTGCCGTGGCGGTGGGCCCTGTGCATGCCCTCGACCATCGCTTGACCGCTTTTTAGTGCGGGGGAGCGGGTACCTTGGTGTAGAATACGCCGACAGTAGCCCCCGGGCCCACCCTGGAGCACTTTTTGGTCTTCCGTTCTTCTCTCTTTTTTAGTTGGCCTTTTGAGAACCGCTTAGGCTCCCGGGTGGGGCCCTTTAAATGCCCACGCGCCCCGCAAAAAGATCTCCCGGCTTCTTTGATTCCCAAGGCGGTTTGCGCGGTTGCCTCCTCTTTGTAACCGTCGCACATTCCTCGGGACGCCCCCCCCTTTATGAGGCTCTTTAACTTCTCTTCTTTTTCGAACCACAGCGCCCTTTCGGCTTTCCCGCCGGTCCTTCTTCCGTAGCCTTATAAGAGGCCGACTGAGGGGGGGAGCGGTTCTTCCTCCTTTCAACTCCCCCCACTCCGCTTTTTCCTGCCGTTTCAGAACTCCTCGCTTCTTCTCCTTCCGATGGCTCCGGTTCTCCCTCTTCGCCCATCGAGGAGGAGAGGGTTCTGTGTTTTCCTGCAACATCACCGAGGCACCCTCCGCCTCCGTCGGGACCATTGAGCCCCACCGCCGACCCGGGAAGTAATTTTCTTCGTGGCAGCTCCTCGCCCGCTGCCGGGTCTCGACTTTTATCTCTCTGTTCTTAACTTCTACGCCATTCACCACATCCATCTTCCTCCCAACTCCGTTATCCTCCTTTCTGCTTTTGCCCACTTCTGCGAAATGTTCGTAGGAGTGCTGCCCAATCTCCTCCTTTTTCGGTTCTTCTACACTCTTCGCGCCGCGGGTGGCGTCCGCAGTCGCCGGAGCTGCCACCTGCGGCTCGCTGACGGATCGTGTCGCGCTACATTCCACCGACTGCCGGTCCAATTGGAGAGATTGGCGGGAAGAGTGGTCAGACGTCAAGACGACAACGCATCGGCGTTGGAGCTTCCGCCGCCCGGCGGTCAAGAACCCCAATCGGGGCTCGCGTGAGTGAGACGCCCGAGCCCAGCGATGGTAGCCCGCCGACCACCGCGGGCGGGCGGGCCGACAGGGCCATGGTGATTCGGGATTTTATTGCCCGAGATCAGGCCCTCGCCGTCAGTGGTCCGCCCGGCCTGGCAATACATGGGCCAGGGCGATGGGACCCGGAGTATCCCCGGAGGTAACCCGCTTCACCCAACATCATTCCTTGTCTTTTCTCACTTTTTTCTACCAAAACCCGATACTGACAGTGCTTCTATCCTCCTGCAATCTCTTTTTCTTTTTGCGCTGACAGCCGCTGGGAACTTGGCTGACGACGTGATCGATAGGTGGATGTTGCAGCTGGGCCTACCCGGCCCCGTCCCGCCGTTTCCGGCGGGCGCGCTTCCACTTTGTCGGTTATCACCCGGGGAGCGCGCGGCGATAATCCGCGCCCTGCCCTCGATGGACGCCATGGGCACGCCCGTCGTGATACGCCAGGCGACCTTAACAATCCGGGATCCTCCTCCCGCTGGTGGTCAGGGGAGGGGCGACCGAATGAGGCGCAGGCGCCCGGACGATGACGATGACTCCGTCAATCCTTCCCAGCGGCCCCGCTTCCTGGTTCGGGCCAAGCGACTTCAGTGCTCGGCCGCGGAGCTTTTTCGCCGCGTAATGGGTTCCTCTATGGTGGCGGGGCTCGCCGATCGGCGGGGCTCGCCCACACTTACCGCCGGGCGCGACGATGGACCCTCCGCCGCCGGTTCCTTTGTACCGCCACCGCCACCGCTAGCGGTGGATCTTCTTCCACCTCCGCCACCGCCGCCGCCAGCGGGCGGCTCGCCTCGCTCCGCCATCGCCATCGTTGGCGGACCTGCCATCGCCGCCGCCAGTTGGCGGACTCGCCTTCGCCTCCGCGCCGCCACCGCCAGGGGGATCCTCCTCCGCCATCGGCCGGGCAAAGCGCTGGGCCGGGTCTCTGTTCCGAGCGTGCCCCGCTTCCCGAGGCCAGCACCTAGGTACTCACCAGAAAATGCACATGCAATATAGAAATTCAAGAAATGTTTTAGGACTGATCCTTACCATTGTTTCTTCCTTTTTCCAGGGTTCTCGCCCGACATCCTACCGCTCGTGCCGGGAACGGCCAAGGCGCCGCGGCTGCTGGGGCAGCGCTAGCCGGGGTTGCCGAGCGCCAGGATGGGCAGGCGCAAGTGGGCGAACTCCCTACGGTTGCTGCTGTCGCCGTCGCTCAGGACCGAGGTCCGCTCGGCCCCGCCCCCACTCCTGATCCCCCACCGCCTCCGTTCCCTCGGCAGACGCAGATGCTCTGCTGGCAGCTCTCAGCGAGCTTTACTCCAGCACAAGCAACCGTCTAGTGACGAGCAGGGAGCGGTTGACGGAGGCGGGAGCTGAGATCAACCGTCTCCGCAAGGAGGTGGAAGATCTGCGCGATCGGGGGGTGGGACTGGAGCTGTAGCTGCGGCGGGAGCGAGAGCAACAGGAACGAAGCACCCGCCGCGCCGAGAGGTCTCATGCGAGCCGAGACGGAGAGGGCCGACCGGGCCGGCCAGAGGTGGACATCATGATGCTGCGCCATGCCCTCAACCGAACGGTGGCCAGCCTTGCCCCATTGGGGTTGGAGCAGCCGGGCCCGCTGGAGGAGAGGCCACGGCACTACGCCTTCTGCCTTTGCCGGACCGCGGACTTCCTCACGCGCCTGCCCGCCGCCCTCACCGCTAGGTCCGCCCAGGAGGGGCGCGCAGTTGCTGCAGCCACGACGAAGTATGTACTGGCCTGCTGTGTCAGCCGCGACGCCAATTTCGATCCCGCGGCCATTGTTCAAGGGATTGAGGGTGACTGGGCGCGGGCGGAGGAGCGGGTTCATGACGCCTCCGAGCAGGTCGCTGCTCTGTTGGCGATAGAGAACCCCCAGATGGAGGCGGCGGCGGAAGACATGGCGCTGCAGCTGGACGTGGACCTTCCTGCTGAAGACGCAGCGGCAGCCGAGGAGGCGGCGGATGACGCGGAGGACCCTCCAGCCCCCCCCCCTCAGTAGCTTTTCTTCTTTTCTTTTTCGGCCGTGACTGTAAAAGACTTTAAATGCAAGACGCTTTAAATGAAGCAGGAGCACCGACTTCCCGCTACGCCGTTCAGAGACCGCTTTTTACTTCAATTTTTTGGTTACACGTGAGCGAGCACGCGATCGCTTAAAGACTCAGGGTTTTGCACCAGGGAATCTTTTTCCTTGGATCTCTTGCCTTAGCAAAATTTTCTTCCCAGACGGCCTCTAGGGAGCAGGCACTTAGTGAGTCGTGGCAAGACCTGGGTTTTCGACAATGGTGCTCAAGTCGCCGACTTCACGGGACACCCGAGTGTCATGACTGCGGCCGGGTCGTGCCGAAGCTAGCCCTTCGACGCCCGCCTCGCACGACGTTCTCACTTAGTGGCTCCATCTTTGCCACCGGGTTTTTGCAAGGCAGTAGGGCTCCGCGGGCAAGCGCCCTGGCGTTGCCCAACCGCGAGAAAGAGACCGAGGAAAAAGGGGCAACAAGAACAAACATTCCGCATAATGTATGCGAATATTAATTTTAAAATGTAAGGCCTGTCCCGACCAGCAGAGAGGAAGACACCTCCTACCGGCCTGGGACGGAGCTGTGGGACTTACAACCGGTCAAGGGTAGAACTTGCGCAGGTTTTCTATATTCGGGAGCTCGCCACTCCTCGCCGTTTTCGATGCCACCGACCGCCCGGACGAGAGATCGAGACCACTTTGAAGGGTCCCTCCCACTGGGAGACAGCTTTATGCGACTCCTGCCAGGCGATCGATTCTTCGCAAGACCAGGTCGCCTACTGCCAGTGTTCTCTCGTTAACCCGGGAGGCGTGGTACCGCCTGAGACTTTGTTGGTACCTTGCGGCACGCAGAGCCGCTCGATCCCGCGCTTCTTCCAGGAGGTTGACGTCGTCTCGGCGCAGACCCTCCTGGTCCTCTTCCGTGAATGCAAAGAACGCTGGGTGATCCTGGCCCAATTCGAAGGGAGAACAGCCGCGCCAGAGACCAGAAGAAAGGAGTTTCCCGGTGGCCCGGCTAGGAGTGGTCCAAAGTGACCACAACACAACCGGGAGCTCTTCGTCCATCGGGCGCCACGCTTGTGGAGTCGGCCGAACGCCTGTCTTGAGGCCCTTCAAGAGACAGTAGCGTTGGCCCGCCGACCGCCGTTGCTCTTGGGGTGGGCGACGAGGCAAACAGACCTTGGTGCCAATCTCTTCACGTAAGTCTAAGAAGGCCACGCTGGTGAATCAGGCGCCGTTGTCGGTGATAATGCGGTTGGCGACCTGGCGCGAATATCCCTTGCATGAACTTGACCGCACCGCGCGGTGATGGATCTCACCGCCTCGGCTTCCACCCACTTAGTGAATTTGTCGATGGCGACGAACAGTGGGTGTAGCCCCTCGTGGCTCGCGAACGGGCTCAGATGTCCAAATTTCTGCATCGCGAAGGGCCAAGAGAGCGGATAGTTTGCAGAGCTTGGGCTGGTTGGTGGATCTGCCATGGAATCGCACGCCGCATCTCCTCACCACCAAGCATCCTCGAGGGCGGTCGGCCAATAGAACCCTTGACGGAAAGCTTTTCCCGCCATCGCTCGTCCCGGACACATGGCTCCCGTGACACGCCCATGGATATCGGAGAGCAAACCGCTCCCCTCTTCCCGAGTGATGCACTTCGTAAGAATTCCGTTCTTACCCCGGCAGACAGTCCCCGCCCACCAGGGTATAGCACTTGGCCTTTCGTGCTACCTTCTTCGCCGACGCATCATCGCTGGGCACACTTGATCCCGCAGTAGGCCAGGATCGGATCCATCCATGTGCCTTCCGGCCATACAGCGACCACGGTGGTCGTCCTGGCACTCGCTCGCCGGGCGTTTCCACCGGATCCACTTTCCCTCCAGAGGCGAGGGCTGAAGCGGCATCACCATCGTCCCCTCCGGAAACGGGGGCTGCGATGGACGGTCGCGGAAGCCTTTCTTCAAAAACCCCGACCGGTACAGGAGATCTGGTTGAGGCGAGTTGGGTGAGCTCGTTTGCCAGGTGGTTGTCGCATCGTGGGATGTGGGTATATCCCAACCCTTCGAAGTGCCGCTCCAACTTCCTGACCTCCGCTAGGTACGCCGCCATGACGGGGTCAGGGCAGGAGAAATCCTTCCTTGCTTGATTAATGACCAACAGGGAGTCACCCTTCACCTGCAGGCATCGGACACCGATGGCCGCGGCGGCCCGGAGCCCAGCCAGCAAGCCCTCGTACTCGGCGACGTTATTAGTAGCCTTGAAGTCGAGGGCGACCACGTATTTGAGGGGGTCTCCGGTCGGAGAAACCAGGAGGACCCCAGCCCCCGCGCCTTCCAGCCTGAAGGATCCGTCAAAGAAAAGTGTCCAAGGGGAGGGCGCGGGGTCGTCTTCAGCTTCGGACTCGGCTGGAGTCCATTCGACGACGAAGTCCGCTAGTCTTTGACTTTTTATTGTAGTACGAGGGGTGAACTTGATGCCGAACTCCCCCAGCTCGACGGACCACTTTGCGATGCGGCCTTCTGCTTCCCGATTGTGGAGGATCTCGCGCAGGGGGTAGGAGGAGACCACTGTGATTTCTCTCCCCTGAAAGTAGTGGCGCAGCTTCCTCGACGCTATCAGCACGGCATACACCATCTTCTGAGCCTGAGGGTACCTTGTTTCCGCGTCGTGCAGCACCTTGCTGATATAGTAGACCGGGCGCTGGACCCCTTGCCGCCCGCCACTGGGCCAGACTCACCACGGAGGGGCTAGCCGCCACGTACAACAGCAACGGCTCGCCCGGCTCAGGGGCGACTAACACTGGGGGGAGGAGAGGTACTCCTTCAGGTCTTCAAACGCCCGCTGTGCTTCTGGGGTCCACTCAAACGAGTTGGTCTTCTTCAGTAGCTTGAACAAATGCGGGCTTTTCTCCCCACCGGCTATGAACCGGCCTAGGGAGGCCAGCCAGCCGGTCAAGCACTGTAGTTGTTTGAGCCGGGTGGGCGGCTGCATCCGCTCAATCGCTTCTATCTTCTCTGGGTTGACTTCGATCCCACGACTGGAGACCAGGAATCCGAGTAGCTTCCCAGACGAGACACCAAACACGCACTTCTCGGGATTCAACTTCAGACAGTATTTTCTGAGGCGAGAGAAGGTCTCTTCCAGGTCCTGAACGAGCTCATCGGCCTTTTTCGTTTTTACCACCAAATCATCAACGTACACTTCCAGGTTCTTCCCTATTTGGGGCCGAAACACTATGTGCATGGCCCGCTGATAGGTGGCGCCAGCGTTCTTCAGCCCGAAAGGCATCTTGACATAGCAATACACACCGAGAGGAGTCACAAAAGCAGTTTTCTCTTCATCTTCTTGCGCCATGCTGATCTAATGGTAGCCGGAGTAGGCATCGAGGAAGCACAAAGCTTCGCACCCCGCCGTGGAGTCGACGACGAGGTCTATCCGCGGAAGGGGGTATGGGTCCTTGGGGCAGGCTTTGTTGAGGTCGGTGAAGTCGATGCACATTCGCCACTTCCCGTTGGACTTCTTCACAAGCATGGGGTTAGCCAGCCACTCCGGATAGGTGGCCTCCCGCACACCTCGCGGCATAAAAGTTTCTCTACCTCGTCCCGAATGGCGTCCTGCCGCTCTGGCGCCTGCCGCCGGATCTTTTGTCGAACCGGGTGCGCTCCAGGGAGCGTTGCCAATCGATGCTCGATCACCTCCCTGGGGACCCCGGTCATTTCTAATGGTTCCCAAGCGAACACATCCAGGTTTGACCGGAGGAAGGCGACGAGCGCGTCTTCCTATTCGGCACTGAGGTTGGTGCCGATCTTGATGACCTTGCCCGAGCCTTCCTCACCTACGGGGACCGCCTTTACTTCGCCCGATGGCCTGGGTGAAGCGCGGGTCCTGACCGAGGGAGTGCCCGAGTTGTCGTCCTTGTCGCGGGCCGAGCAGGTGGTGCCGGCCAGGTCTTGCGTACCGCTGTCGAGGCGCAGGCTTCCACCTATCCACCTTCACCGTAATCGGCCCCCAGTGCCCGGACCTTCACCAAGATGTAGGCGAGTGAGCAACCGCCATGAACTTGACCAGGGCCTGACGGCTGGCAAGCGTATGTAAGGGAGGTCGGGTCGGCGACTCGAAGTCGACCAGCTCCGTCCTGAAGTTTTCCGCTCCCGAACATAACAGTAATCGGACTGCCCCAGGGCATGAGGCCCACCGGGGCGACTCCATAGAAAAGTGGAGCCGGCGCAGCTCCTCATACGGTATCTGGAGCGCTTGATATGCCCCAACGGATAGTAAATTGATGGAGCTGCCCCCATCAACGAGGACCCGTCCGAGCTTCGCATTGCGAACCGTGGGGGAAACCACGATAGGCAGATGGCTCGGGCCGGAAACGCTTTCCGGGTGGTCAGCCCGGCTGAAGGTGATCGGTTGCTCCGACCACTTCAGTGGCCTACTCGCCCCGGAGGGTGATGCGGTGGCACAGACTTGCCTCAGGTCTCGCTTGTACTGCGAGTTCGACGAGTAGGTGGCTGAGCCACCATGAATGAACGCCACTGTATGCTCCGCCTGTTGGAAGGCCAGCGGAGCTGTGTCTTCGTCATTGCCGTCGTCTCGGTCTTTCTCGCGGCGTTTCTTGAGCCGCCTGTCGACCAGTTTGGACACTACTTGGCAGTCCTCCAAGTCGTGTCCACCTGTGCGATGGATGGGGCAATAGGGTTTGCCCCCCTCATCTTCGCGGCGGGGCGAGCGGCGATTCCTGCGGTTGCCGCGCTGGTCCCGGCGCTCATCCCCTTGGTCTGGATCGTCGCGGCGCCGGGATTTAGGTTCCGGCTCGGCGACCAGAACTTCCCTGGCGGCGGTCTCCTTCCGCTTCTTCTTCTTTTTCTTGCGGTCGGAGGACTTCGAGGTGCCGGCGTCATCAGGGTCGACGGGCCTTGATGCGCATTTCCGAGCTTCAGCCGCCCTGGCGCACTTGTGCGCTAGGGAGAACAACTCGGATGTTGTTACGATGGTGCGAGTAGCCATCTTCTCCCGCATTTTCTGGTCTCGGACCCCCCTTCGGAACGCGATGATGACCGACTGCTCAGAGATCCGGGGAATTGTATTGCAGCAGTGGTTAAACCGCCGGATGAACTCTCTCAGGGACTCCCCCTCTGTCTGCTCCAGGGCATGGAGGTCGTCCTCCACGCCTGGTTGAGCGTAGGAGCCCTGAAAGTTGGCGACGAAGATGTCGCATAACTCCTCCCACGAGTGCACGGAACCTCGCGGGAGGTTAAGAAGCCAAGACCGGGCAGAGCCCGTTAGCGATGTCGGGAGGTAGTTGGCCATGACCTTCTCGGACCCTCCCGCCGCACGCACCACCGTGGTGTAAATTTGCAAGAACTCCTCAGGGTTGGTGGTGCCGTCGTATTTCTCGATGGAAGCAGGGCGAAACCTCTCCGGCCATGCGGCTTGCCGGAGGCGGAGGGAGAACGCCTGACATCCAACGTTGTAGGGGGAACGACATTGTTTGCCAACCCCTCGATCCTGAGGAGAGGACGAGGAGTGCGACCCTGTGCTCCCCCCGGAGTCTGAGGAGGAAGCCCCCCTTCGCCCAGAAGACATCTGGGGATTAGTGCGCCGCTGCGCGCCCTTACGACGCCCCCTGAGGACGTGACGCAGGTCACCGTCGCTCTGGAGGTGCCGCTCGTCGAGGTATGATCTCAGATCTTTGCGGTTCCCCCTTGGCTTGGGGGGACCGCGCGAAGAGGCGGAGTCACGTGCACGTCCCCCTGTGACGGAAGGGGCTGCAGCCAGGACTCCCTTCCCCTTGTCCTGGCCCTTGGTGCCGGGAGAAGTTGTCGTGTAGCGGCTGGAACCCGGCGTCGGCTTGCGCTGCTCCTCGTCGCCTCATGCCGAAGCTCTGGCCGGCCACCGCTTCAACTTGCTGTTGAGCGGCATCAACCAGGTGGACGATATCCCGCAGCTAAGGAGTGGCCGGGGTATCGCCCCCCAGGGTCACCGGAGGATGATCGAGGAGAAGCCGGGCCGCATGAAGGCTTCGCGTGGGAGTGTCGCCCTCAAAGACTAAGCGCCGTTGGACAGCCGACCCTGGCGCGGAGCCAAGTGCACCGCCTCGCGGGCGAGGGGCCCGGTGGCCCGACTCTCTCCGAATGTCGGGACCGGCTATGGGCGCCACTTTCCTCAGCGGATTGCTGCGCTTGGAATGCGATTCCGCCATGCGCATAAGCGCCCTACTCCTGCTGAGCTCCAAACTGGGAACGAAAGAGAGTGGGCAATCTAACCACCAACAGCCCCCTACCTGGCGTGCCACTGTCAGCGTACTGGCTAACAGGCACCTCCGAGTTGGGTGCTTATGAGGTTCAAACGGGGGGCTTTCGGGGCGATCGCCGGAGACGGGAGGAGATGACCGGAGCACCGTAAAGCTCAGGGGAGTAGGGGGGCGCGAGACTTTTACCCAGGTTCAGGCCCTACTGAGAGTAATAGCCCTAGTCCTGCCTTTCTTGGTATTGCTAGTGTTCTTGTTGGAGAGAATGAAAACCTTACAGCCTCTCGAACCCCTTCTCCCATGCACCCCGGCTCCCTTTTATACATGGGCTGCCGGAGGCGCATGGGAGGCTTACACTGCAAGCCATCCTCATTACACTGCCACGGGCGCATTTAATGCGCCTGTCACTATCCTGACGCCTCATTAAATGTTTGCCGTAGCTGTTTACACTCCTGCCTCGGCTTCCACGTCCACCAACGCCGCTCGTTTCGTCAGGGGATGAGGTGCCGCCGTGACGTCTCCCGCAATTATGACGCGCCTGGGGAAGGCGCGCCGCCACACTGTGGCCTCTGTGCTTCGGCATTTAATGCGCTCGATTCGCATTAAACACCCTTGATCTCATCAGGACCATCTCGATGGTGCGCCGATGTCAGGATCAGATACCATGTGTCCACTGGGCGACCACCTTGCTGGGCGCCAAGTCGCTGCTCAGACGCCACGTGTCCGCTGGCGAATACCTTTGCCGAGCGCCCAGAGGCCGGGCCTGTACGCCACGTGTCCGCTGGGCGACTTACCTTGCCGAAGCGCCAGCTGCTCGCTCAGACGCTTACGTGGTCTCTGGCGATTACTCGCTGGCGCCAGCTCGCTCAGACGCCACGTGTCTCCTGGCGCCCACCTTTGGGCTCTTTCTCGCCGTGGCGGTGGGCCAGGCATGCCTCGACCATCGCTGACCGCTTTAGTGCGGGGAGCGGTACCTTGGTGTAGAATACGCCGACAAGAACCTAGGCACATCCTCGATCTATGTAGCCGATGGATCTATATTTTCTAATGGGCCTAAGAAATGCTAATGCTCACGGTACGAGCATATGGAAAAGTACCTGATTGGGATCCATTGATATTCAAGCCGATGAGGAATACTAAGGTTTTGAGGGAAAGGGCGCTTGAATCCGATGATGAAAGAGATGAGAGCTTAAGAGCATGAAAATGATAGGGGTGAATAGCGAGAGTACTTATAGAGGGGTAACTTCGGTGGCATTGGCGGGTAACTTTTGTGAAAATTTTGTTGCAATTAATGCACGAGATCATGCATTCACACGATTTGCGTGGGAAGTTATCGCAAAAAATGGCAAAGAAAAAGGAAATCTCAGTAAAAACCAATGGATAGAAAATCCATTGCATAGCCAATGCAGAAGATTTTTGGAAGATTAATAAAATCTCTCAAAGATGGGGGCATATGTTGACACCGTAATTTGGTGCTCTTAGCCGATCCGGTGTATGATCGATTTGGTACATGTAGCCGATTTGGAAGGATGAGGCTAAACAGGATGCGAGATTGAAGCCGCAACTGTTTAGGCAAAAGTTTATTCTTAGAGATTGAGGCTGATACATATTTGTTGACGCCGAAAATGTGGTGAAAGGTTGATCGGCAATTAGCACATGCAAACACTGGGTTTAATTTGGGTGCGGGCATACCAGCTCATCTACCCCGACTTCGCAAACTACTACCAATGCCGAAAAACAGAGAATCTGTCCCCCGGGACAGCAGGCTTCAAACTAGCATAACTTGATTTCTAGGTCTCCAAATTAAGTAAACGAGTACATCATCGCGAATCTTAGGAAATTTCCTAGCTTTCTCTAAGTATTGGGAAAAGCTGATTCGACCTCTAAAATTGTTTAATCTACAAAACATTACGTTCTGTCCTAATTACGTGATAAATTTGAACACGTTCGGTAAAACGACCATAACTTTCAAACGGTTGGGCGGAATTGGATGTTCTTGGTGTCCAATTAAAGGTATTGAAGTTATCTACAACTTTCTCAGCAGGCGGCTGACCAAAATCCGAATCTAAAATTGCGAAAACTGAACCCTAAGCACGAGCGCCCAATCTGCCCGAGATCAAAACGATGGACAGATTTGCAATTACACTAATCCCATCTAGGAACAGCACCTTTGCATCAAGATTAACCGTGGAATTCACCATCGAACCAGCACCTACAACCTAAAACAAAAATCCCCGGGGCTTATCTCTTCTTGGCGAGATACTCGATCGACGAACTTCGCCTCCTTGCGGCCCGATCTCCTCTCCAAACGCCGGGGACACCGAAATCGCCGGAATCGCCGGTTCCCCATGGATGGAGAGCTCCCAAACAGCGAGATCGCATGGAGGAGGAGGCCCTAGGGCCGGCTAGAGGTGGGGAGGTGGCACAAGAGGATGGGGGTGCCATGGGGGAAGGGGGACCATCATGGGCCAAAAAGCCCCCACCTTGGCCCAAGATGGTCCCCCAAGGCCCGAGTTAGGTCCCCCGGAAGGCCCAAACTCCCGGGAAAAGCCCAAAAACATGGTACAAAAGTCGTATCTTAATGTCGACATCGAAAAAGTCTCATACCGTCATTCCGTAGTGTCACAAGTCCCTTCCAGAGGGTGCTTGTGAATACCCTATCTCTATCAGAGACTATTACCATAGGCAACCCATGTAATTTATATATATTGTCCAAGAAAAGACCGATGATTTGTTGCATCAGATAGGATGGCTCAAAGCAATAAAGTGAGCATACTTAGTGAATTTGTCCACGACTACCATAATAACATCCTTACCCTCGACTTGGGGAGTCCTTCCACAAAATCCAATGATATGTGGGTCCATGCCATCTCTCGAATTGGCAATGGATGAAGTAATCTGGATATGGCACATTCTCGCACTTGCTCTTCGACATATTGCACAGGACTTGACATATTCAACCACCATAGTCTTCATTTCAGGCCATTAGAATAACAATTTCAGCCTTTGATAGGTGGCTCTCTCTCCGGAATGACCTCCAAATGCCGAACCATGAAAAGAATCCATCAATCGTTCTTTCAACCCTGTGCTGTTACTAATGTAAATCTTTCCTTTATACCTGAGTATCCCTTTGCTCAAGGTGAATGGGGGAGTGCTGTTGGCGTCTATCCTGAGCTTAGCTTCCAATTCCTTGCACTTTTCATCATTTGAGTAACTCTGAATAACCTCCTCAATCCACTCGGGTATTGCAACAGTAAGCGACATGCTTTCTTCAGGATGGATAACCCTTGATAAAGCATCAGCAGCTCTGTTTTCTCTCCCTTTTCTATACTCCACTTGGTAATCAAAACCCAACAATTTAATAAGTAACTTGTGCTGCACTCCATCAGTGAGTCTTTGTTCTGCTATGAACTTCAAACTTTGTTGGTCTGTTCTAATAATCAGTGTCGACCCCATTAGATAATGCTTCCACTTCTTTAAAGCTTCTATTTGACGAGTGCACATACCATGGGTACCCCCATCAGCCCGGGACCACGAACGGGCTGATCTCCTCGAAGGCCCAGTTCTGGCGAAAGGCCCGTAGGCCGTAAAGAGTGGGTCTGGCCCCTGTTCAGAACCAGCCCCTGGTGACCGGCAGAGTCCGACCTCTCAGGTCGGAGCGCGCGGTCGGCCAGCTCCACCAGCGCTTGAAGCGACAGGGCCCGCGCTGGTGTCAGGCCAACTGCCCTGTGCACGCGACGTCTCCTGACGTCCTTACCGGGGTAGGCGGTCCCTTCCCGAGAGTGTCAGAGGATGTGCAGGGGAGTCAAGCCTCGGTCCCATCGTCACTGACACACCACGGAGGAGAGCGCTCCCTCTCGAGGCCAAGCTGAGGTCAAACACCATTAACTGCCGGAGCTGACGTTTGTACGGAATAGTGCGTCACTATGTCAGCCCGGCCGAAGACCGCTCGCCGCAGGACTATCAACCCAGCATGGGGTTTGGCGGAGGTCGGTCGGACGACAAGACAGAAGACCAGACTCCAAGGCATACAGTACCCCTTCCTTTTTCTCTCCAAACTCCCATGTAACCTGCTGCCTCCGAGTATATAAGAAGAAGCAGGGCTTCGGGAGGAGGGACGGACAATCAGGCGAACGATCGGGCGAACAAAAAAGAACAAGCAAGCAACCCATCGAGCATAAGGGAGATCGATCCATTCGAACCCCTGTCTTGCCTGTAACCCTTGGTTCTTGCCACGAATACAAAACATCCCAACGGCACGAATCAAGTAGGGACATTCAGCCCGAACCAAGATAAACCCCCGACTTCCCGAGTCAACCATTCGAGGAGAGGGAGCGCGACCCCCACTAACCAAAAATTCGTATTGCCGGTGCACGAAACACCGACACTATTATTGCTAGAGCTTCCTTGTCATAAATAGATAAGGCACTTGCTTTGGGTCCTATGGCTTTGCTCATAAAGGCAATGGGTCGACCTCCTTGCATCAGAACTGCGCCCAATCCTTTTCCATGGCGTTAGTTTCCAGGATAAATGGCTAAGAAAAGTTTGGAAGTGTTAGCACTAGGGCTTGTGTCAAAGCCTTCTTGATTTCAATAAAAGATTTCTGCTGTTCTTCGGACCATTGAAAAGCATTCTTCTTCAATGAATTAAAGAGAGGCCGGCAAATCAACCCAAAATCCTTGATAAATCTTCTGTAGTAACCAGCCAAGCCTAGAAATCCCCTTAATTGAGTAATATTATTGGGTATCGGCCATTCTTGAACAGCTTTAATTTTTTCTGGATTAGTTGACAAACCCTGTTCAGAAATAACATGGCCTAAATATTCAACATGAGTTTGACCAAAAACACATTTGCTTCTTTTAGCAAACAGCTGATTTCCTCGCAAGACTTCTAGGACCATTTTTAGATGCGACAAATGTTCCTCTGCCCCTTCACTGTAGATCAGTATATCATCAAAGAATACAAGAACAAATTTCCTCAAATACTTGCTCAAAACCTTATTCATCAAGGCTTGAAAGGTAGCGGGAGCATTAGTGAGCCCAAATGGCATCACAATGAATTCATAATGCCCTGTATGAGTGCTAAATGCCGTCTTGAAGATGTCTTCTGATTGCATTCTAATTTGATGATACCCCGATCTCAAATCCAATTTGGAAAAAACTTTTGCTCCATGCAATTCATCCAATAAATCTTCAATAACCGGAATAGGATATTTGTTTTTGATTGTATTGGCATTAAGTTGTCGATAATCGATACACAACCTCCATGTCCCATCTTTCTTCTTGACTAAAATTGCAGGAGAAGAATATGGGCTCACACTGGGTCTAATAATTTGAGAATTTAATAACCCCTCCACCAATTCTTCCATGGCATCCTTCTTGTAATGAGGCAACCGGTAAGGTCTAGCATTCATTGGCTTGGAACCTTGTGTCAATGGAATAGCGTGATCACAGTCCCTTACAGGAGGTAAACCCGTTGGTTCCTTGAACACATCAGCATATTGCTCCAAAACCTCCTCTACCGCTAATGATGGCTTACCAACACTGTCAGTGGTTAATATGGCTTTTGTATACATTAAGGCTCCAATCACTCCTTGTTCCAATATCTTACTCAACCTAAGCTCATTGATTACACAATTTCTTTGAGGAAAGGTTTCATCATGAAATTCCACATTTTTCTTCCCATACTTAAAGATGACCAACTTCCTTGTCTTCAAATCCAAACTCACAGGGTTGTCTTTGATACATCCAGTCTGCTCCAAAGATTACATCATATCCTTTGAGCTGCAGGACCCTAAAATCTGAATTAAAGGGTTCCCTTTGTATAGAATAGTCACATTTCATGCATTTAGAATTGCACTCGATCTTCATGCCATTTGCTACAGCTACTTGCTCAGTTACATGACTGCTGATTCGACACTCAGCTCGAATCGCCATTTCAGGGGTAATGAATGTAGAAGTACTCCCACTATCTACCAGTGCTACTGCATAAATCTTCTCAATTTTCACTTTCAATGTAAAAGTCATGAGTCCAGAACTGATTCCTGTCACTGCACACATTGAAAGTTGAAGTGATTCCTCTTCTGCATTTTTGTGGATTGGACTTCCAGGTGGAGTACTGAATTCTCCTTCATTAGCTGCTTCACCTACTTCACCATCATCTTCAATAGCAATTAAATGAATTTGTTTTTGCATTTTGCAAACCTTGCTATGCCCAGGTGCCCACGGTTCTTGACATTTAAAGCATTTTCCTGTATTCCACTTAACATTACTTCCAACATCTATCTTTTCAGAACCTTCTTTCTTGCTTGAAATCTTGTCTCCCTTTTGGTTAAAGTTTCCTGGATAGCTTCCTTTCATATTTCCAACATTGTTCCAGGTTCCCATCTTCCTGTAACTACTGCTATTCTCATAATTTCGAGCATGTGCATAAGCTTCTACAAGAGTTTTTGGGTCAATGGATTTCAAGGGTACCTTGATATAATTCTTTAAACCTAAGATGAAATAATATAGGAAATAGTCCTCAATCAATCTTGGGTTATTCCTCTTAACTAGGCTCATACCTTCCTCAAACTTGTCAATATAATTTTCAATAGTTCCGAACTGTGTCAAACCTCTGAAATTTTCAATAACCTCAAACTTTGACTCAGCAGCAAATCTCTGACAGATTCTGTTACAAAATTGAGTCCATGTTAGGGAATTGGTGTTAATTTGATTGCTAGTGATCCACCGATCAGCTCTCCCAATGAGATAAACCTCAGCTATTGCTACCTTTTACCATTCAGGTGTCTTACCCAATTCAAAGCACTTTTCTGCCTTTCTAATCCAGGCTTCCGGATTAGTGCCATCAAATTTCGGAAATTCAACTTTAGGTCCATTACAAAAATGATTGGCATAGTGATTTCGCTCTTCACTATTATGAAATATTCCTTCTCTAACTCCTGTCACTGGAGCTTCTTTTGGCCATTCAGTTCTAGTCAAGGACATAGTAACAGCTGATTGGTGCATGAGATTGTATGGCGCTCTGTAAGTTGGTACAAAAGGGGGATTGGATGGAGTATACTGTGGTGAAAAAGACCCTGGTGTCATGATCGAAGGATAAACACTTACTCCATATGTCCCAGTGGCCATATTATCCACTTCTCTGATTTGCCCTGGTGAAGGTATCGACTGATTTGCAATACAAATTGGAGTACCGTAAGGAGTTGTCCGAACAGTATTAAAGTTGAGACTGCTAGAAACATGTGGAATATAAGAATATCCACTCCCTGGCATTCCATAAGGATTGGCTCCTGATGATGATAGCCTCGCCTCAATTTTCCCCGTATGCTCTCTTTCATTTCCCATCATAGCTAAAGTACTAGATACTTCCCTTTGCTCTGACTTATCCATTAGAATCTTCAACATCTCTGCTATTTGATCTATTTTATCAGTATTACCCTCCAGTTGCTTCTGAAATTTCTCCATCTGCTCTCTGGCGACAGCCGAATTTTCCCCCATCTGAGTTTGCATGTTCGCTACATCTCTCTTCAGATTTTCCACATCGCAGATCAAAGAAGATCCAATCTCCTCCTCCAGACTCTTATCCACTTTAGGCATTTGAACCGAAATGAGATAGCGATTAGTCCTCTCTAGATCAGGGATTTTACAAGGAAACAAGTTTCCTCAACCCTTCCAGACTTGGACCCCAAGATTCCCCACCGTCCGAGGCTTGAACCTGCGCTCTGATACCAATCTTGTCAGACCCCGAGTTGGATCCGATTCAACTCCCAAATCGAAAATAAGCAGCCAATGAAGATTAATGCAAAAAGCAAAGAAAAGAATGCCAAGAACAGGAACAGAACGAAGAAACAGCAAAAACAGAATTGTATTCAATCATATCTTCTTTGACAGACCTCCCAACAACTCCCGAAGGATCGTTGGCGCTAAATACCCCTAAAAGATGTCTAGAAACGCTAATCGACTCTAAACAGCGGAATAAATAATTAAAACAGATCTAAACCAGGAGAATCAATCGCAATAAATTAAATTGAAATTCACACTTTTGCATTAAATCAATCAACGTATCAAAGCATGAATTTCATCACATTAAATTCAATCTAGAATTTATAACCTCATGCGCCTGCTCGCTGTTGCTCCCGTGCACTATCGTGCCGCTCCTGCACGTTGCCGCTCGTCCGCTTGCTACCGTATCGGCCTGCTGCCGAGCGATCTTGCTTGCGCCGCAGCACTTGTTGCCGCTGGGAGCGATCGGCCTCTGCCGAACTCGACAAGAAACCACTCGCCTGCGCCGCCATCTCGCTTCCTCGAAAGGCCGACGCGTCCTGAACGGGAGCCTCCTGAACAATGCACCGCCTCGCCAAAATCAATCTCTCTCTGGAAAACTCTTCCTGGATACGGCTGCGCCGTCTCCCCTTTTTTTCTACACTTCGTTCGGCCAGCCGCCACTGCGATCTATTTTTCCTCAACTCTGAAACCCTCGCTACTCGTCTCTATTTAAACTATGCAGCCAACCCGTTTTGCTTTCTGTTTCCGACTTGATCTCCAGCCTAAGCTTGTTTCCGATTGGACCTCCAGCCGACCCGGCCCGCTTGCCTCCGTGCGCTTGTCCGCTGCGCTCCTGCATGCGCTCGGCCCACCTGGCTCCTGCATGCACACACGCACACGATGCAACACACGCACACACGCAGCACCATGCAAACCACGCGCAACACACATGCATGCTAAGACTCAACACACATGCAGCACACACCATGCAACACACATGCATTTTTTCTTTAAACATATTGATCAATGCATACTAACCACAATTTATTTCTTGGCAAATCACTCATCACAAAAAATATAAATCAACAACTCCTAACAATCAAACTTATACTCTGTTCTTTTTACCCCGAAGTGAAAGTACTGAGTTTTAGACAATTTGACAGATGCAATTAATAAGGTAAACAGTAATTACTAACTTCATCTGCCACCCTTTGATTTCCTTTAACAAAACGGTATAGCTGCATCCTGGCCGTTCTTCCACCGAGTTGAACTCGATCTTTTCTTCAGTCGGAGTCTGAAACTTAGCTTCTGACACCGCGCCACCATCCCACCGCTAGCTCCCTCCTCCGCGACCTCTCCCTCCACCACCCGCTCTCCTCCCCGCTCTTCCTCCCCTCCCTCCTCGATGACCCCCGCATTCCGAGCTGGCTCCTCCCCGTCCTGTCCCAGTCAGCTGGCCCCCACGATGCCATCCGGGTGTTGGACCACATGCGCGCGCGCGGCCTCGCCCCCGACGCTCACGCCTGCACCGCGCTTGCCAAGTTGCGGATGACGGCCGCCGCGCGCAAGGTGTTCGACAAAATGACGCGGGCCGGGGTCGCCATTAATACACACGTGTACAACGCCTTGCTGCACGTGTGCCTGAAGGCTGGGAACGCCGCTCTTGCGGAGACGCTGATGACGAGGATGGACGCCGCTGGCGTGCCGCTGGACAGGTTCTCGTTTAACACCATGATCGCATTGATGCTATCCATACTTATTTTTTTCTGCTTGGCATGAGTATGCTGGTATTTCCTTCAGCATGCACGATAGTTGAAACTCCAACTAGACTCGATGATTGCATCAACCACTAACGACATTGTTGAACATCGACTTGCCGTTTTTGAGTCCATGATTCTGTTCCCATACAGTTGAAATTCTCTCTTGATGAAATAACTGAGCATCTCCAGAAACATCCATATTCAAACCAACTTCCGTTTCCATGCAGAATCTTTTGTTCTGATTATTTTTATTTTTCAAATTGGGATGATAATCTGAATTGGGCTACTTTGGTATATGGACCAACACTCAATAGCTAAGTTGTTATCACACTGACTGTTGATATACTCATTATTGTCACATCGTTCCTTCTCTGTCCGCGTGTAATTGTTCTGAGTTCAAAGGAGTTGCAGGACCTGAACACCGAATGTCATTTTTCTCTGCATCGTTGCAGCTTCAACCCGTTAAATTCTTTCATTTGGTTTGAACTCCTTGGAGAACCGACGGATTGAAGCATTGACCTGCTTGGCAATGTAAAATGACATTCTATATTCGTCTCTTTGGATTCTCGTTGTTTATAAGCAAACAGACTGTCTTGACATAGGCTGTTCTTCACAGATAATTCATGCTTGGTATGTCATGGGAAGGCTAGGAGCATTCAACTCTTCGAATCTGCTGGTTGGGTTTGTTCAAATGTTGAAAAACTATAATGATACATGATGTTTGACTATTCACCTCCAACAGGGAAAAAACTATAATGATACACGATGTACCTTTTGATGTTCTATGCTGGTTATTTTGTTTCCCTAACTCTTTAAGACTTACAATTTTGCCAATTTTGTTTTCAGCTGGCCAATTCAATGTTCGACTATGACCCCTCGTACAATTCTGATCAAACTTCTGCTGTAATGCCTTCATCTTTCCATGATATCAGTGATGTCAAGTTCCAAGACAATTGGGCTAGAGTTTGGTAAGGATTGGAAGCATTCAATTATTTGAAAACCCATAATGTGGTTTCTACTATTCTGAAAATAACCCTATTTTTATTTCAGGGTGGACCTTGGAACATCAGATTATCTTGGATTGGATGTATTACTCAGTTAAGCTCAGAGTAAGGCATCTTTCGTTGATATTGTACAATACAAAGGATTTAAATCGCAGTTCACGGTCTGTCACGGTGAGAGGTATGAAAAAGCTATCGCGGCTATGGTGGGCTATCTGCTACATGTCACGGTTTACTATAGCATATAAATTTTTTACTATTTCAAGTATGTGGTATCGGTAATTTATATATTACGAACTATATTAAATTCAAAGTACACATTATGATCGCTATATATTAGTCGTACAATGCTTAGGTGAAAATAATCTATATAATTATATAAATTTAGGAGATGGATTTGGATTTTAAATAATATTTATTATTTCTAGGAGCCACACTAGTTCAATGTAAATATAACAAATATGATAAAAGAAGAATATCATAAACAAAGCATAATTAATGCTTAGAAATATAAAGAGAATCGACACATGTAGCATAGCGGAGCTATCGCGACTACAAAAATAATGGAAATTGCAGTCAATATAGCGGCTATAGCAATTGTAGCTGTATTCACGGAATTTATTCAATCGCGTAGCGTTATGTCTAAAAAATCGTGTAGCGTTGTGTCTAAAAAAGCTATGGCGGACTATCAAAATCACTGTACAATACAGTAGCAGACTAGCTGTTTTAGCTTGGAAGAAGCATCAGTACTAATCCTGTAATTTTCAACTCCATTGCAGAGATAAATTGGTATTTTAACTATGTGAACATATATTAGCTGAGAGTACCATTGGACACGGACACAAGAATTGGAATCCGACTCGGATTCAGGGTGTCCGATTCGATAATATTTTTTGGACATAGGAAATGCTACTCGGAATCGGACACAGATGTTAGAATCCGACTTGAATTCGAAGTGTCCGATTCAGTAAAAAAATTTGAACACGAGTGTGGGAGTAACACCGGAAGAAAGGGACTTGTGAGACTAACCTAGACTGAGATAGGTAACTCTGGAACTAAATAAACCGTTTTTATACCCTTGTTTTTTTAATGATTAAACCCTTGTGTATTCATTTATTATTGTCCCTGTCTTCAGTGCCAACTCTATAATCCTTGGATCTAGTATTAGACTACTAGGGAGCATGGTAAGTAAAATTATTGATTGTGGTGTGTCATCAAAGCAAAATTACTTCATAGCAAAGCACATACATTACGAAATGAGATATATTATTTTTCAGATTTAAAATCATCATGCATTGTAATTCACCCTTGCTGTCGTTTTGGCTTTGACAAAAACTGCAGACACTTAGGCATCAAACATGTGGTTTTTGGTGGCAAAAAAATGGGCGATTGGGAAGAAGGCATGGCGAGCTCCGATTATGGATACACATGCACTTCAAAAAATAAAAGTCAACAAGTGATATGCGAGGGATCCTTCATAGACGATCGCAAGAAACTGTATAATACAGCCTCTGAGGACTAAATTTTGTTGAGGACTAAAACCGAATCCAGCAGATTACTAGCTTTACGAAAACGTCGGGAAATCATCATTCATCAGGGCAAGTCATGCAAAATTTGCCCAATGTATGTATATACATCACAATTCCATTACAACATATATATAGGTGATGTATAGCTAGGTTAAACAAGAACGAATAGCCATTACCATGTATTGCATATACAAAACAAGAATATGATCAATGCCGTCGCACCACATAAAGATCAGAATACTGATAAAACATCTAAACTGGGAGGCAGATCTTTCGCTCAATTAATCTTAGCTAATAACATAATCAAGACAACAAAAGAAAGAAGTAGAAGCATTGTATAATACATCTAAAGATACATCGATACTGATCGGTTTTGTTCATTGAATCAATCCGACAAATTACAAGGGAGACTACCAGCTAGTTACCATGCACCTAAAAGAAATATGCATGGATGATCAAATGGACATGCACCTAAAAGAAACATGCATGGACGATCAAATGGACATACACCTAAATGAAACATGCATGGACGATCAAATGGACATGCAGGTGAACCCTAGCGCGAGGGAGGTGCAGGCGCCAGAGCCCACGGTGTCGCAGCTCAGACTGCAAGAGGCGACGGCGGAGGCGAGGAGGTCGGCGGCCGGGTGCTGCGAGGACGACGCCGGCGAGTCCAAGTCGGCGTCCATCCCCACGTCCTCCTGATGCGCTGCCGGTAGCGGCCGCCACAGCTTCCTCAGGAACGTGTCGCTCTTGCGGAGCTCCCTCCAGCGGCGCTTCATGACGCGGGAGCTGCGGCCGTAGACGGCCCGGCTGATGTCCTTCCAGCGGCCGCCGCCGAAGCGCTGGTGGAGGCGGGCGAGCTCGTCGTCGTCGCGGGCGGTGAAGGGTCGGTGGTAGACGTCGCGAGCTAGGTGGTCGCGCCACCTGTCGCGGCACTGGCTGGAGGAGCGCCGCGGCATGTGCGTGGCGACGCGGCGCCAGTTGCGGAAGCCGTTCTCCTTGGCGAGGCGCTCCAGGCGGGCGTCCTCGTCGGGAGTCCAGGCCGGCGGGAGCCTGATGCGGAGGATGCACCTCGCCCGCGCAGGGGTGGCCGGCGCAGTCATCTCCTCCTCCATCTCGATCGATCGCAAGCACCAAGACGCACGCACGCGAGATGGCTAGCTAGGAGATCGAGGGAAGCAGACGATCACCGGAGAGAATTGAGGAACGATGGGTATGGCAGGGGCGGGGCGCCAATTTATGGCGCGAATGGATCGAGGTGCTTCGATGGGTGAGTCCGAGCCGAATTGGAGTTGGAGTCGGACAGACTGATTGATGGACAAGTAATACATGCATACTCCGAGTCTGAGTCGGCTTAGTTCGATCGGCCGTACGTACCGGCTTACAGCACACACAATGACACAACCAACAGATGATCAAGGTTCAAAATCCTATCTAAATTTTGTCGGGGATGAGATCCTAAATCCAGGCAAATAAAAAAAATTAAAAAATCAAATTACTACAGTTATTTCAAAAATGTTGCCAAAATCTAGGGGTTTTGCTTCTTCTTTTTACCAGATTTGGCCCAATAACCCTTAAGAAAGTCATCTTCCATGAAAATTTGTTAAAAAAATCGAATTTATGGTACTATCTTTAGCAGTGTAGGATCATACATAAAAATTTTCAACATACTTGTGTTGGCCCAAGTGATACCCACAAAATAAGTATCGGTCAAGCCAAATGTTTAACAATGATGCATGCTCTCTTTTTTGACATTAGGCCGATGCCCTCATTTTCTCTGATGTATTGATTCCAGTCCTCTCCTTTGGTGGATATCAGTTTGTAACTTAGTTTTATGTTGAAAGATGATGGTTGTTCTCCATCTGGTCGCAAACAGCATAATTATGCTACATCAAGAAGGGTTGGGCCAATAGGGTTTGTCCTAAACATAAAGGCATTCAGAGAATCAGACCAGAAATAATAGGATATGGTAACTAGGGACTCATTGGCTTGAGGATCAGCTAAGAAAAGTGGGAGGCACTCTGATATGCCCATCCGTTCCCACTGTGGTGTTTTTTTGCTGCTACTCGAATATACCAGTTCCTCCATCCTTTTAACACTGTCGGCCAAGCCCGAAAACTCTTGCTCCATTCATTCAGATTATACTTGGGAGCGTGAAGAGGTAACCTAGGCACATCCTGATCTATGTAGCCGATGGATCTATATTTTCTAATGGGCCTAAGAAATGCTAATGCTCACGGTCGAGCATATGGAAAAGTACCTGATTGGGATCCATTGATATTCAAGCCGATGAGGAATACTAAGGTTTTGAGGGAAAGGGCGCTTGAAGCCGATGATGAAAGAGATGAGAGCTTAAGAGCATGAAAATGATAGGGGTGAATAGCGAGTACTTATAGAGGGGTAACTTCGGTGGCATTGGCGGGTAACTTTTGTGAAAATATTATTGCAATTAATGCACGAGATCATGCATTCACACGATTTGCGTGGGAAGTTATCGCAAAAAATGGCAAAGAAAAAGGAAATCTCAGTAAAAACCAATGGATGGAAAATCCATTGCATATATAGCCAATGCAGAAGATTTTTGGAAGATTCATAAAATCTCTCAAAAATTGGGGGGGGGGGATATGTTGACACCAAAATTTGGCGCTCTTAGCCAATCTGGTAGGTATGACCGATTTGGTACATGTAGCCGATTTGGAAGGATGAGGCTAAACAGGGATGCGAGATTGAAGCTGGCAATCTGTTTAGGCAAAAGTTTATTCTTAGAGATTGAGGCGGATACATATTTGTTGACGACGAAAATGTGGTGAAGGGTTGATCGGCAATTAGCACTTGCAAACACTGGATTTAATTTGGGTGCGGGCGTACCAGCTGATTTGATCCTGCAATCGACAAGAAAAAGATGTGATTCAATCAGCCTCTTGGCCGATCAACTTTTCAACGGTAATCTAATCTAAATAGCTATTTAAGCCAATTAGATTAAAAGTAACCGATAAATCTAAACAAGCTGATTGAGCTGATTAGATGGTTGATAAAGATTGATCTTTCCCGATAAAGGCAATGTGCAACAAGATCGGTGAAAAAGCAAACCTGGGGTTGTAAGTCGACAATGATCAAAATTGGCGATACGCAACTGTATTGATCAAAGTGAATTAAAGAGGAAAGATTATAAGTCTAAAAGCTAATTCCTAGTTGACGAAAAAGTAAAAAGCAGTTCTTCTTTTCCTTCCTTGCTCGTCGACTCTTTTTATATCGTCTAGGCCGATCGTATCCTTCTTTAACTCCTAGCAATTCGTATCGGCCATAATCTTCTAAAGATAACATCTCCTTTGAACCTACATTGGCTTTACTCTAATTTTACCTTTTATTTTCAAATAATCTTACCAAATCAATTATCCTAGTCAAATCGGTTATGCGCCAGATTCTGGTGTCAATAATATGTTTACAAGGGTTGGAGAAGGATACGATCGGCCTAGACATTATAAAAGGGGTCGACATGCAGTACAGAAAGACATCCACCGATCAATCAATTCGCTCTACTTTTTATCTACTTTTCCATCAACTAGGAGTAGCTTATAGATTTAGCATCTTTCCTCTATAATTTGTTCTTGATCATTAAAGTTATGCATCGCCTATTTTGATCAATTGTCGACTTACGCCACTTAGATTTGTTTTTTCTCTGATCTTATTGCGCATCACCTTTTTAGGGAAAAATCTACCATTATCTTTCATCTAATCAGCTCAATCAGGCTATTTAGATTTATCGGTTACTTTTGATTTAATCGGCTTGACTAGCTATTTAGATCAGGTTATCATTGATAAACTAATCGGTTAAAATGGTCGGTTAGATCATATATTATTATTGCCGATTGCATAATTAAATCGACTGGCATGTCTGCACCCAACTTAAACCCGATATTTGCGCGCGTTAGTGCCGATCAATCCGTCGTTATATTTTTCAATGTCAACACTCGTACAAAGGTGTTTATATTGTTATAGGTGTCTCTTCATGAAAAGACAGCTATACTCTCTTTTCTCTGTATCAGCAAAAATCTTACTAACAAAATATATAGCCCGCCGACATCACCCCATTGTACATGCTCTTAGCTTGCACCGACCATGCATCCAGATCGATACACGCATCCGCACCAACTGATCATGTATAGGTTGGAGTTGGCTCCGTTTCCATTGTATGCCCTCCCACACTGTTAGATCTCACTTGGAAGGATTTTCTACCATTTGATTTTGCCACAACAGAAGAGCTCGTCTCTGGTGGCGATCTTTGGTTGTCGCTGGCTTGTCAAAGCTCCAACTTGCTACGGGAGGAGGGGGCCATGGCGGACGGCCTCCAACAAGTATGTATGAGAGGCGGAGACCTCGAAACAGCGGCTGGCGTTCGACCTCGTGATGTTGGTAGTGGGAGCCATCGATTGGTGCATGCATACACCAACGCATATCGCCATGAGCTGTCGAGGAATCGTTAATTTCTTGGCAAGAGTAGCACCACTCTACAAAGCATTCATACCATACCATACCGTCCAGGTTAGCTATGCATACATAATTTCTCAATCAGAAAAAGGAAATCAAAAGCAAAGGAAGGAAGTCCACGTGCACGCCGGCGCAACTGATCCTAGCTAACACCACCACCACCACCACCACCACCACTACTAGTGCTAGTTCTCTCCATGCTGTTCGTCCTGGCATTTTCCCGCATCTTCTCCACGATATGCCTCCCCTTCTCTTCGATGTGCCGCCTCTTCTCTTCCAGCTTGTCTCCCATCCTCTTCCCGAAGTCCATCATCCGAGCTCGCCTACCGCCTTTTCGCCTCGCGTCGTCTCCAACAGAGGCCGCCCACGTCTGCTGCTCCCCTGCAGGTAAAATCGCCCTCAGAGATGTGTACGGGGGGGAGTCCACTCTGCTTTCCGAAACCTCTTCATGAAGCTTTTCTGTCAACAACAGTGGCTTCCTCAGCTCGTCGGTTGCGTCAGAATTGGAAGCGGAAGCTTCACCAGCTGGAGCAGAGGGCAATTGCAATTGCGCATCAGGTGCTTCTACGACAGGCTCTTGGCTTGGCTCCTCAATGGATGCCACTGTTTTCAGTGATTCCTCACTTGCAGCTGACGAATCGGGCAAACTCGGCACTGCACTTTTCTTGCTAGCATCATCCTTCAGACCACCTTCCTCAGGCTGGGCTGGCGTGATGGCTGTAGCGTGGCTTCTGATCTCAGTCGGCTCATGATTGAGCCAAATAAATGGTGCATCCTTGCGAGGTACCCAGTCATCCTTTTCTGCCAACATCCATGGAATGGAAATACTTTCACAGTTTGGAAGCACCAAGCTTTCACGGAGCGAGGCCTGAACAGTATGTCATGTTTCACAGTTAGACATGTAAATTAGCAAAGAAACAACATGTTCACATGAAGGGCTATATTCGATACCTTGAATCTGTTACCGATAAGTGACGCAATGTGACTGTTGGTAATTTTCCTATCCCCAATAGAAGATTCCAAGTCCCATTCTAGATCAGGCATCAATGTAAATCCATACCAAAGTTGATCAGAAGGAGGGGGCTTCAGATGTATGCGCAAGATACCTCGAACAGATGAAATCTTTATCGCCAGAGAAAGCGGAACCTGTGCAAGAAGAAAATGTATCGCACTTGTGAAATCTTTCTAGTGATACTAGTAAAATCTAAGCTGTTGACAATTAACTTTCTTATGTATGCTTTCATCAGGCAGATAATACCATAGTTACTAGAAACGCAGTTCGTCCAAGTCGCGCTACGGAATTCGGGTTCGCGGTTGGCCACTTTTTCTTCTAATTTCCACTGCAAACATGAACCCCGTATGCTAAACCGGTTCGGGTTCGACGAATCCAGTTCGCGATTCACAGAGGTTTGCAGCGAATCCAGTAACTATGGATAATACATAATACAATACGCCTACTAACTTTACGCATGCATCAAAAACTCAGGCAAAACACATGCATGAAGACAACTAAAAGAAGAGCAAACCTGTGAGACATGATCGGCTATTGAATGCAATATGTTTTTCCACCTTGATATATAAGTTGATTTCCATCCAGTGCTCTTGGCCTGACTAGCATCTGATAGAAAAGATCACAATATCTCAATCACTATTCATACAATCGATGTCGATACGTCATAGTTTTCAGCCATTTCTCTTAGTTCAGTATTTTGTCAGAATAAGATATTAAATCAAGAAATAATAAAAGAAGATACAGGAAATTAATTCTCCCAAAGGGTACAGGAAGACTGTTCAATATACAAGACCATCAACCTAAGTTCTGAAGCAAGCCTCGGATCATAAATCCTAACATGTCTACCTCAAGCCAGTACAGGCATGCATAAGCAATAAAGGGAAACATGTCAAAGGTACTGAAGATAAAAAAAAATGACCAGACCATTTGGCAGAAAAACAAATGATACGAATTGTCTCTTATCATTTAGTCATTCGGTAGAACAAGCATAAAGAAAGATTCCGGGAAAGAACTGACATAATAAAGGAAATGCACAAAAAATTTAAAGTTTAAACGGACCTGCTTGATCTTTTTCTTCCACCGAAGAAACTGAGTTTTGTGAATCTCTTAATTGGTTACCATACTGTTCAATACTCTCAAGAAGATCTGAATCAACCTCCCCATTAGAGTCTGTTCCAAAGCTAGTTTTCATTATGTCCTTTTGCAACTCTGGTTCCTGAACCTCAAGCCTTGTTTCAATGTGCAATAGTATTCCACCTGAGTATTCAAAATCAACTTCAAAGGCCCACAACTCATTCAGATCCAATGGAAGGACTCTCATAGCGTGTACGTAAGGTGGAAGTTTTCCAAGACTGAAGTCAGCAAGTGTAATTTCACCTATGTAAGCTGGGGTCCTCATATTTGATAATGTTCTCTGAACAAACAAAAATCAATAAATAAAAAATATGGATCAGGGTAGATTTGTTCTTGAACGTGAGCAGTATATCAAACCTGAATGCGTGCTTTGATGGTCTTGTTTATCTCATCACTCATTTTAGCATCGAAAAACAGCCGTGACGATAGAAGGTTCCAGCAAAGTGTACCTTCATCTGCGACTCTATCATCTGCATTTATATCAGGAAAAGCTGAAAGCTGACCAGTGTGACTCAAAGCAGCAGTTGGTGCACTGGGTTTTACTGTATCCTGTAATGAGCTGCTACTGGACTTGTCTTCTTGTGAACCTATTAACGCTTCAATAAATGGTGTGCCCTGATAGCTGCGTAATTTATCAAATATCTTTCTTTCTCCTTGTGTAGATGATCCCAAACTTGTTTTACCCTGTAGGGGAGCCTTTGTAGACGCCTTCTTTGCCAACTTTTTGAGGAAAATGCGTACTTTGGAAGATCCATCAGTCTTTATTGTCCTGTCCATATCCTCATGATCCTCAGCTGAAAGTACTGCAGGCTTTAGGAAACATGGGTATTCGGAATTTAATGACGATATGTAATTACAGAACTCTTCGCTCAACTTGGCATGCCAATTCAATTTCTCTTTGTCAGCAGTAGCTGCAAGACGAAGTGCTTTACACCATGATTCCTTCTCCCAGGAAGTGTCAGCATATAGATAGCACACCTTACTTCCATTGTAAATCTCATATTCCTTGCTTTCCAATTTTATAGGATACCTCTTAGCCCTGAAGTAAGCAACAGTAGCAGAGTTACATATAGACTGAAGTATACAAGTAAATTATCCAACCAGCAGTCTTAAAACAGATTAGTGAAAGGCACAAAAAGATGCTTGACTAGCAGTTCTAACTTCTAAAATATATTCATTCTCGTAGTTCCTTCAAGGAACAAAATTGATGTACTTAAACCTTTAGTTGATTGCAACATATATAAATACATGATCTACCTTGAAATCAAAGCATTCGATGCTATTAATCAAATGTCCTTCTGAATTTGTTTGATACTCTACCGTGCATGATCAAATTTGACTAACTACTACATGTACACCTCGAAAGAGATAAATGCTGATTCCTTGAAGATGGTAATTATTTTGGTTTGCACAGAGTACCGACCATTTGCGTGAGGGCATACTTGATGCAGAAACAGCGAAGACTGCGCAATTCAGAAGCTCAATGGTCGTGTGGGAGCCATCAGGACCAGACAAACTAAGTGAGTGCCCCTTGATTTTAGACAACTTCCTCGCAGGAAAAACCTCCACAATATTCTTTTTGTCCTTTGTCTCTTTGGGACATCCAATTGATAAGCGCTCAGTACTAACTTTTGGTATCTTTTCTGGCTCTAGTATCCACAGAAAGCCCTGTAAACATATGGCAGTGATGTAAATAGGCTTGCTCATTAGCAAACAAAACATTTAAAATCTAAATAAAATGCAATTGCAAATCCAGATGCCAAAGCAATTTGATGAGCAGTGAACTGCAAAGTTATTTAGGCCCTTCACCCACCTGGTATTGCTCATCAAATGCAATTTGTATATTTTCCTTAAACCATCTTATTGATTTTCTAAGTTGGACAGTGCATGTTCTTACGTACAATCCATGTCTGAAAATAAATACCAAGGAACATTGTGATGTAAAACATAATTACAGGCAACATGTTATGTTCAGCGGATGATAGAGCTGCTGTTTTTTCTGACTAAGGTTGACCAATTCTGATAATCAGAGGCAAAGAGTGCTTATACTCAAGGATGCTATCTACTTATACATTCTTTGAAATAAGTAAAGGACTTGTGAACTCTATTACACGTCCATATCCCATTCTTCTGATTAAGATGAGCGACGAGGGCATCTAGGGTGTCCCCATACAAGAGAGCCATACAGTTGTGTGTACTTCAAGTAAATTTGTTGTGACATTACTACACCTATCAGCTAGGCATGCCAAATGATAGCATCAGTGCATCACAAGCCCAAAGTACATGTCACTGCCAGAAGCAATTAAAATTGTAAACAATACATAGCTAGGAACCTAATAAGTAAGCACATATGACATGTATGGACACAAAGGAGCAATCCCCACTTACAGACGACATGATTTTTTAGTTACGGTTGGGGCTACATCTTTGGGTGATAAAAGGGGGAACAACAACAAGTTAATTAAAGAACACATCACTCAGTTTTGACGTGCTTGATATATCATAATGATTCTGCAATCATCGTCACAAGTATCTCAACATTCCCTGTCTAGGAAAATCCAAAATTCCAAATTAAACAAATGGAAATAACTTGGTTGTAAGTTAGTAACAGACCGCAAAAACTGATATTAGCATTTAGCAGCAACTACACTGACACTCAGGATCCAAAGTTCCTCTGAACATAAACTACTGCAATTGGGGGAAAATTAACATGAATGCACACTGTTGCTCCTCCCAAGCAACATCAATCCAAGCATGCTAGAAGCTACTATCACCTACACGAGGTGGTTCCGTCATCCAAGCTTTTCTTAAAGCCACTTGGCACCGAAAAATTAATCTTCCAAGAGCAGAGCAAACCGAGAGCTGATCCCTAGTCTCCGCATCTCCTCCAAGCTCCACCAAAACAGTTGGGGACTATCCCCACCGCATTCGCCCTAAGGAGTAAGAACACAGCAAATCGAGGGGACAGCTACATGCAGCGAAGCTGTCTTACCTGCTTCTCGTACGGGAACGGGCGTTCACCAGGAAGTTCCTCGGCGTCCGGCGGAGGCGACGGCGGAGCGACGTCCTGCCGGCGGCGGAGGTGGCGGACGACCCACAGTAGCGCCACCGCCTCGACCGCCGCCAGCGCCAGGAGTCCGAAGAGGAAACCCACTAGGAATCCCACGGCCATGGCTGCGCCGATGGCGTCGCCGGCGATGGGTGTAATTTTTCTTGGGGCTTTTTTGTTCTGGAAAGGACTGGAGTGTAAAAACGGAGAGGGGGGGGGGGGGTCCTCCCGTGTTTCTTCGCCGCGTCGCTCGCTTCGCTGGGAATCCTCTCTCTCTCTCTCCCCCTTTTAAAAGTCGTGGTGGTTAAACACGATGACGTGTGGGCTCCCTTATGATGGGACCCACTTGTCGGTGCGTCAGCCGCTGGTTTTAGAAATTTTTTTTTGGTTTTCTGGGTTGCTTGCGCGGCTATTAAGTGGAGTAGATGGACAATTCCATCCAGAAACAGGCAGTTTCAGCTATGTTACCCACCATGCCAGGCAGCCAGCCTATCCGGTAATAATAAATAATTAGGCCAATAAGTGCAGCGCACGCTACCCGTGTGAACGAAAAATAATTTTACGCTTTTTTTCAGAGAAAAAATAGACCTAGACGTATTTTCTAATTTTTTTGGAGGCTCGAAAAATATTAGAGGTCGAGTTGGAAAAAAAAGTACACATATTTCTGTTAATGAAAATATTTTTTTCCGGGAAAATGGAGAAAGGACCTGGATGTAGGAACCGAGGACCTATTTGTTATATTTTTGGACCTCATCGTTATTCCGAAAAAGTAGAAAAGGGTTCATTCACGATTTGTATTTAACGGAAGGCTTTTTCCGTAAAGTAACGAGCGAGGGATCCAAACGCAATTTAGAAAAATTTTTCTTACCCTCACAACAAATCACGAATGATCTTTCCGTAATTTGCAGAGATCCATCCGTAATTTAAAGGAAGTGGAGGGGCTTTTTTGGAAAATGTCCGGATGGCAGGTGGATGTGGCCAGAGGCCTTGAAATCTCCGGAGTTTAATTGAGAGATAATTTACTATAGATTTTATATTAATAATAAAAATATCCAAACTCGAATTTAACTTGAGCAAATTCAGTAAAAGTTAATATATAGTAATATTTAACAAATAATTTGTAAATTTACCGGTTTGGTGAAGCTCACGAGTTTGAGGTGAAGCTCAAATTTAACTCAAATCAAACGTAAACCAAGCCAAAGTTGAACAACACACGAGGCTGAGCTTTTTCTTACAGCCCTCCTATCAAGAAAACACAAAGGAAAAGAGCAGGCAATTCGAGATATAACTTCACACAGATGCAACTTATCATTTTGCAAGGTCACGAAATTCTGCTCAGCATTTACATTGTTCAGCGAAAAAACTCAAGTCAGGACTGGTGTGCTCTCACTTGCTTCAGCCAGGAAGATGCTGCCCATAAGAGATCAGATATCCTCTTGGAATCGGAAGATCCAGGCCTACTCCAAAGGTTGCCTTCCATTCTGTATGTCGCCAGTCGCCACTCCAAATGGGGAAAGAACAGTAATGTTGTCTGCAGGCATTTCATGAAGGAAGAACAATGCTTGTCAGCATTACCAAAGACTGCAATTTTCTTACTTACGTACATACATGGCTTTTTACATTTCACCAAGATCGCCACATAATTATACACGAGATGATTATGCAAACTACACGTTGCTACTCATACAGCATTATTCGCGCATATCAAGCTGTTGACAATAAGACGAATCAGATTCAGTAGAGCAACCAATCTTTGATATACAGATCTGTGGTTGCTGCCTACTCATACAGCATTAACGCGAATCAGATTCGGTAGTAGTACAAGGACAATGTAATGTCTGTCGACGACAGATCAGGACGGGCAAAGTGAGTACCCAACTTCCCTTTCGAGAGGGAAATGAATACGCAACTCAAAATATCTAAGACTAGACTTTTGTATAAGCAGGAAAGAGACATCAAGTTACTCACAGGCTTGAACTGCAGCAACTTAACGCACAAGCATAAGCAGGAAAGAAAGATTATGATTACAGGCATTTCTGTAGCTGTCTTGTATTACCTACTTTTGTATCATCACAAACGATTGTTACTCTTTCATACTGCATAACAAACGGACCACAGCCACCGAACTACAAAGTACCAACTACCTATTAGATCAACTAGCGGAATTATGTAGTATGGTATGAAAGATGTCACATTTCAACAAGAACTACCCCTTGTTTTCACAGCCCAGGCTTCAACACAATCAAAACCCAAGGCTTGTTCTATCGAATATTTAATCACCTGTATTTTTGGGAAGGCCAAATGACTAAATGAGTTCCCATTTTCCCTTTTTGAACACTAGAGTTGGGTATATCCCTTTGTGCACATTTATAATTTGGAGGGTGAGCTCCGGTAAACCCACTGAACAACACCCTTCCCACGAGTGGAGTACACAAAAATAACTACTATTGGCTAAGGTAGATAGGAAAGGGGATAAATGATTTGCTTAAACATGTGTGTGATAGATGGTAAATACCTTGAAAAACCGATGAAATAGAATGGTAGGTAAGAAAACACACGGACATCCCCTTCAGGTTTCCATGAGCAGGGATATTATAAATAGGGTACCTGATTATGGATAAGTTGCAATTAAAGTGAATATCTCAACTAGCTATTTACCAGAGAGGGGGGGAGACCAAAATCAAGAAGTCCAGAGAAAGCATTGAAGTTCTAAAAAATGAGTAATCCTCTGTAGACTGATGTTTATTGGATATCTAGATTTAGAGAAATGACCAAAATTGTTCTTTCATCATCGAAACAATTACAGGCTTTCTTTTAACCCTGTATATAAATACGTGATTTTAAACAAATACAAAACATAGCTAATATATAATTAAGGCAGTGAAATGATGTATAAAACCATGTACCATGCAAAAATCAAGAACCACGGAGAAGGCAATGAATTTCTAAAAAATGACTAATCTTTCGTAGCCTGCTTATTGGATTCTCTAGCTTCAGAGAAATAATAGAAATTGTGCTGTCATCATCGAAACAGTTACATTCTTTCCTTTTTATCATATAAATGTTGTGATCTTAAAGAAATAAAAACATTGCTACTAATAATATAAAAAAATAGTAAAATGATTTATAAAGAGAAATTTTACTGTGCATTATACTGGTAGTATATAATGTATAGTAGAAATCAAATATAGCCATGATTTGTTTAAGATATTTCTACCACTATACTACCGGAGGAAGTATAAATAAGTATTAGCTAATCTGATCCATTGGATCAAAAAGAATGAACGGTCCATATTGAATTTAGTATCCGTAGAAGAGCTCTTCATAAAACCAAGTGCCATGCATCCAGCTTGAAGGTGAAAGTTCTGCACTCTTCAGTGATGCCAAGCATGGATAATCTTGAGTCAAATCTGCCACCTGGACAATAGTACAACAGTGCTTCAAAATTACTACAACTATATGGTAGCATTGACCATCATCAACTCCAAAGTTGAAGGAACTAACAGCCTAACGGTATGTTAGGACTTATACCTTATCAGCTACTGGAACTCTTTCATAGGGTGAATTCCATTCTCTGTAATGGAAACTCAAGTATCCACTTTGCTTTGCAGAAATAGAGTAGTTATCATGGCTTGAGTCATCTGATACAGTATCCCAAGACCTAGAAAACTTCTCACCCATACTATCATTATCATCGCTGCAGGAATCAGTCTCGCTTCCCATGCTCCTGTGTGTTTTCATTCTAGGACCAGGAAAATGGTCAATTTCCAAGGATTCTTGCAATTGATCAAAACTATGTATAGGCAGCACAAAAGGAGATTGTTTCAATTACCAACCTGGAGATGGCAAGAACTTTCCACGAGCAAAATGGCAAGAGCTTTGGTGGTGTATATATGAATTGCAGATAAGTATGGGACAAAATGTTGGGAGACGATCTTGCCGGTTTCAAGACGGACAGGAACGCCCAGGCCATACGCGCTACTCTCAGAATAATGCCCTTCGAAACATTCCTAGTAAGAACATAAGAAAAGCAATAGAATTACTAAAATTGCTCAGCACAGAGCCTTCTGCTGGTAGAACTTTCCAGGAGCAAAATGGCATTATCAATCACTAACAGAGAACTTTCAGTCAGTGCAGAAATGGTAGAGTAGAAAAAATGTGGTAGCATCATTCTGCAATTCGGTACTGCAACAAAAGAAAAGGAGTGAAAATTCTTATTTCCTTCCTGCATTACAAATGGATAATTCTAAATCCATGGAGCTTTGTGCCTTGTGGTTGCTGTAACAATATCGTAAACTTACGCTGTAGGAACAGGTGATAGATCACCGATCCTCCAAAACAGCAGAAATAACCTTCAATTCAGATGTGACCGATTGCATGTCAAAACTCAACAACAGATTATAGTATGGCCTTCACAATGGAACGATCAACAGATAAGGCTAACTTATTGCTAAGTAACATTGACTTCCAAAGATAAAAACTATTACTATATACTAGTAATATATAAGAACGGTTTGCCAAGCGTTACTAGTGTTAATGCTAAGCGTTTGTTTTCCCTTCTGGAATGGTAACAAAAATAAATTATATGAATCATTATGTTGTGCCACAAGTTTGGAATACATCATCTTTCGAAATCGGATGATATATATGGCCACATAAGGACAGTTTGCCGAGTACTAATGCCCAAGCTTTTTTTCCATGTAGAATAATAACAAAATAAATGCTATAAATCAATACAGTATGATACAAGTTGTCAACAAAAATCTTGAATGCATCCGCTTTTCAGAATCAGGTGATATACATTTGGTCAAAGACAATTTGTCGAGTATTAATGCCAAGTGTTTCTTCCATGTAAAATAGCGACAAAATAAAAATGCTATAAATCCATATGTTGCAGTACAAGTTCTTAACAGGAATATGGATGGAATACATCGTTTTTGACAATCAAGTTATAGCATTTAGCATTGGCCAAGCGCTTCTTACATGTAAAATAGTAACAAGACGAAAATGATATAAATCATTACGTTGCTGAACAAGTTCTTAACAGAAGTATGGAGTATATGGTCTTTTCAGAATCAGGTAGGCGATGGTAGTACCTACACTATGTTAGTAAATTGTGCACTTTTATGATTATTTTAATTCTTAAAACAGATATCGTTGTAATCATGACATATATACTAGGCATATTAGAAGCAATAAACAAAAACATAATTAGGAACGACAATATACCTATCTATCTCATATATAAGTCCTATCAGATTGAATACAAACTTAGGAGTACTTTTAGCAGATGTACGAGGCATCACTCAAGTTTTTCCAGAAGATTTCACCGCGACTCACAATAGATTACTCCTGCGAAGGTTGATGTAGAGTCTGGTGAAGTCCGTAGTAGGTAGTAGATTGGTCGTGGAAAACGTGATTAGTCGCCCGAACACTTCCCAAAAATCTTATTCACCCCAACCCGTGTAGGATCTTGAGGACAAGGGTTCCGGGGACACCGCTCTCCCTACGTTGGTGCACGCCGATATAGGGATGGAGAGGCCTGGCTGCGCAACATCGAGGAACAGGACCAACAATTCTCGTTCTCTCTCATCTTGTTCAAAAACTGATCTCCAGGACGTCTCCTTCATCGGTTTATATTAGGACGAGAGCTTTTCAAGATAAGGACGCGACACATTCAAACTGCATTATCTCCAGAAAACCGTCCTGGATTCTCTCAACGTGCGCCAACAAACTAACCGCACGCGAACGTGCGTCTCCCAGTCTGTAGCGACATGTGGAAGTGATGATGTGTCAATATTAACACACATAGCAAAAAGGAAAGTACACATGGCACACCACGTTGCGGTCGCTCGTCACAAGTCACACGATAAATAAGCGAATAAACGCAAAACGCGTACACGTGCATGTGCACGTGCGAATAAACTAAGTAAGACCAACCTTTCTTATATGTTGGTATCATCTCACTTAGATTAGTAATATGGTACTAAACTTCTCACCTCCCACCATACATGAGTGGGTCTTTGGGATTTATGGGAATATTTATTTGGGTCAAGCCCAGATACTCCAACACACTCAAACACTAGTCACCAATTTCAAGAGTTACAAGACGCTGAAACACTGAGCATGTTGGCAGTTCCTTTTCCAACATAACGTTGTATTTCAAGTAGAGAGATAAAAGAGTCATGTCTAGGATAAATCTAAAACCAGGACATCACAAAACATGATAATAAAATATCATGAAACCGTAGCAATATAAAGTTTTACTACCACAAGTGACAGATAATTTGCAAGTTATAAGGAAACCAACTGATAAAAGGTTTAGAATTGCTATAAATATGTTGAATGATTTTTTTTGGGATATAAGTCAAATTTCTAACTTTTCGATTTGCATCACGATTCGTGCGCCTGCCCACCTCTGTCTCCATCGAGGCTCCAGCAAACTTCTTTAGGGATGGGGTTCACCTGGATTAAGGTTTGGGGTTCACCAGCCCGGATTTAGAGGGAGGTCAGGGCGTCAGGAGGACCGGCATAAGAGATGGCACATTCTTTTTCCTCACATTCTCTCTGCTCCACGTAAGATTTTGCTTACATAGTATAGCTAAAAGACAGCTGAAATAACACTATTAAAGATGCCTTTAGTAGCCAGCTTTCATAGGTAGACTCAGGGTTATTAAAACGTAAAACGAGAACGAAACGACCCACTACCTTTTTAACTTTTAAACGTTTAAACGAACGTTGAAACGTAGTTTTAGGCATTGTTGTAAAACGAATATGAGAGCAAAGATATATCACATATCGACTAGGATCATCCAATGGATTATAACTTGTGGGAGGGGGAGGTGCACTGCCACTTGCACTTGAACTTGCACTTGCCATTCTACAATCAATTCAATATGCTACAATTAGTTGTCTTCAGCCAACCCAAACAGAGAGCAGAGAGAGAGCAGACAAGAGAGAGGGCTGAGGGGATCGGGAGAGCAGAGAGAGCCGACTCCTCTGTCCCTCGCCTCCGCTCTGTCCCTTCGCCTCGACCCTCGGCTCACCCAAACAGATAACGAGAGAGAGCGAGAGGTCACCTCGAGCTTGGCGGCATGGGCCGGCCAGGACGGCGGGCCGACGGCGACGCGCGGCGCGAGTAAGCGCGGCGGCAACGGCGCGAGCTGGCGCGGCGCGCGAATCTGGCGCGGCGACGGCGCGGCTTAGGGTTAGGTTTTCTCCGTTTCCCGATTCCCCGATTTCTCGATTCCCCAAATAGAACGGCTAGAACGTCCGAATCGGACGTTCCGGACGTTCTCCCGGCGTTTCAACGACGCTCAACGACGTTCTACGGGCGGTCTGCAGAACGACCGGATGTTCTGCATCTCGCTGGCGTTTTATCGTGTAAACGACGTTTAAACGTCGTTTACACGACGTTTTAATAACCTTGGGTAGACTAGTTATGTACAGGAGAAAAGTGATAGTTATTCCACAACATCTAGTGCTTACTCTAAATGATATGGATGAGAGGTGGAGTAAGTAGTAGATTTTATTATTATACTTGCTCTAATACGGATTCTAAAACACAACTTTGATTACTAATTTATGTTATCATAAATTTATAAAACTCAACAAAATTATAATATTATAAGAATATTTTCAAGACAAACTTATACATATAATTTTCATCATCAATCTAACTATTTTCAAAGATAGTGATAATCAAAGTTTCAAAAATTTTACAAAATGACAAGTATTTATGACCCCGAGCAGTAATTCCTTACCCCTTTTCTCGATCCCCCTCTCGGATGGCAAGGATGTCGGTGCAGGACGCCGTCGACGGGAAGGCCTCCTCCAGCAACGTTGTATCGACGCGGTGCCTCCCTCGTATCATCACACTTTCGATATCTTCTTCAAAAGTGCTACCAGAGTGTTGCTCACCAGCTAATCGATTTCATCATGATCCTCTTTCGAACATTGGACTGTGAGCATTGAAAAACGTGGACAATGGAAGCTCATTCTTTCAATTGGCGTGTCATCTGTTTGACCTTGATCTTCCTCCGTCAGACTAAAAACAGTAAATGAAACAAACATAAGCTTAACACAGCAGTGATCAGCAAAACAACATTCACTGATCTCAGAGTTGAAAGGTTCTGGAGCGCTAAGCATTTTGCCAGTTCGTTTCCCAACATAACCTTGTAATGCAAAGGGAGTGCAAGCCACAACTAGCTGAAAATTCTGAACCAAAATCAATATCAGATTAATGGCAAACAGAACTACCATACTTAAAATGACTAATATTATTGCGAGCAGAACTCAAGCAGCATTATTGCGAAATATTTATAGGGGAGTCAAAACAGATCTGATAACTCCTGTGTGGTTTTCAGGGTAACCATTTATCAACAAGCGCTCAACGAAGACCGTCAAGGTGGTATTTTATCTGAAGCACGCAGGAGCACAATTTGAGAATATCTTAACATACCGTAACACAATCGGAAGCAAACATTTAACATGCAGTAACATGGCTGTTTCTCAAACAAGCGGAGAAATAAACACATCGAAACACAAGGCATATCGTTACAAAGCTCTCAGCATCTTGAAGTTTGTTTTCACAACGATACAATTAATAATAGCCCAGGCACACAAATCAGCCAATACAACTATAAGACCAAAACTGCAGCTATATGATGCGACAAAAACTCATTTAACACCTTTCTGCCAACCTAGCAGATACAGCCCTTAGCTTAGAATAGACTTTGCCGGCAGGAGAACCTAAGATAAGACTACAAAGTGAATCACGAGCAACCTTGATGTTAACGAAGGATCCAAGTATGTGGATCTTTGTATCAGCGATAACTATGCGGGTCCTGGTAGAGTTCTCAATGGCATATTTGGTCTTGCCTCCTTTCCCTGATAGGCGGCCAATAGCACGTGACAGATGCTCCCCTCGGAGTGTCTTCACATCCTTGATCTCAAAGGAATCCACATACAGGTCATCGAGACGAAGCAATGCAATAGCATCTGCGATGTCAAATCCAAGCATAAAAGCATGCACAAAGTCCGCACATTTCTGAAGGTTGCTCACATCTGGTGTGTCTTGTCTTGTTTTCAGCTCCACCCTTCTAGCCTGAAATGGAGCAAACAGTGTGATGGGTTTGCTCAATAGGAGGCAGCTTAAGTATTCAACATTTAAGAGAGATGAATATGGAAAAAAATTATTTGCGGAAGCAGAACCTCACAAGCATTGATAATACTTCTTGCCAAACCCAAAAATCATGTGAGAGGATACAGATATACATTTGAGCTTAGCATCTAACAATAACAACTCACAAGACAAAGGACGAACTAATAGAGTCCAGCATATTTATGAAAATTCAAATGACGGCTGGGTGTTTGTAAACACAAAACTAGGATATTCCTGTGATTGCTTAGGTGGAAATTGGAAGTTGAGAGCTTTCTTCACATCAAATAATTACGTTTTTGCTGATGTCACAATTATGAACTTCACAGAACAAGTTGAAGTGTTCAATTATGAAAACCAATGCACATCACCTGTTTTAACATAAGGGTTTGAAAATTTGAAATATTTGTACGAATAATCAGTTAGGCTAACTTGCATCAATAAGTGATGCTAAACTAGATCATTGCATAGTTCCCCGCTTCGACATATTCCTAAAATTATGGCAAACCCATCAGAGCTTTGCCAAGTTCTGCCTTACTATTCAGGGTTCCCTAGATTTTATTTATAATGCCTGTCATGCTGCACGATAAACACGAACGGTTGTCTAATCGGCAAGACATGTCTTACTATTCAGGGTTTGCAACCAGAAACTGGACAAGCGTGGATACCCATGATGCTTTGGAGCTACTCAATATTCATATAGAATCAGAAGTGTACAGCTGAGGGGAATTTGAACCTGAGTCACCTCCTACCTTAAGGTTCATGCGGATGTCGACCTTCATGTGCTCGTAGACAGGGGTGTAGATATCCAGCCACGCCTTCTTCAGCGGCGCAAAGCGGTGCTGCGGCACCTGCATCTTCCGGAACTGGGGCCTCCCGCCGCTCATCTCGCTCGGCATCAGCGCGTCGAACAGCGGCTTCTCCACGACGGCCGCCGGGTCCACCGCCATGGCGCCGGAGGATGACTCTCCCGCCGCCGCCGTGGTCCTGTCCGCATCCATCCTGTCCTGTGGCTGCGGCGGGGGCGGGGAGCGTCTAGGCTCTCGAGGGGTGCGGCGCGCTAGGGTTTGGGGGTCGGGAGGAGACAGAACAAATGTTTATACACCTCCTATTGGGCCTACCAAAAGCTAGTGCGGGCAGGCCCAACAATATGATGGGCTTCTTCACAACAATCAAGATTACAGCCGTTTCGCGTTTTATTTTCCAGAAAAACTATTAAACGGTATACCGTTGCAACGGTATGGTATTGAAACTTATGAAACTCGTGAAATTTTTACAGTGAAACTCATGAAACTTAGCACTAAAATTGATGAAACCTGAACTCATGAAACTAAATAGTAGAACTCATAAAATCAGCACTGAAACTGATAAGTTTTATAAGTTTCATGGCTATACTGTAAGAACTGTGTGTCGTTCGCTAGTCATACTCTTTATTTTCTGCATCAGAACGACTAGGAAAGTGAAAAACAAGCAATTTACAATTTTACATAGACAACAGGTCAAGATATATCGGCAAAACAGCAGGGACGAAATTAACTAATGCAGAGCTATGCTCAAACCCAAGGGCTCTAAATGATTATAGCACACAGATACAGAAAAGATGCAAGATGGGGAGTTCATGCAATGCAAAAGGGTAGATAACGGCTGGGAAAACAGTAGCATGCCCTCTAGAAATCCTCATCATCGTAGTCATTGTCCCCCATGGCAATTTCATCGGCGAATTCATCGTCGGAGTCACCCTCCTCCTCTGCCAATTACGGGTTTTCCTTTACCATCTTCTCGAAAACGATCAGCTCCTTCTCATTTTCCTATATAGCGCGTACCATCTCCATTCACACCCTCTCTTCGAGATCTTCATCGAAATCAACATTTATCTTCTCCCTTTCGCCACCAGAATCCTCACCAGCTTATCAATTCCATCGTCATCCTTTGAACATTGTATTACGACTGTTTGAAGGAGTGGACATTGGAGCTTCATTCCATCAATGGGCGTAGCATCTATTTCTGCTTCTTTTGCCTCTCTCTGGAAAAAAGAGAGAGCAGAGGAAATAAAGGAAAAAGTTACGTCTTAGCGAAAATTTCCCGAAATAAGGAACTGATTTTGCATGCACCTTCCCCTTGCATCAATTAAGATGAGTTTTTTTAGTGTCGGTGAAAGCTGGAGGAAGCGAAGCACAATATAGAAATCATCACTATACTAGTAAATTGCACATTTTTATGATTATTTTAATTCCTGCCACAAATATCATTGTAATCATGATATATATATAGACATATTGGAAGCAATAAATAGAAGCATGATCAGAAACGATAATATATCTATCTCATATATAAGTCATACCAGATTGATTACAAACTTAGGAATATTTTTAGTAGATCTACGAGGCATCACTACTACAAGGTATTCCAGAAGATTTCACGCGATTCACAGTAGATTACTCATGCGAAGGTTGATGTAGAGTCTGGTGAAGTCCGTAGTAGGTAGCAGATTGGTCGTGGAAGACGTGAGCAGTCGTGCGAATGTTTTCGAAAAACCTGATTCACTCCAACCCGTGCAGGATCTTGAGGACGAGGGTTCTGGAGACACTGCTCTCCCTGCGTTGGTGCACATTGACGTAGGGATGGAGAAACCTGGCTGCACAACGTCAAGGAACAGCACCAACAATTCTTGTTCTCTCTCGTCTCGTTCAAAAACTGATCTCCATGACGTCTCCTTCATTAGTTTATATTAGGACTAGAGCTTTTCAAGATAAAGAAGTGACACATTCAAACCCCATTATCTCCAGAAAATCATTCTGGATTCTCTCAACATGCACTAACAAACTACACCATGGAGGGGAGAAGCGGGTGTGAGCAGGCCAAGGAAGGGAGGGTCCAAGGCTGGAATAATTAGTGTAAGTCAATAATGATCAAGATAACGATGCACAATTTTATTGATGAAAAATGAATTAAGGATGAAAGATTCTAATTTACATAACTACTCTAGTCAGTGAAAAGTAAATAAAATGTAAGAGCATTGCTTCTATACTTTTTCTTCTAGTATAAGTTGCACAAATCTTGAAGCAAGTGAAGGGGTAAGTAATCACCATTTACCTTTTATTCATGCTTTAATAGTTGTGCAACTGTTAAAAGGAAGAGCATAGAAGCACTTCTCAAAATGTAAACAAATTGATTTATTTGTTCATGTCTTATTCGTCTCGCTCATCACCTCTTTTATAACAGCTAAATCGATCGTATGTTTTTTCGACTCGTCAAAAGCTTGTATTCGTATTGGCCTCAACTCCATTTTGAACGGATATAGTTCGTTGTGGGCTCACAAAGAAGCGGCCCGGCCCGGCCTGCAAAGGCGCGATGTGATGAACGAAAAGAAACCCCTAGTGCTACTACGCCTCGCGCCGCCGCCGCCCCAACTCGTCAACTTGTCACGCCTCGCGCCGCCGCCGCCCCAACTCGTCAACTTGTCACGCCTCGCGCCGCCGCCGCCTGCCTGCCTGCCTTGCAAGAAGAGCTAGGAGCGCCAGTGATATGAGGGTGAAGAGGCGCTCCAGGCACCGCAAGGTAGTCAGGTTCTACGCCACCTGCTTCGGCTTCCGCGAGCCCTACAAGGTGCTCGTCGACGGCACCTTCGTCCACCACCTCCTCCTCCACCGCCTCCTCCCCGCCGACGACGCCCTCCGCGACCTCCTCTCCGCATCCAGGTCGCCGCCCCTCTTCACCTCCAAGTGCGTCCTCGCTGAGCTTAGGCGCCTCGCCAAGTCCCACGCCGAGGCCTTCGAGGCAGCACAGCTGCTCGCCACCGCCAGGTCGGGAGCCCCCTCTTCTCTTCTCCGCGCCGCGCCTTCTCTATTCTTGTACCAAAATCCATAGTTTGATATCAGCTCTGATCACTGCTGTTAATTTCATTGCACCGAAATCCAAAGAAAAACTCCAACGTTGGGCAATTTATCGATATCACAGAGCCAAATCACTTTGTTCTGGCATTTTATTACGTAACCAGATGAGTCGATTTGTTTTTGGGCTATCTGAAACCTTGATGCAATTTCAAATATGGATCACTGGAGACCTCATCTTCCCTCAGTTTTGTCTGTAACTTGTCACTTGTTATAGCCTCCTATCATATGCACCTTTACTTTCTCTCGGTAATCAATCGGAATGTCCACCATTTGATAATGGTGGAGTTTGCATTAGCTTTGTGACGTCCCTGAGTATGTAATTTCATTCCCAACTTGGATATGTTGGATTTAGATGACATTGGTTGGTTCTATCGCTTTGACTGCATGCCGCACTACCCTATTCAGGAAGGATTTTTTTTTTCATAGCTTATGGCTTGATGAGCTTGAGGATGAGTCGCTCAGTGTTTGTTCTGTTGGGATTTTGTTGGTGTGTTCAGATGTGAGCATGACAAGGTGGTCAGTGCAGTGGATTGTATTCTATCACTGACAGGTGATAAGAATCTGGAACACTACTTCGTTGCCACCCAGGATGCTGATCTTCGGGCAAAGTTACGGGAGGTATGAAGATTTGCTAATACAGGCAACAGAGATCATAGCATCTACTTCAATAGAAAATGACAGTATAAATTGTAACATATTATCTTTAGATATTCATGTGCAAACAATATGCTTTTGTGCGTTTTGCTTGGATGTAGGTTCCTGGTGTTCCTGTGATATATGGTCTGAAGAACTCCTTGTTTATCGAGCAACCGTCAGTGCAGCAACGTAAATTTGCTCAATTCGATGAGGAGAAGCGTCTGCATATGGATAAATCCGAGTATAAGAAGCTATTGAATGTGGCATCAGAAGGAAAGACAGCTGCCGACGAAAATGGAAGTCATGAAGAACAAAACAAAAGGACTGCCAGTTCTGTTGCAGAAAATGCACTTGGACTGGCAGAGAAAAGCAGGTTTAAAAGGAAGAGAGCAAAGGTTGTATTTACAGTTCTTTCCTTTCGTCTTTTGGTTACATTTGTCATATGCACACCAATACTCAATGCGAATGATTAGTGGGCATCGTCATTCTTTGGGTTCGCTAGTCCAGTTCTGCTTCTTGCACAAAATGTTAATACATGTCCTTTTACAGGGCCCAAACCCACTTTCCTGCAAGAAAAAGAAACCAAAGCCCCACTTGCCAACTGCTCAAAATCAGGTAACCATCGTTCTACAGCATTATTTTCTTGACCTTCTTAGTTGTATGGAATACCCGAAACATGTCCATTGTAAGTATCTGTTACCATGTTGTAAAAGCAATTTAGCAAGTCTGGAGCTGTCTGATGTATCTTTAGATACTAAGGAGAAGACCAATAAAAAATTCTCTGAAAATTATCCTTGGCTAGAAATCGAAGTGCACCAGAGGGGGCAAAAGCTTGCCGTAGCTCCCGATTTCAGTTGTATTGGGATGTCAATGCACCATAAGCACTGATGTTTTAACTCCGCAATTTGTGCGCACTGATGGGAAGATCTGCTCTGCAGGGGCCTAAAGCTGATGGCGAGGCAAAGAGAAAGAGGGTTAGGAAGCGGAAGAGGAGCCACAAAGATAACAATCAAACAGACACAGTGAACTAGAAGGATGGACCTACAAAGTTACAAACAATGCCCTTGCTGCGCATTCCGAGGCAGAACCCCCTACAAGTAGGGAAGATGGAAATCTAGCTGATCTGGCTTCAATACATGAATGGCCTCACAATGCACCCGCTAGATTCGTAATGCCATGCTCATTATGTCGATGGTGTTTCTTGAAATGTAATACTTCATTGTCTCTAGGGGATGTATGTAGCTGGGACTTTTTGTGGCAATTGATGCAACATCAACATTGTCGAAGTGAAGTTTTGCTGCCTATCTATTAATCGTTTTCCAAACTCCTATTTGCTCGGTTATGCCGGTACTCACAGTCGAAAATCGTAATATTTGCTTGCCTAGAGGATCTTTCTAATGTAATCGGTCCGTATTATAGACTTGTAGTTGTCTATCTTGCAGCTAGGATCTCTGTAAGTTGTTATATATCGTTGTAACTTGTGTTGATGACAAGACTGACCTATGCTGATAAATAATAATTCGAGCAGATCTTTCGCCCAATTAATCTGCTAATAACATGATCAAGACAACAAAAAGAAAAGGAAGTGCAAGCATTGTACAATACATGATACATGATACTTGTGACGACCAGCCTTTTCAGGGGCCACAAATGCTACTCAGGATGATTAGCTGCTGGGAACCAAGCAATTCATTACCAAACAAAGAGTTAATTCTAACTATTTTTATTGAATATATGGCCTAACGGTCAGGATTTTGTTCATTGATTCGATCCGACAAATTACAAGGGAGACTTCCAGCTAGTTACCATGCATCTAAAAGAAACATGCATGGACGATTAAATGGACATGCACCTAAAAGAAACATGCATGGACGATCAAATGGACATACACCTAAATGAAACATGCATGGACGATCAAATGGACATACACCTAAATGAAACATGCATGGACGATCAAATGGACATGCAGGTGAACCCTAGCGCGAGGGAGGTGCAGGCGCCAGAGCCCACGGTGTCGCAGCTCAGACTGCAAGAGGCGACGGCGGAGGCGAGGAGGTCGGCGGCCGGGTGCTGCGAGGACGACGCCGGCGAGTCCAAGTCGGCGTCCATCCCCACGTCCTCCTGATGCGCTGCCGGTAGCGGCCGCCACAGCTTCCTCAGGAACGTGTCGCTCTTGCGGAGCTCCCTCCAGCGGCGCTTCATGACGCGGGAGCTGCGGCCGTAGACGGCCCGGCTGATGTCCTTCCAGCGGCCGCCGCCGAAGCGCAGGTGGAGGCGGGCGAGCTCGTCGTCGTCGCAGGCGGTGAAGGGGCGGTGGTAGACGTCGCGAGCTAGGTGGTCGCGCCACCTGTCGCGGCACTGGCTGGAGGAGCGCCGCGGCATGTGCCTGGCGACGCGGTGCCAGTTGCGGAAGCCGTTCTCCTTGGCGAGGCGCTCCAGGCGGGCGTCCTCGTCGGGAGTCCAGGCCGGCGGGAGCCTGATGCGGAGGATGCACCTCGCCCGCGCAGGGGTGGCCGTCGGCGGCACGACGGCGGAGGCAGGATCAGCGGCGGGCTCCATGTCGATCGGAGACGAGCGCACAAAAGATGGAAGCAAGGACGAGTAACGAATGAATTGCAGAGAAGAAGGGCGCGCGGCTGATCCGCAAGGCTACGTAGCTACTTATGCTGCTCATGCGTGCTCCGTCTCCGCTTCCTACGCTAAACTCAGATTCGGATTCGGAAATGCTTAACAAGACTCCGCAACTAGAAAAAAAAAACCGAAGCAGGAGAAGGAAGGACTCCGCAACTAGAAAAAAAAAACCGAAGCAGGAGAAGGAAGGACTCCGCAACTAGACTTCACGGTTTTGTTTTACATTAACGTTCTGGCTAGCAGCCAATTCTGACAGGCTCAACTCTACAAAAGCTGAATAAAACCACAAGAGAAGCACAACCTGCAAAAGAAAACCACAAGAGAAGCTGTTCGCGCTAAAAACGTGAAGCAAGGTCCTTAGCCTCGAACACACAAGACAAACGCCGGGTTTGCAGAGCGTGCCAGTCAATTTGACCTGAAATTGACAAGGTAGAATTTGTAATTTGATGAAAGCCGATAAACAAAGATTATCGGTTTAACACTAGTCGGCAAGAACCGATTAGGGGATAACTAGATCAACCAATTATGATTAATCCGGATACAAGGTAAAATCGGCTTCGAGAAGGCGATGCGCGAAGCGAAGCGGTCGAACCTGGGTGAAATCGGCTAAACCAACAATCGGCGATGCGCAACTATGTTGATTCCGTCGATTTGCAGAGAGATCTATGAAGCTAAAACAATGTAAGAGAAAAGCTTGTAAAAGTAGATGTGTTGTGTTGGATTGATTGATTCCTTGATCGACCCGTGGCCTTTGATTTATATACCTTGCCCGATCCGAGTTCTCCTTGGATACGGCAACCGGACCCGTATCGGCCTTTGATCCGATTTCCTTTCATCTTCGGATGTAGTCTTCATTGGTTACGGCTTTCCTTTTCCGTGCATGGTCTTTCCGTTTTTCTACTCATGCCGAATTTTGGTGCAAACATATGCCCCCCATTTTTGAAAGGTAGCTTGATATCTTTCAAAAATCCCTTCGCCATTCTCCATGATCGGCTTGTCGCTTAGGATTCACCTTGGTAACTTCCCCATTAATGGCGCCGCAATGCCCTCGGTGCGTTTTTAATGCAGCAACTGTTCCCGCCTTTTCACCTTTTTCACCGAGGTATAAATATGAGGTCCCCCCTGCGGTCATTTTCACCCTGGCGTGCTCTAGCTCATCTTGAAATCGGCTTTTCTCCGCGTCAATCCCCTCTTCCTGTCGCATCGGCTGAAATGAACGCATCCCAGGTACTCATCCCGATCCCAGATAGCGACCATCAGTATTTTCTAGGCCCAATAGGAACTATAGAAACCGATACGGTTGTTGGAGATAAGATCCCTAGACTCCCTTTGTCGGCTCCTGGCTACAACATCAAGGAATGGACCAAAAGCTTTAGGGCTTGGCCGACAGCTCTCAAGGGTTGGAGGTCCTGGTATATTAGAGTATCAGCCCAAAAGAAGGCGGAGTGGGAAGGAATGGGTATTGCTGAGTGTATTCCCATGTCCTTAGCCAATCCAGAACCTAATGAATCCTTGGTAGCCGCCGCTTGCTATTTTTGGTCAGATTCCTTTAACGCCTTCTTTTTCCCAACTGGTCCTATCGGCCCAACCCTCCTAGACATGGCCGAATTGTGTTGCCTTAGGCCTGATGGAGACCAAATATCGGCTTTTAGCGGGAAACCTCAGTACAAATTGACTAGAAAAAAGGGAGAAGGTTGGTCCAAATATATACAAAATAATAACAAAGTAACCGGCCCTGTATCGGATGAGGAACATGTAGCTTTCCTCAACCTATGGCTAGACCGATTCCTCTTCTGTGGCGCTTCCTTAGGACCAACCCAGGTTTATCAATTTATGTCGGAGCAACTAGTCATGGGTCGCTTCGGCTAGCTTTAGGGAAATCCTTGTTGAAATTTGTGTACCATATGATGCATATCATCCTGAGTCGGCTTTTACCGTGCAATGGTTCCTATGTCGTGGGCAATGTTGGTGGCCCACTTTGGTTTATCCAAATCTGGCTTTCTTGCGTTTTAGGCCGCCTCATTATCCGGATCCTTCTAAGAATCGGCTTTCCCAATAGAAGATTTTCCTAAAGGCGCAACCCCAGATTCGGCCTAAGCCGATCTCGGGTGAAAAATTCATCATGTGTTCGTCGATGAACCCAAAATCTCCCTAGGTTTTCATAAGTACTTGTCCTTCTTTTGAACCTTAACCAAGCCACCTTTAATCGTAGAGACTTCTTTTAAATCTGACCAACTAGCCGATCTCCCATGGCCTTCTTTTCTTTGTTTAAATTCTGATATCTCTCTAATGCCCCAGTCCACTCTTGATCTGCTTCCTCTGCTGATTTCTCCTTGCATTCTTCACGTCGGCTTGAGTACTCGTAATAGAACATTTCAGCCGACCTATGAATTCTATCACCCTTCAATGTATGCACGCCAGCTGGGTTTTGGACAAACAATTCCTTGCCTTCCTTTACTTAACATGATCAAGCCACGAAACAAAGTCACTAACATTACTGCGGCGGAGCTTATTATCGAACTAGCTGATGAGCTCCATGTGGTGGACTTGCCTTTTGTAACATCCCAAAATTTGGGTTTTCAAAAATTTTGGTTTAGTTTAGCTTCCCGAAAAATTTTCGTTGATTTTCTCGCGTTTATAAAACTTGATTTGAATTTTTCTAAAAGCTAAAACAATTTAATTTAATTATTCTAAACATCAAATAAAATTTATTTAATTTTATTTGGATTCCTTGTGCTTCAAGAAGTTTTCCTGTAATTTTTGAGATTTTTCGGAGCTCGTTTGCTATTTATTGGATTTATTCGGAATCGATTTGTATTAAGCCCTTTTATGGAAATTAATTAATTATTTGAAAAAGTTTATATAAAGTTTTGTTGAAAATATTTTATTTGAGTTGGAAATATCTCAAAATATTTTCTGGAATTTTTCTAGAATTTTTCGGGTATTTTTATTGCCTCTAGTGATTTATTTGATTTATTGGAATTGTTTTATTCAAAATTGGTGGGAAATTCCGAAAATTGCAGTGGGCCAAATCCTTCTCTCTCCTCCCGCAGCCCACCTCGCCGCCAGCCCCACGGCCCAGCCGCCCCACGCCCGCCGCCTCCCTCGCACCCCACGCCCGCTTTGGGCCTCGCCTCCACGCGCCGCCCACCACAGCGCTGGCCCAGCCGAGCCAGGCTGCCAGCCCACAGCGCCCCCCACCCCGCCACGTGTCGCCCCCAGGCGAGGCCACGTCGCCCGGATCCGATTCCAGCACGGAGAGTGCTCGATAAAATGCCCAAACCGACCCAAACACCTCCAAACGCGTCCAAACTTGATTTTTCTTGATCTAGCCTCTTCCCCAAACCTATATAAGTGCCCCTAGACCCCTCCCACGGATATACAACCTCCGGATCATCTCCAAAACTCCGAGATCCATCCAATGTCGCCCGAACGTCGCCAAACGTCGGCCGAACTTTGGAGACGCGTCCCGGGCAACTCGTCGACTCTTTTCGAGATCCGTCTTCTCCGTGGTGTGCCACAAGGTACCATCTACTTGCTGTCCAAAATTCAGCCAATTTGGTCCACGGAATCAAAAGTTACGGCCGTTTCAATCTCGAATCTTGCCGAGGCCATAACTCCCTCAATTTTTCGAGTTTGACGGTGAAATTTTTTGTGTAGACTCCTGGGGATGTCCTCTACAGGATGCACATCTTGCCCCAAGGTTTTGCCCTCTGGATTTGGCGCAGAAAATTAATTTCTCCGTTCAGACTGCGTTCCAGACAGCGGCAAACTTCCTCGCGCGTTCCCCGCTGTTCCAGAAGGTATTTCTTCGAGCCACCTGCGTCACGGTGTGCCTCTTGGTCCCATCTAGCTCTCGGTCAAATTTCGTTAAGTTCCGATCATTATTCTAGAAGTTATAGCCGTCCAAAGTTTTGATCCGAAACCCGTTAATCGCCGATTTGTGATTAATCCGGAAGGGCGCCGCAAAATCCGCCTATACCGTTGAGATCGTCTCGCCGCGTTCTACGCAGTAGACATTCTCCCTTTGCCATCCCATCCTCCGAATTTTTTTATATATTTAGGCCCGCAGTTTGCCGTCGCCGCGTCATCTTTTAACGCCCGGTTATTTTGGTTCGCTCGGCCGTGTTGTCGCGTCCGAGGGTCATCTTGTACTGTTTTGGTCCATCATTAAGGTTCTTTTGGTCTCCGTTTGCGAGAAGCCCGATTCCGGCCTAAACCCGTCGTCTTTCAACCTAGCAGTCTGCCGCCGGTTCGCGCACCCGGTTAGCCGCCCTTGGTAGCGTTCTACGCGGCCATGTCGTTGCACCGACGGTCGCTACTTCGCTTCATGAAGTCTCCTATCATTGTTGACCTCCACCGTTAACGCTGCGCGTTAACGATCCACCGTTAACGTTCGCCGTTAACGTTCCGCGCAGATAGTTACGCCGCGTTGCGTTAACGCGTTTCCCGTTAACGTTCTTCCGTTAACGTTCCGTTAACGTTCCTCCGCTAACGCTTTTGCCGACAATGTTTCACCGTTAACACTCGCCAGTTAACGCTCGCTCGATAACGTCTTGCCGTTAACGTTTGTCATTAACGCCCGTTAATGTTCCTCCATTAACGTTTGCGTTAACGCTTCGCCGTTAACGCTCCTCCGCTAATGTTTCCCGTTAACGCTCCGTCGTTAACGTTTCGCCGTTAACGTTCCTCTCCGTTAACGTTTTGCCGTTAACGCCTGCTGTTAACATTCCACCGCTAACGTTTCATCGTTAACGTTCCATCGTTAACGTTTCATCGTTAACGATTGGCTCTCTTCGCCTGCGTTGTCATCGCATGCGTGTATTCTTGCACAAACCCTAGTGCGATGCCTTCACCTGTTCTATCATCATGACGTGAGCCTAGTCTCATCGTCATATCATCTTCAAGCCGAATCAAAACCCTAACCGAAGACCGGTTTGATGAACTAAGTTTATCGTGAGCCGCGTTGTTATCTTTGCAATCTTTCCGGTTGTCTCAACCGTGGTAAGACGCTTGTCTTGTCTTATCCCTGAAGACCTAATCTGCCTTTAATCGAGAATTCCTTCGTGGACTTGGTCGATAGACCATTGGCCATCTGTCATACCCCTGTGCCCGATCTATCCGTCTCTCTTTTGTTTGACTGTGTCCGTTCGGTCAACAAAAGTCAACGTCAAGAATCAGTTTAGTTCACTGCGAACTAACATATCCTTATGGACCCGATCTATAGATTGAGAGCCCATATGTCGCTAACTGTCCAATCAAGATAATAACTTCGGAAGAAATATTCTTCGGAATATTATTCTTTCTTTCCCAGTTATTAATCTTTCCCTTTTCGGTATTTTTGCCGAAAGCCCGTTCTCTTTTGTCGACTCTTCGATCTAATCCGTTCGAGTTCCCAAATCTCTCCCAAGCCGTTGTGCCCAATGCTGTTCGTTCTTAATTTGGAGTTTACTTGATTTGTCTTTTGAATTGGTTTGTATTTGCTTCTTCCTTAATCGTTAGACGTGTCGTCCGGAAATCGTTCGAACGAGCTGAGGATCGAGAAAGTGGAAGTTGAAGGTCGAGGACCAAGGATCAAGGATAAAGAGTAAAAGACAGTAAAGTTTGCAAGGGCCAGGCAAGTTGTGCTTTGACCATGTTGATCCTATTTCGAAAATCTATTTTGATTTAAACTATTGCATGCTAGTTCAATTAGAAAGATACTTTGTTTAAACATGGGGGTTAGATAAATACCAATTTGCTATATGACACCTTGATTACTTAAGTATGTGCCATGACCCTTTGTCACCCTAGTTGTGGTTTACTAGTTGGACATTATTAAATTGCCAACATGGGTTTAGACCGTTGTAGTATGCTGCTTAGACCTGCTACGTGCTCATGACATGATTTTGGACAATCGAATGCTAATATGGACTTAATGATATATTGAACCTGTTTTGGAAAAGTATCATGTGAAGTTGATGGCACGTGGTGCATGGTAATCAACTGGGGTTTGATAAACAGTTTTCGACCGGGGCATGTGGCAAGAGTAATCAGGTGGGCCAGTTGTGGCATTGGGGATGTTGATTTGGTTTTTCGGGTAGTCTTGCCCTGGTCACTCTAAGGACTTAACCTTGCAAGCCTTTGAACTGGGTCATACTTGCAACCACATGGCTGGAATGGGACGGCCCTAGTTGACTAAGTCGCTAAGGACTCACTTGTGGAGCCTCAGGGTGTCGATTACACCTTTTGTGTGATTATGCGGGGAGCGTATCGTGGTCGTGGCCAGATACCCATCTAACGGTGTGTTGGTCCCATACTTCGCCTTGGCTAAGGGAAGGGATGGTGTAGAGCACTAACCTGAGAGGACCACCTGTGTTGTTTGAGGCTTCCGAAGGCTTTGTTATGATCGCTCATTCGCATACTTTTGTATGGCGATTCACTACCGACGTGGTGAGTGGATTGTATCTTGTGGGTAAAGTGCATAACCTCTGCAGAGTGTAGAATCTATTTAAATAGCCGAGTCCACGGTACTGGACAATGCTCGGGGATTACAGTCAAGGGTTAGCTTTTCTCAAAAATAACTTGGATTTGGAAAGTTGGGTTGGTTTAATGGAAATGATGGAAATGTGGTTTAGGATGGGGAAAATGTTTATTAAACTTTTTGAAAAGTTATTTATGTTTTACTTGTTTCTACTGCTTTCGAATCTACTTATATTACTTTTCAAAAGTCATTTCGCAAATATACCTTGAGCTATTCCTTTGTACCAAGCCATGCATATAGCTATTAGACTTGCATTACAGGCATGACTTGCTGAGTGCTTTATGTACTCACCCCTTGCAAACAAACAATCACCAGTGAGCAAAAGTCTACCTCGTCGAAGAAGAAGAAGTTCCGTGAGAAGGCGATTATCTAGGAGTCGAACCCTGTCAGTTGCCTGTGGCGTATTGATGGGATTCACCGATGTTCTTCGTTCCGCTGCTGCTTATTTGGAGTTGAAGCCGTCAAGGCTTCGCAAGTGTAAGGTTGACCTTAAGGTCGTACAATAGTTTATATTCTATTATTGAGTTACTTTTACTATTCCATTTGTGTATGATTGTGATATTCATCTATGTTGAGGCTGTGTGCACTAGCGTGATCCTGGACTAGTGCTGAATACACGGAGGGTCCGGATTTGCAAATTCGGGTCCCGACAGAGGTGGTATCGAGCCATCTTGTTGTAGGTCTTGACCTTAGATAGATTGGCCGTCTTTAGGAGTTTCAAAATTATTTTCTAAAGAGAAAATTTAACTTGAAAGAATAATACATTCTTGACCCATCTTATTCTTCTATTCTTTCCCCTTTCTTTGAAAGTTCTATCCTTCCCTTCGATTTAAATGGAAATCTTACGAGTTGTTCGAATAGTTAACGATGTTTCACACTTAAGGAGAAAATCTTGGATGTCGCCGTCAACCACGAAGATCGTGAAGTAAGGAATCGTCGAGCTCGAAGAGAAGTGGATCGATGAAGTGTTCTAGAAGCTTGAAGAACCAGTGCTTAGTAGTAAGTTGAGACTCATGTGTGGGAGTCACGTCTCTTAAGATAGGAGCGTTACCCTTTAGACGCTAGATTATGGTGTGATTAGGAATTTGGATCTTTCTTTATTGCTGAGTGTGCAGTATGCGTTGCATAGCTTTTAGGCTTGGATAAGCAACCATACCAAGTTCTTAATATTGTTTGTATAAGTTCTTGGGTTAAACCTGCTCCCCTGCAATAGGATTCTTGAACCTCATCTATGCTTTTTCCCTCTTACCTAAAACCACAGGTGGACAAAAGATGGAAAGGACCAACTACAAAGATAACTTTGAGGCGATTCAAGTCGGTTCGCTTGCTACTATACGTATCGGTGTCAAAGCATCATGACCAACAGATCCACCGTACCAACCGTGACAATTCGACACTTGGATCAGTTTGTAACCCCCACGTTTGTGGATCAGCCACTCTCAAAGACGCAGAAATATGGCTTCGTGTCATAGGAGAGAAGCTAGCTTTAGTGTAATGTGAAGATGAAGAGAAGGTCCCTGTGCTACTTGCCAAGAAAAAGAGATGCATTAGTTTGGAGGAAAGGTTTCTACGCCACCTCGGAAGATGGACATACTATCACTTGGTTGGAACTTGCCACCGCCCTTCGTCGGTTTGTTGCGTCATCAGAAGATAGTGTGACTACCGCGAGTTCAGAGAAGAGCACAACCCCTGCACCTAATACCATACCGAGATGTTGTTCTTTGAAGTGTTGTCAGCCAAACAAGTTAGAAGACCGTGCATGCATCCGATGTGGAGAAATAGGATACACTGCTGATGAACATGCAATCAATTGTTCCAGCTGTGAAGGAAGCCATTTACCCGGAGAATGTCCTATGCGCAATATCACCTGCTATCTTTGCGAAGGTCGTGATCATTGCCCAGCTCAATGTCCCTTAGATCCAATAGTGACCGCTGTGACTCAGCATCAGCAAGAAGATTTTCGAGCTGTCATTGCTCAAGAGTTAGCGAAAAGAGAATGATTGTCATTCGCACTAGCTGTGCCACGTGAAGAAAAGAAGAGGAAACATGTCAACCCTATCCATCTACCTCAAGAAATCAGTAATACTTGGTCACCAGGGAATTGTTTCTTGTGTGATAAATGAGGTCATTGGCCTAGAGAATGCCTCATTGTCGGGACCCCGAATTTGCAAATCCGGACCCTCTGTGTATTCAGCACTAGTCCAGGAACGCGCTAGTGCACACAGTCTTAACATCGGTATATATCACAATCATACCAAACGATACTATCAAAGTACTTTATTTTAATAATCAAAGGGTTACTTGACCTTATGGCCAAGATACAAATATATATGCCTTGCAAGGCGAAACTTATTAAAAGAGAAATAGCAGCAGCGGAAAATCAAATAAACTTCGTGGCGCCATCCAAAGATACCACGTGCAACCTGACCGGGCTCGCATCCCTAAGTAGACGGGTCTTCTTGGAGTTCCTCCTCCAAAGTGGCGTAATCTCCTCTTCAAGCGATATTGTGTTGAGGCAAGGGTGAGTACTTGGTACTCGGCAAGTCATGCACAGAATGCAAGCTAATATACTATATGCATGGCTTGGTACAAAGGAATAGCTCAAGGTATATTTGCGATGTGACTTTTGACAAGTAATAAATGTAGATTCGAAAGCAGTAGAAATAAGTAAAGCATAAATAACTTTTCAAGAAGTTTAACAAATATTTTTCCCATCCTAAACCACATTTCCATCATCTTCATTGTTAAACCAACCCATCTTTTCAAAACCAAGTTATTTTCAGAAAGTCTAACCCTTGACTGTAATTCCCGAGCATTGTCCAAGATCCGTGGACTCCTGGCTATTCAAATAGATTCTACACTCTGCAGAGGTTATGCACTTTACCCACAAGATACGTCAAACACCACAAAGGCGAGTTCAGTAACAAAGCCTTTGGAAGCCTCAAACAACACAGTGGTCCTCTCCCTCAGGTTCGTGCTCTACACCATCCCTTCCCTTAGCCAAGGCGAAGTATGGGACCAACACACCGTTAGATGGGTATCGGCCACGACCACGATACGCTCCCCGCACAATCACACAAAAGGTGTAATCGACACCCTGAGGCTCCACAAGTGAGTCCTTAACGACTTAGTCAACTAGGGCCGTCCCATTCCGACCATGTGGTTGCAAGTATGACCCAGTTCAAAGGCTTGCAAGGTTAAGTCCTTAGAGTGACCAGGGCAAGACTACCCGAAAAACCAAATCATCATCCCGGTGCCACACCGCCCACCTGATTACTCTTGCCACATGCCCCGCCGAAATCAAGTTTATCAAACCCCGATTGATTACCATGCACCACGTGCCATCAACTTCACATGATACTTTTCCAAAACAGGTTCAATATATCATTAAGTCCATATTAGCATTTGATTATCCAAAATCATGTTATGAGCACGTAGCGTGTCTAAGCGACATACTACAACGATCTAAACCCATGTTGGCAATTTAATAATGTCCAACTAGTAAACCACAACTAGGGTGACAAAGGGTCATGGCACATACTTAAGTAATCAAGGTGTCATATAGCAAATTGGTATTTATCTAACCCCATGTTTAAACAAAGTATCTTTCTAATTGAACTAGCATGCAATAGTTTAAATCAAAATAGATTTTCAAATAGGATCAACATGGTCAAAGCACAACTTGCCTTCAAAAAGTACTTGCTCTTGGTCTTGAGTTGGATCCTGAGTCAACACTTCTCCCTCGAATCCTTCCTAAGACTTCAACGTCTACTCGTAAAGCGTGCAAATAGCAAATACACAAATGAACACTATGCAAAAGATCCCAAAACTCCAAATAAAATCCATAAACAGAGAGAACATAATTTTCTGGATTTTTAGAAACTGGAATAAATCAAATTTGGAGTTAAAAGCATAAAAGTTATGATTATTTAAAGTTTAAATAATCAATTAAATAATTTTACAGAGAAAAACTTTAGTCCAAAATTAAATAAAATTCATATTTAGGTAGATCTTAATTTTATACAAATTTAGAAATTTGAATCACTCAAATCGGAGTTGAAGCATAAAAGTTATAAGCGTTTGAAGTTTGAATCTAAATTTGAAATCATTATTCGAATTAATAAATCATTTTCTTTTCGGAAATTAATTATTGCGTCGGCATGGACACGTGGCAGCTCCTGATTGGCCTGCTGGCGTCGGCCGATCCATGGGCTCGGTCCACGCTCGGCTCGGGTCCACGGCGGACTCGGTCCCACGGCTCGAGGTCGACACGCGGGTCCCACGTCGGTGGAGTCACGTGCGGTGAAGCTCTCGGGCGAGGCAGCGACATGCGGCCCGCATGTCGGTGACACGCAATCACGCCAGGTTCGGCGGCGCACGCGGGCGACTGTCGATGACTCAACGCACGGCCGCGGCGGTGGCTACGTGGCATGATCACGGCCGTTGGATCTAGATCCAACGGTCTAGATCTACCCTAGGTAAACGCAGTTTCCAGCACGTGACGATCGTGGGCCGTTGGATCTTGATCCAACGGTCTAGATCCAATCTGGTCTTCTAAAGCCTCGTGGAAAGCGTGGACTCACCGTGATCGTCGGATGGTGATCGAATCGGCGACAAGCCAGCGGTCGCGGCGGCGCTGGTTGACGGGTCTGGCCGGACTTGAGGACGACGACACGACACGGGCGGCGCCACGCAGGTAGATCCGGCGAAGGAGAGGTCGGGTCGGTGCGTCTCGGTCCGGATCACGAATCGGGACTTGGAGTGCGGCGGAGGTGGCTCGACGGCGGCAGTAGCTGACCAAAACCCGCGGCGGCGCAAAGCAACTTCGGCGAGGAATCGCGGGCACGGCGAGACGCGGCAGGAGGTGGCGGCTGGGGCAAGTTGTGCGCAGGGCAAGGGCGAACCTCGGGGCTGCTCCCGGGCATTAAATAGCCCCGGCGTTTGCGCGGAAACCGAAGCCCTAACCGTGTCCCGCTTCGGTCACGGCGAGATCACCGGCTCGGATTCGGATGAGGACGACGACCGGATGCCGTCCACGTGTCCCGCATCGGACGGTCCACATGCTCTCGACGGCCTTGGCGCCGCGCGGCCGTTGGATCTAGATCCAACGGCCGTAGTCCAGAGTTAGAGTTGGGTTCGGCGCAGTTCGACCAGAATCAAAAGGCTCGGTCGGGTTCGTCGGACTCGAGTCCGACTTCGGACCGAGGAATAGTAACCGACCGGTCGGTCCTTTTCAGCGAATTAATATTTAAAATAATTCCCGATAATTCATTTAATTCATTAAAAATAGCAAAAGACTCGAAAAATTCGAGAAAAATTCGAAAATATTTTAGGTATTTGGGACTCAAATAAAATATTTCCAACAAAATTTTATTTGCAAAATTAAATTCTTTAATTATTTCAAAATGGAATAAATTCAAATAAATTCCAAATAAATCCAAATAAATTCGAGAAAATTCCAAAATTCACCAAAGTGCCAAATCACACATGAATTTAAGAAAAGCAAAATTTTGGGGTGTTACAAACCTCCCCTTAATAGAATCTCGTCCCGAGATTCGTGGCTTACTAAAGGAATAGGTTTGGAAACTCTTTCTTCAAATCCTTTTCGCTCCCAAGTCGCTTCACTTTCTTCGTGGTTGCTCCATCGAACTCTCTGAAACGGGTTGACTTGTTTCTAGTTTCTCGATCCATTGTGTCTAGAATCCTCACAGGATGTTCCTTATAAGTCAAATCCTCACATAACTCAATTGACTCTAGCGGTGTCTGTTCCTCAGGAACTCGGAGACACTTCTTTAACTGGGACACATGGAATACATCATGTACTCCTGCCAACGACTGTGGCAACTCCAGCTGATAAGCAACTTCGCCTCTGCGGCTCAAAATCTTAAATGGTCCAACATAACGGGGTGCAAGTTTCCCTTTGGCATGGAACCTCTTAACTCCCCTGAGAGGCGTAACTCTGAGGTATACAAAGTCTTCTGGTTCAAAACTCAAATCTCGGCGACGATTGTCAGCATAACTCTTCTGTCGAGATTGGGCTATCTTCAACCTTTCCCTAATCATGGCGATCCGCTTCTTGACCTCTTGAAGAATATCAGGCCCAAAGACACGGCGCTCACGGCCTCATTCCAATTTAATGGCGTCCGACAGTCGACCATACAAAGGCCTCAAAAGGTGACATCTGTAAACTAGCCTGATAACTATTGTTGTAACTAAACTCGGCATACGGCAAACTCTTATCCCAAGAGGTAGCATAAGCTAATGCACAAGCTCTCAACATATCCTCCAGAATCTGGTTGACTCTTTCGGTCTGTCCATCCGTCTGTGGATGATAAGCTGTACTGAAGTTCAAACGGGTTCCCATGGCTTCATGCAACTTATTCCAGAACCTTGAGGTAAATTGGGTACCTCTGTCCGATACAATCCTCTTGGGCACTCCGTGCAAACAGACAATCCTGATCATGTATAATTCTGCTAATTTATCTCCCGAGTAAGTGATCTTCACGGGGATAAAATGGGCTACTTTAGTCAAGCGATCCACTATAACCCATATGGAGTCATAACCTCCTTGAGTCTTCGGCAAACCGGTAATGAAATCCATTCCGATTTCCTCCCACTTCCACTCAGGTATTTTCAGCGGTTGTAGCAATCCTGCTGGTTTCTGATGCATTGCCTTGACTCTCTGGCATACGTCGCACAATGCAACATGCTCGGCAACTTCACGTTTCATACTCGGCCACCAGAATCTCTCCTTCAGATCCTGATACATCTTGGCGCTTCCAGGATGAATCGAGTACTTGGAGTCATGGGCTTCTTCCAAAATCAGTCGCTTTAACTCCTCCTTGTCAGGCACACAAATCCGATCCTTCATCCATAACGTGCCTTGCTCATCCAATTTGAAGTCCTCTGCCTTGCCTTCCTCCTTTTTGGACTTAATCCTACGGATCCTGTCATCATCCTTCTGTCCTTCTCGGATCTGATCCTCTAAAGTAGGCTTTACTTCCAGTGCGGCCAAGAATCCGCTAGGTACAACCTCAATCTTCATTTTCTGAAAATCCTTACATAACTCATCCTGACTTGTGGCTAGCCACGTACTCACGGTATGGCTTTTCCGACTCAGAGCATCGGCTACTACGTTGGCCTTCCCGGGATGATAATGGATTCCAACATTATAGTCCTTGATCAACTCTAACCATCTCCTTTGCCTCATATTCAGATCCGACTGGGTGAATATGTACTTAAGGCTCTTATGATCCGTATATACTTCACATCTGTTTCCAATCAGATAGTGACGCCATATCTTCAAGGCATGCACTACGGCAGCTAACTCTAAGTCATGTGTCGGATAATTTTCCTCATGCGGCCTCAACTGCCTTGATGCATAAGCGACGACCTTTCCATTCTGCATCAGCACACATCCAAGTCCTTGGCGCGATGCGTCACAATAAATATCGAAGCTTTGAGCAACATCCGGTAGAACTAACACCGTGTCTTGATGTCAATCGCTTCTTCACTCTGAAATCCTTTCTCACATTCTGGCGTCCATGCAAACTTCTTTTCCTTCTTCAGCAATTGCGTAAGAGGTTTCGCAATTGTCGAGAAGCCTTCGATGAAACGGCGGTAGTATCCTGCCATTCCAAGGAAACTCCGAATCTGGGTCACAGTCCTCGGCTGTTCCCAATGTAACACCGCTTCTACTTTGCTTGGATCCACAGCGACTCCCTCTGCGGTCATTACATGTCCAAGAAACTCCACCTTGTCCTTCCAAAAATCACACTTGCTGAACTTGGCGAAAAGTTGCTGTTCCCTCAGCTTTTCCAAAACTCGCCTCAAGTGTTCGGCATGTTCATCCTCTGTCTTGGAGTAGACCAGGATATCGTCTATGAACACGACGACAAACTTGTCCAAATATTCCATGAACACCTTATTCATCATATTCATGAAATAAGCTGGCGCATTAAATCGATCCAAAGGACATAATCAGAACTCGTAATGTCCATATCTTGACGAGAATGCGCTCTTGAATATCTTCCGATCGGATCTTCAATCGATGGTATCCCGATCTCGTGATCAATCTTGGAGAAAACTCCGGCTCCTCTTAATCGATCAAACAAATCATCAATCCCGGGTAGCGGATACTTATTCTTCACGGTGACTTCATTGAGTGCACGGTAGTCAATGCACATCCCGAAACTCCCGCCCTTCTTCTTGACAAACAAAACGGTGCTCCCTACGGCGATTTAACTTGGTCTCGATAAATCCTTTATCCATTAACTCTTCCATTTGTTTCTTCATCTCTACCAACTCCTCGGTAGACATCCGATAGGGTCTCTTTGCTATCGGTCTTTGTGCAGTACAAGCTCTATCACAAACTCTATGTCCCCTGTCTGGCGGCATACCGTAGATCCTCGGGAAAACGTCGTGTACTCATTCACTACCGAACATCCTCTATGCCGATTGCCTTGGTACTGTTAACCATCAACTGTCCATCTCTAACCGCGGTGGCTTGAAATTCCACTTTCTTCCCACACGGGCTCTCAATCGAGATAGTCCTTCGTCCACAATCCAATACAGACCTTGTGCTTGGATAACCAATCCATTCCCAATATGACGTCTAAGGTCCGGGTCTCCTAAATTATAAGGTTTGCTAGGAATTCTATTCCATCTATTAGTATTCTCACCCGGAACATCCTACTTCCGCTCGGAGTTCTAACCAGGGTTTGAACTAAAAGCATGCACTTAAGTCTTGCAATTCTCAAGTCATTCCTAGCAGCAAAGCCTTGCGAAACAAACGAATCGAAGCTCGAGTCAAACAAAATCAAGCAGTCTTGAGTTAACAAGTAACTTACCCAAGACGACGTCCGTAGCATTCTCGCAGTTGCATCTGCGGTGACATGGTTGACTCGGCCTCTCACCACGGCAGGGTGTGGCTCCTGCCGGGCGTCCTAGCTGGGTGGTTCCTAGGTTGAAGCGAATCGGGTCGCTTCGCTGTCTTCTTTGGACAAGCTGTTGGCAAAGTGTCTGGCTCGTTGCAGCTTGTAGCAGCGTCTCACTGTTCCTTCTTGTTGCTGCTCGTAGCGTTTCTAGCGGGGTGGGGTTTGGTAGTTCGATTGGCGTGTCTAGGTGCTTTGAGGATGGTGTCCTTGTTGCATTCTCGTGGTTGGAATCAAGAATTGGTTTGGTGCAACTCTCAGCGCCGCTATTGCGTTCCTCGACGTGATCCTTGCTTTGTTGCATCCTGCGCTTCTGTTCTCATCCGGTTCCTTGCGCTTGTCCTCAAGAATAAGCGCCTTATTCACCAACTCTTGGAAATCTGGAAAGGTGTGGGTGATCAACCCTACTTGCAATCCCGAGTTAAGTCCCTTCATAAAAGCGAGGTATGCTGGATTTATCTGTCGCTACATCCTCAAGCGTGGCGTGCTAGCCGTGTGAACTTGTTCAGTAGTCGGCCACCGGCCGATTACCTTGCTTGATGCTCTGAACTCCTCCTTCTTAAGGTCCATGATTCCTTCAGCACGTGATACCGTCGAATGCACCGTGAACTCTTCCCAAGTGATATCTTGAGGGTTCTCTGCGTGGCACGAAGTTCTCCCACCATTCGTGGTGTTTCCTTCCAACTGATGAGAAGCGTAGAGTACCTTCTCATTCCCTATGCATTGAGCTATGTGTAGCTTTCTCTCAATTGATCTTAACCAATCATCGGCCTCCAATGGATTGGCATTTCCAGAGAAAGTGGGTGGGTGAGTCCTCATGAACTCTGACAGCCTTGTATTCTGGCGTGGTCCCTGATTAACTTGATTAGCAGTGGCCTGAGCAGTGACGTGCTGCATTTGTTGCATCATAGCATGCATCAACTGAGTCTGGGCAGCAAGAAATGCTCCGAAACTCTGCATATCAACTGGTGGTGCTGGTGCTCCATCATTGGGGTTTTCTGCTGGGCGAGATCCACTCCCATTGCTTCCCAAGTTTCCACGGGTGTTCACCATCTGTCGACTTGCTCTAGGTTTAGAGATGAGAGGGAAACAAGAATAGACAAGTAATATGGAACTTATGCGGGCGAAAAAGGTGTAGCCTTAAGGTCCAACTTTATTATTAGTAACTTGGTATGGCTGCTTACAATGCCTAAGGGCCTTGCAACACATACTGCACACTCAGCAAACAAAGCAAATCCAAATCGAACTAACTCTGGAATCTATCGCCTAAAGGGTGACTCTTTATTCTATGACTCGACTCGGCGAAGGAGTCTCACTATAGAACCTATGCTCACTCATCGAGAAAACCTTCATCTGTCACAAGAGTGCTTTACGTAAGAACTCGGAATTTTTTAAATTGTGACAAGGTAAGGGAAAATTTCAGCAAGAGACAAGAAAAGAGAGAAGGGATAAGTCGAGATGTCATTTCTTGTCTTCACAAATTTTTAGCTTTTAGAAAATAGGTTTTATCCTCACTACGACCATTCTAGCTTAGGGTTGAGCCTACAGTCAAGTATGGCTCTGATACCACCTCTGTCGGGACCCCGAATTTGCAAATCCGGACCCTCTGTGTATTCAGCACTAGTCCAGGAACGCGCTAGTGCACACAGTCTTAACATCGGTATATATCACAATCATACCAAACGATACTATCAAAGTACTTTATTTTAATAATCAAAGGGTTACTTGACCTTATGGCCAAGATACAAATATATATGCCTTGCAAGGCGAAACTTATTAAAAGAGAAATAGCAGCAGCGGAAAATCAAATAAACTTCGTGGCGCCATCCAGTATACCACAGGCAACTGACTGGGCTCGCATCCCTAAGTAGACGGGTCTTCTTGGAGTTCCTCCTCCAAAGCTGGCGTAATCTCCTCTTCAACTGATATTGTGTTGAGGCAAGGGTGAGTACTTGGTACTCAGCAAGTCATGCACAGAATGCAAGCTAATATACTATATGCATGGCTTGGTACAAAGGAATAGCTCAAGGTATATTTGCAGAAATGACTTTTGACAAGTAATAAATGTAGATTCGAAAGCAGTAGAAATAAGTAAAGCATAAATAACTTTTCAAGAAGTTTAACAAATATTTTTCCCATCCTAAACCACATTTCCATCATCTTCATTGTTAAACCAACCCATCTTTTCAAAACCAAGTTATTTTCAGAAAGTCTAACCCTTGACTGTAATTCCCGAGCATTGTCGATCAAAGTGGACTCGGCTATTCAAATAGATTCTACACTCTGCAGAGGTTATGCACTTTACCCACAAGATACAAATCAAACACCACAAAGGCGAGTTCCCGTAACAAAGCCTTTCGGAAGCCTCAAACAACACAGGTGGTCCTCTCCGGTTCGTGCTCTACACCATCCCTTCCCTTAGCCAAGGCGAAGTATGGGACCAACACACCGTTAGATGGGTATCTGGCCACAGCCACGATACGCTCCCGCACAATCACACAAAAGGTGTAATCGACACCTGAGGCTCCACAAGTGAGTCCTTAGCGACTTAGTCAACTAGGGCCGTCCCATTCCAGCCATGTGGTTGCAAGTATGACCCAGTTCAAAGGCTTGCAAGGTTAAGTCCTTAGAGTGACCAGGGCAAGACTACCCGAAAAACCAAATCATCATCCCCAGTGCCACACTGGCCCACCTGATTACTCTTGCCACATGCCCTCCGAAATCGTTTATCAAACCCCGCTTGATTACCATGCACCACGTGCCATAAACTTAACATTATTCTTTTCCAAAACAGGTTCAATTTATGATTAAGTCCATATTAGCATTTGTTTATCCAAAATCATGTTATGAGCTCGTAGCAGGTATAAGCAGCATACTACAACGATCTAAAACCATGTAGGCAATTTAATAATGTCAAACTAGTAAACAACAACTAGGGTGACAAAGGTTCATGGAACATAATTATGTAATCAATTTTTGATTTAGCTAATTTGTATTTATCTTACCCAGATGTTTAAACAAATTATATTTCTAATTGAACTAGCATGCAATAGTTTAAATCAAAATAGATTTTCGAAATAGGATCAACATGGTCAAAGCACAACTTGCCTTCAAAAAGCACTTGCTCTTGGTCTTGAGTTGGATCCTGAGTCAACACTTCTCCTCGAATCCTTCCGGCACTTCAACGCTCTACTCGTAAAGCGTGCAAATAGCAAATACACAAATGAACACTATGCAAAAGATCCCAAAACTCCAAATAAAATCCATAAACAGAGAGAACATAATTTTCTGGATTTTTAGAAAGCTGAATAAATCAAATTTGGAGTTAAAACGCAAAAGTTATGATTATTTAAAGTTTAAATAATCAATTAAATAATTTTACAGAGAAAAACTTTAGTCCAAAAATTAAATAAAATTCATATTTAGGTAGATCTTAATTTTATACAAATTTAGAAATTTGAATCACTCAAATCGGAGTTGAAACGCAAAAGTTATAAGCGTTTGAAGTTTGAATCTAAATTTGAAATCATTATTCGAATTAATAAATCATTTTCTTTTCGAAATTAATTATTGCGTCAGCATGGACACGTGGCAGCTCCTGATTGGCCTGCTGACGTCAGCCGGTCCATGGGCTCGGTCCACGCTCGGCTCGGGTCCACGGCGGACTCGGTCCACGGCTCAGAGGCTGACACGCGGGTCCCACCCGTCAGTGGGTCACGTGCACGGTGAAGCTCTCTCGGGCGAGGCACTGACATGCGGCCCCGCATGTCAGTGACACGCAGTCACGCCCAGGTTCGGCCGCTGGCACGCGGGCCCGGCCTGTCAGTGACTCAACGCACGGCGCGGCGGTGGCTACGTGGCATGATCACGGCCGTTGGATCTAGATCCAACGGTCTAGATCTACCCTAGGTAAACGCAGTTTCCAGCACGTGACGATCGTGGGCCGTTGGATCTTGATCCAACGGTCTAGATCCAATCTGGTCTTCTAAAGCCTCGTGGAAACGTGGACTCACCGTGATCGCTTGATGGTGATCGAGCACGGACAAGCCAGCGAAGTCGCGGCGCTGGTTGACGGGGTCTGGCCGGACTTGAGGACGACGACACACGGGACGGCGCCACGGGGTAGATCCGGCGAAGGGAGAGGTCGGGGTCGGTGCGTCTCGGTCCGGATCACGAATCGGGACTTGGGTGCGGCGGAGGTGGCTCGACGGCCGGCAGAGTGACCAAAACCCGCGGCGCGCAAAGCAACCGGCGAGGAATCGCGGCACGGCGAGACGCGCAGAGGTGGCGGCCGGGGCAAGTTGTGCGCAGGCAAGGGCGAACCTCGGCTGCTCCGGGCATTAAATAGCCCTGCTTGCGCTGAAACCGAAGCCCTAACCGTGTCCCGCTTCGGCCACGGCGAGATCACCGGCCGGATTCGGATGAGGACGACGACCGGATGCCGCCCACGTGTCCCGTGATCGGACGGTCCACACGCTCACGACGCTGGCGCACGCACGGCCGTTGGATCTAGATCCAACGGTCGTGGTCCAGGGTTAGAGTTGGGTTCGGCGACGCGGTTCGACCGAATCAAAAGGCTCGGTCGGGTTCGGGTCGGACTCGAGTCCGACTCGGACCCGAGGAATAGTAACCGACCGGTCGGTCCTTTTCCAGCGAATTAATATTTAAAATAATTCCCAGTAATTCATTTAATTCATTAAAAATAGCAAAAGACTCGTAAAATTCCGAAAAATTCCGAAAATATTTTAGGGTATTTGGGACTCAAATAAAATATTTCCAACAAAATTTTATTTGCAAAATTAAATTCTTTAATTATTTCAAAATGGAATAAATTCAAATAAATTCCAAATAAATCCAAATAAATTCCAGAAAATTCCAAAAATTCACCAAAGTGCCAAATCACACATGAATTTAAGAAAAGCAAAATTTTGGGGTGTTACACTCATCAACCCAGCACGATGGCCCAAACGTTTATGTTACCACTGTGGTGAGTCAGGTCATTTGTTAAGGAATGCCACAGAAAGATCAAGCAATTTCGAAAGCCATGATCATCCCAGAAAATTACATCAGTAAAGATTATAACACAAAAAAAAGTGAGTGGTAAGACTATGGAAGCAACTTGCTTAAGGAGTCAGTTGAAGCAAGAAGAGTTGATTAACAAAGGCCTTAACCTGAGAAATGAGTGCAAGGAATTGGAAGACCACCGCAAGCGTCAGAAAGTTTGTCAAGAAGGACCACCGCACAAATAATGAGGAGTACCCCTCAACAATTTAGTTGCCATACTGCTCAGGCTTTGTTAGAGACACCTTCACCTGTGCTTCGCCCTGATGGTTAGAGTTTCCATAACACCAACCTGGTGAAACGTTCTCAAGAAAGAAGCCTGCTCTCTAGAGTTCGCTATGCCTGTCATCCGCCAGAATATTTTGCTAACCACTATCCTTAGAAGAAAGTGATCACTGCGGATCGCATCGATCTCAGCTCTGCCCTACCAAGATTAGTGCCATGTCAGGAGAAAGCCAACGGATGTCAGTCAAGTGTTGCTTCAGATGCAATGAGCCGGGACACTTTGCTAATAGTTGACCTAGGAGAAAAGATGTTATACCTGCCCACTTCAATCCTAATCCTACCCCTACCAAGACACTTGCGTCAGAAAGTGAATTGTGAAGGAGTATTCAGTTGATACAGAGTTTTAATCAACGCTGAAGAATCAAGCCGACAAGGATAGTGCCAGACCAACCGGAATGCTATTCAAGTCTTGTCGAAGACCACGTAATTGCAAGTAAGCTTTGTTGTCGGATACAGCTTGTCCAATTTCTAGAAGAAGCAGAAAATCAAATGTTCAGGAACAGAAGCAAGCGTGCCTATCAATGGAGTTGCCAGAAGCGTCAGCATGAGTGCAGAAGATGTTCAAGATTTCCCGACAAAGTTAGTATCAAGATTTTCCGTAGAAGAAGTATCTCGTGGCCGAAAATCAGACACAGTTGGAGTCAGTGGACTTGTAAGAGGATCTCATCCGCAAGGAGCAGCCTGCAAAAATTTTGGATGTTACTAAGCGTTTGTTCGTGGTTTACCCCCGTCCAAAGGTGTAGTTGCTTGGAAGTTCGAGGAAGCTCAAGAGTTGAGTCCCCTAAACCTAATTCTATAGTCACCCTGAATCTCTGTGGACTAGATTCTGTTAAGGGGTAGATTTGTAACATCCCAAAATTTGGGTTTTCAAAAATTTTGGTTTAGTTTAGCTTCCCAAAAATTTTCGTTGATTTTCTCGCGTTTATAAAACTTGATTTGAATTTTTCTAAAAGCTAAAACAATTTAATTTAATTATTCTAAACATCAAATAAAATTTATTTAATTTTATTTGGATTCCTTGTGCTTCAAGAAGTTTTCCTGTAATTTTTGAGATTTTTCGGAGCTCGTTTGCTATTTATTGGATTTATTCTAATCGATTTGTATTAAGCCCTTTTATGGAAATTAATTAATTATTTGAAAAAGTTTATATAAAGTTTTGTTGAAAATATTTTATTTGAGTTGGAAATATCTCAAAATATTTTCTGGAATTTTTCTAGAATTTTTCTGTATTTTTATTGCCTATAGTGATTTATTTGATTTATTGGAATTGTTTTTATTCAAAAATTGGTGGGAAATTCCGAAAATTGCAGTGGGCCAAATCCTTCTCTCTCCTCCCGCAGCCCACCTCACAAAGCCGGCCGCCCCACGGCCCAGCCCCCACGGCCCGCCGCCTCCCTCGCACTCCCACGCCCGCCTGGCCTCGCCTCCACGCTACGGCCCACCTCACATGAAGCGCCGCTTGCCCAGCCGAGCCAGGCGGCCAGCCCACAGCGCCCCCCACCCCGCCACGGGTCGCCCCCCGGCGAGGCCACGGCGCCCGGCTCCGATTCCCGCCCGGAGCGGGCTCGATAAAATGCCCAAACCGACCCAAACACCTCCAAACGCGTCCAAACTTGATTTTTCTTGATCTAGCCTCTTCCCCAAACCTATATAAGTGCCCCTAGACCCCTCCCACGGATATACAACCTCCGGATCATCTCCAAAACTCCGAGATCCATCCAATGTCGCCCGAACGTCCGCCAAACGTCGGCCGAACTTTGGAGACGCGTCCCGGGCAACTCGTCGACTCTTTTCGAGATCCGTCTTCTCCGTGGTGTGCCACAAGGTACCATCTACTTGCTGTCCAAAATTCAGCCAATTTGGTCCACGGAATCAAAAGTTACGGCCGTTTCAATCTCGAATCTTGCCGAGGCCATAACTCCCTCAATTTTTCGAGTTTGACGGTGAAATTTTTTGTGTAGACTCCTGGGGATGTCCTCTACAGGATGCACATCTTGCCCCAAGGTTTTGCCCTCTGGATTTGGCGCAGCAAATTAATTTCTCCGTTCAGACTGCCTGCATAGCGGCAAACTTCCTCGCGCTCCCGCTGTTCCAGAAGGTATTTCTTCGAGCCACCTGCGTCACGGTGTGCCTCTTGGTCCCATCTAGCTCTCGGTCAAATTTCGTTAAGTTCCGATCATTATTCTAGAAGTTATAGCCGTCCAAAGTTTTGATCCGAAACCCGTTAATCGCCAGTTTGTGATTAATCCGGAAGGGCGCCGCAAAATCCGCCTATACCGTTGAGATCGTCTCGCCGCGTTCTACGCAGTAGACATTCTCCCTTTGCCATCCCATCCTCCGGAATTTTTTTTATATATTTAGGCCACCGTTTGCCGTCGCCGCGCGTCGCCTTTTTAACGCCGGTTATTTTGGTTCGCTCCGGCTGTGTTGTCGCGTCCGGAGGGTCATCTTGTACTGTTTTGGTCCATCATTAAGGTTCTTTTGGTCTCCGTTTGCCGAGAAGCCCGATTCCGGCCTAAACCCGTCGTCTTTCAACCTAGCCCGTGCCGCCGGTTCGCAGACCGTTAGCCGCCTTGGTAGCGTTCTACCGCGGCCATGTCGTTGCACCGACGGTCGCTACTTCGCTTCATGAAGTCTCCTATCATTGTTGACCTCCACCGTTAACGCTCGCCGTTAACGATCCACCGTTAACGTTCGCCGTTAACGTTCCACCGTTAACGCTTCGCTAACGCTCGCGTTAACGCTTCGTTAACGCTTCTTCCGTTAACGCCTGCTAACGTTCCTCCGCTAACGCTTTTGCCGACAATGTTTCACCGCGTTAACACTCGCCGTTAACGCTCCGTCGTAACGTCTTGCCGTTAACGCTTTGTCATTAACGCCCGTTAATGTTCCTCCATTAACGTTTCGTCGTTAACGCTTCGCCGTTAACGCCTCCTCGCTTAATGTTTCCCGTTAACGCCCGTCGTTAACGCTTTGCCGTTAAACGTTCCTCGTTAACGTTTTGCCGTTAACGCTCGCTGTTAACATTCCACCGTTAACGTTTCGCCGTTAACGTTCCATCGTTAACGTTTCATCGTTAACGATTGGCTCTCTTCGCCTCGTTGTCATCGCATGCGTGTATTCTTGCACAAACCCTAGTGCGATGCCTTCACTGTTCTATCATCATGACGTGAGCCTAGTCTCATCGTCATATCATCTTCAAGCCGACCAAAACCCTAAATCAAGACCGGTTTGATGAACTAAGTTTATCGTGAGCCGCGTTGTTATCTTTGCAATCTTTCCGCTTGTCTCAACCGTGGTAAGACGCTTGTCTTGTCTTATCCTCAAGACCTAATCTGCCTTTAATCGAGAATTCCTTCGTGGACTTGGTCGATAGACCATTGGCCATCTGTCATACCCTGCGTCTGATCTATCCGCTCTCTTTTGTTTGACTGCGGTCCGCTCGGTCAACAAAAGTCAACGCTAAGAATCGCTTTAGTTCATCGCGAACTAACATATCCTTATGGACCCGATCTATAGATTGAGAGCCCATATGTCGCTAACTGTCCAATCAAGATAATAACTTCGGAAGAAATATTCTTCGGAATATTATTCTTTCTTTCCCAGTTATTAATCTTTCCCTTTTCGGTATTTTTGCCGAAAGCCCGTTCTCTTTTGTCGACTCTTCGATCTAATCCGTTCGAGTTCCCAAATCTCTCCCAAGCCGTTGTGCCCAATGCTGTTCGTTCTTAATTTGGAGTTTACTTGATTTGTCTTTTGAATTGGTTTGTATTTGCTTCTTCCTTAATCGTTAGACGTGTCGTCCGGAAATCGTTCGAACGAGCTGAGGATCGAGAAAGTGGAAGTTGAAGGTCGAGGACCAAGGATCAAGGATAAAGAGTAAAAGACAGTAAAGTTTGCAAGGGCCAGGCAAGTTGTGCTTTGACCATGTTGATCCTATTTCGAAATCTATTTTGATTTAAACTATTGCATGCTAGTTCAATTAGAAAGATACTTTGTTTAAACATGGGGGTTAGATAAATACCAATTTGCTATATGACACCTTGATTACTTAAGTATGTGCCATGACCCTTTGTCACCCTAGTTGTGGTTTACTAGTTGGACATTATTAAATTGCCAACATGGGTTTAGACCGTTGTAGTATGTCGCTTAGACTCAAGCTACGTGCTCATGACATGATTTTGGACAATCGAATGCTAATATGGACTTAATGATATATTGAACCTGTTTTGGAAAAGTATCATGTGAAGTTGATGGCACGTGGTGCATGGTAATCAACTGGGGTTTGATAAACGATTTCGGCCAGGGCATGTGGCAAGAGTAATCAGTGGGCCAGTTGTGGCATTGGGGATGTTGATTTGGTTTTTCTGTAGTCTTGCCCTGGTCACTCTAAGGACTTAACCTTGCAAGCCTTTGAACTGGTCATACTTGCAACCACATGGTCGAATGGGACGGCCCTAGTTGACTAAGTCGCTAAGGACTCACTTGTGGAGCCTCAGGGTGTCGATTACACCTTTTGTGTGATTGTGCGGGGAGCGTATCGTGGTCGTGGCCGATACCCATCTAACGGTGTGTTGGTCCCATACTTCGCCTTGGCTAAGGGAAGGGATGGTGTAGAGCACGAACCTGAGAGGACCACCTGTGTTGTTTGAGGCTTCCAAAGGCTTTGTTATGATCGCTCATTCGCATACTTTTGTATGGCGATTCACTACCGACGTGGTGAGTGGATTGTATCTTGTGGGTAAAGTGCATAACCTCTGCAGAGTGTAGAATCTATTTAAATAGCCGAGTCCACTGTGATCGACAATGCTCGGGATTACAATAAGGGTTAGCTTTTCTCAAAAATAACTTGGATTTGGAAAGTTGGGTTGGTTTAATGGAAATGATGGAAATGTGGTTTAGGATGGGGAAAATGTTTATTAAACTTTTGAAAAGTTATTTATGTTTTACTTGTTTCTACCGCTTTCGAATCTACTTATATTACTTTTCAAAAAGTCAAGCATCGCAAATATACCTTGAGCTATTCCTTTGTACCAAGCCATGCATATAGCTATTAGACTTGCATTCAGGCATGACTTGTCGAGTGCTTTATGTACTCACCCCTTGCAAACAAACAATCACCAAGTGAGCAAAAGTCTACCTCGTCGAAGAAGAAGAAGTTCCGTGAGAAGGCAATTATCTAGAGTCGAACCTCGCCGCTTGCCTGTGGCGTATTGATGGGATTCACCGATGTTCTTCGTTCAATGCCGCTTATTTGGAGTTGAAGCCGTCAAGGCTTCGCAAGTGTAAGGTTGACCTTAAGGTCGTACAATAGTTTATATTCTATTATTGAGTTACTTTTACTATTCCGCTGTGTATGATTGTGATATTCATCTATGTTGAGACTGTGTGCACTAGCGTGATCCTGGACTAGTGCTGAATACACAGAGGGTCCGGATTTGCAAATTCGGGTCCCGACACCTTTCCTCGTGCTGAACACACGTCGATCGGGCCAGTTTACCTCGTGGTGGGCTTCCATAGCCGAGTCGCTCCTGCGGAGGCGTACTATTCATGAGGTCTTGTCCTCTTTTCTCCCTGGCTTTCAAGAGCCGACGGAGGCTGCCACCGGGTCTAGCTCGAGTTATGCTAACTCATCTTTAGAGGTATTTTCATTTTGATATGTTTGTTGAAACAAGATTTTCATCGGCTTAACCATATCTTTTATCCTTCAGACAAGCAAGAGGTCGACTCCGGCGCAAACCACATCGGCCGACGACCGCTCGAAACGGCAAAGGCCGTTGACCCCTCTCGCTGGTTTATCCTCTGGCACGCTGAGGGTTGACAGCCCATCATTGTCGGATCTCGCCGATCGGCATGTTGAGAGTAAGTGCAACTTAGCGGCATGTTGAGTAAGATTTCCTCTGTCGGCTAACCCTATGTTTATCATCTTCAGGGAAGAAGAAGAGCCGTAGAGTTGTTATCAAGCGATCTCCAAAACCTGCTGGTCGTGATGCAGCATCATCTCCAGCTAGATCGGCTACTGCGGTTAGCTTCGATCTTTTAATTTGGTTTTTCGTCTTGGTTTTTACTTTAGAAGTTAAGTTTTATTATTTTAGGAAACTCCTTCCGTCCAGATGATGGAAACTTTAGCCGATGCTGAGAAAATCCCGACAGATGTGCCCGTCTTATCGGCTCCTGCTCTCGTACTATCACCTGCTTCCCCGACCCAAAAAACTACTGATGTTCCCCTGCTGCTTGAAGCGGATCCTGCTGACCTTCTGGGCTTTTCCTTGGATGATCTGGGCAACCCCGAGATTATAGCTACCGTCGATTATCCGGCTGACGTTCAGCAAATCATTGATGCTGCTGCGGAAGCATCGGCTGCTGTGACTTCCGCACCAGGAATGCAGGAGCGGCTCAATCGCCTTTTTGACGAAGTCATGCAGCCCGAAGCCCGCCTTTTAGCTGATACGCAGCCTCTGAGGACAGCTATGGCCGCAATGGAGACTGACTTGCCTCCAGAAGTCATGAGGGCCCTTTTGGATGTTTGTCACTTGGATGCTCAGAGGGACACAGTTGCAGCCGCCAGAGAGAGAATCGCCCAACGTTCTTCGCAGCAAGCCGATCAAGACATCTTGGACAAATTGGTGGCTGATACGAAAGCCAAAAAACAACAGTATGACCAAGGTATTTCTGCCTTCAAATCGGCTAAGATGAAGCAGAAAGATTTGGAATCTACAAGGAAGTCTCTTGAAGAGCAGTTGGCCCAAGTAACCCAGCAACTGGCCGATCTTCAGACGTCTATCTCTTCATCGGCTTTGTCTTTGTCAGCGCAGAAACATACCCTTGGTGATATGGTGGCAGCAGTGAAGGGTCAATCGGCTAAGATCAAAGTAATACCGGGGAGCGCGATTGACGATGAACGTACTGTTAGCAGTGTCCAGGACATCATCGCCAAAGCAGCGGGGGCTTTATCAGGACTAGGAGCTCGTCTGCCCGGATCTGGGCTGTAATCTCTTAAACAATGTTGTCTTGTCTTATTATCGGTTTTTGGGATGTTCGCGTGCAACGATCTTATTATCGGCTTTATAAGCCGATCGTTTTAATGCTCCTGTTCCTTGAACGATGTAATTGGCCGTCTATGATCCAATCCAAACGCTGGGGTGGTATGTTTTTAGATACTTTCCGTTGATTGCTTTAGGTAGTACGAACCCGTCTAAGGACTCCAATATATACGAATTTCCACCAATCGGCCGATTTATTTTATAAGGTCCTTCCCACGTTGGAGACCATTTACCGAATCGGTTATCTTTCGATCCGATCGGCAATATAATTTTCCATACCAAATCGGTTTGATCAAAAGATTTTGGTACAACCTTCTTGTTGTATGTCTTGGCGACTCTCTCTTTGTTTCTTTTAAGCCGATCTAGCGTAATCAGCCTTAGTTCAGCTAAATCATCTAGATTGTCAAACATTGCATGTTCGTATTCATCGGCTGACAAATTATTTTGCTTAAATAGCCTTACCGAGCCGATGTTGATCTCTACAGGCAAAACGGCTTCTTGTCCATATACCAACTGAAAAGGTGATAATTTAGTTGATCCGTGATGGGACAGCCGATAAGCCCACAAAGCTTCCGATAGCGTTGAATGCCAATTTCTTGGTTTCTCCTCGATTTTCCATTTTATTAATTTTATCAGTGTCTTGTTCGACGACTCGGCCTGTCCATTGGCCTGAGCGTAATAAGGAGAAGAGTTGAGTAATTTTATCCCAAGACTTCCAGCGAAACCTTTGAATTCGTTAGACATGAACACCGTCCCTTGGTCAGTAGTAATTGTCTGCGGTATTCCAAACCGATGGACGATGTGCTCATTTACAAAGTCGATCAGTTCTTTGCTAGTAACTTTCTTAAGTGGTACAGCCTCAACCCATTTTGAAAAGTAATCGGTGGCTGCAAGGATAAATTTATGTCCTTTGCTGGATGACGGAAATATCTGGCCGATTATGTCTATGCCCCATCCTCTGAACGGCCATGGCTTGATGATCGGGTGTAAAGCCGATGCTGGTGCCGTTTGTATGTTATCAAACTTTTGGCATGTTTGGCATCCTTTATAGTATTTGAAACAGTCTTCTAACATTCCCGGCCAAAAATACCCTGTTCGTCTCAGTATCCATTTCATTTTATGGGCCGATTGGTGTGATCCGCAAATCCCTTCATGGACTTCTCCCATTGCTATTTTGGCTTCTTCGATTCCTAGGCACCTCAGCAATAATCCTTCCATGGTTCGAAAGTATAATACATCCTCCAGTAGAACATATTTGAGTGCTCTGCGCCTGACCTTCTGCTCAGTCGGCTTAGATGGATCTGATAAATAATCCCTTATTTCCTTCCTCCAGTCGACAGGATGAACACACAAGATTGGCCAAACATTTAGCTCGATTGGTTCCTGTCGGCTTTCAATTCTATACCCTGATGCACATTGTGCCAACCGGTTTGCTTTGTCATTGGCTTCTCTGGGGATATGTTCTATAGAGAATGTAGTAAATGTCCCAATAATCTGGAGGCACTGATGTAGGTACTGGTTTAGTGCACCATCGTTGCATCGGTATTCCCTTTTGACTTGTTGTACAATTAACATCGAATCCCCGAAAGCTTCGACGTCTTTTACTCCGACGCTGTCTAGCAATTGTAGCCCTCTTAGTAATGCTTCATACTCTGCTTGATTATTTGAACATCGGCTATTTAACCGATACATGAAATCGTACTCATGTTTTCTAGGTGAAATCAATACAACGCCGATGCCTTCGCCTTCCTGGCAAACGGATCCATCGAAATACAACTGCCAAGGAGTTACATTGGCCGTTCCTGTTAATGTTTCACTTCCTGCGATAAAATCGGCTACAGCCTGCCCTTTCACAGATTTAGCCGATCCATATGTTAAATCGAACTCAGTCAAGGCGTATGCCCATTTACCAAGCCGACCTCGCAAAATCGGTGCAGATAGTATGTACTTGATTATATCGGTTTTGCAAACTATGACGCATCTCGATGCCAGCATATAATGCCTTAATTTAGTGCAAGCAAAATACAAAGATAGGCACAATTTTTCTACTAGGGGATACCTAGTTTCTGCATCCAAAAGGCGTCGGCTTAGATAAAATATCGCTCGTTCTTTCCTATCGGCTTCCTGTGTTAAGACTGCTCCTATTGTGTCTCCTTCAGCCGATATATATAGTCTGAAAGGTATACCATGTTTTGGTGCGGTCAATACTGGTGGATTCATCAGATAACCCTTTATGTTGTCGAAGGCCTTTTGTTGATCGGTTCCCCATTTGAACTCTTGGTCGTCTTTAATTTTTAGCAGCGGTGTGAAGGCCCGAATACGCCCTGACAAGTTCGAGATAAAACGTCGCAAGTAGTTGACTTTCCCAATCAATACTTGCAACTCTTTCTTGCTTGTCGGCGGTCTAGTATCGGCTATAGCTTTTACTTTGGCTTGGTTTACTTCAATTCCTCCTTCATGCACTGTAAACCCGAGAAATTGTCCAGCCGATACTCCGAAAACACATTTGAGAGGGTTCATTTTTAACCCATGTAACCTTGTGCTTTCGAACATCTTTTCTAGATCGGCTAAATGTTGCCAGTCTTCTTTGGATTTTACCACCACGTCGTCAATGTATATTTCCACAGTATTGCCGATTAAATCATGGAAAATATGGTTCATAGCACGCTGATAAGTAGCACCGGCATTTTTTAAACCGAAGGTCATAACTTTCCACTCATATAGCCCCAAAGCTCCCGGGCATCTGAAAGCTGTTTTGGGTATATCGGCTTCGGCCATGAATATCTGATTGTATCCGGCATTTCCATCCAAAAAACTTATGATTTTATTTCCGGATGCAGCATCGATAAGCATATCGGCTATAGGCATCGGGTACTCATCTTTTGGCGTGGCTTTGTTCAAATCTCTAAAATCGACACAAACCCTAAGTTTGCCATTTTTCTTTTTTACAGGGACGATGTTTGAGACCCACTCAGCGTATCGGCAAGGCCGGATAAACTTTGCCTCTAGCAATCGTCCTACTTCTTCCTTTATAGCGTCATACAACGTAGGATTAAACCGCCTAGGGTACTATTTGAATGGCCGATACCCAGGTTTTATGGGTAGCCGATGTTCAACTAGCTGTCGGCTTAAACCTGGCATCTCATAATACTCCCACGCAAAGCAATCTTTATATTTCTTGAGTATTTCGACCAACTTTGCTTTATAACTGGGTTCTAATTTAGCACTTACAAACGTTGGTCTTTTGCTATCACCTTCCCCAATATCGATCTCTTCGAGCAAATCGGCAGACGTAAACCCTAACCCTTTTCTTTCTTCTTCAAAATCCTCAACAGCTTCTTCGTATTCTTCTTGCCGATAGCTTCTTGCCTTTTCCTGCAGCTTTGCTAATGTCTTGGACTCCATCTTCTTACTACTTCGTCTGTCCGATCAAACGTATTGGGTTTGACGCTGATCGGCTTGAATCCTGACTTCTCGACGCAGATAAAATCGCAATCGTCCAAGGCTTTTCACGATATACATTCGGCTTCTTCGTGTGGCCAATTGGTATCGTGGCTAGCCATGGCGATATGAGCCGATGTGTCTACCGGGTACAATTTCTATTGTATCATCGTTCCAATCGTACCAATTTACGATGCATAGTTGATGGTATACAAGCAATTGGCATGGATCCGATCCGCCAAGGAACACACCGTAATTGCCTTTGGCTTCTATTACGAAAAATGCAATCGGCAAAGTTTTATTGCCGATCGCCGCTTCGACACCATTACGCCTTTAGCCTCAGTTGGGTCTCCCGTGAAGTCATTTAGCACCATATTGGTCTTGATCAAGTCTTCATCGGCTTTACCCAATTTTCTGAAAGTACTTAATGGCATCAGATTAACTGTCGCCCCACCGTCGACCAACATACGAGATATCGGTCGGCCATTAATATACCCTTTTAGGTATAACGGTTTTAGATGCCGATGCATGTCTTGTGGCTTTTCGAACACAGCGTCTGGTGCTCCGAGGCACAATTGGGCGAACGCTTCTTCAGCCGATTCTTCGGTTTTGAACTCGGCAGGTAGAGTGAATACCATGTTTATGTCCATTGGTGGTGTATCACCTCGGATCATCGGGGAACCGGATTCGACCGATTGATCTGAATCACTATCGATCTGTTCCTTCTTTCTCCACTCTTTTTTCAGAACCGGTATTGGCCTTAATTTATTGAACATCCGATCCCTCTCGCTCTCTTTTTCTGCTTCCCTTTCTTCTTGTGTCTTTAACCGCTGAAGCCGCCTGCATTGTGACTTGCTGAGGCCTGAGGGGCACCACCTAGGTTTAGGTTCTATCGGCTTCCTTATCTTTCCAGCTAAATTGTTCATTTCGCTGTCAGATTCCATTCTACTTGTGTTATGAGAAGCCGATAATTCCTGATTTCGGGAGGACTCGCCTTGCTCTGATGTCGACAACCTTTCATAGATCGGCCTCCTGCTTCTCACTTCTAGTCAATCGTGTATCGGTCTAGACAACCTGTCTTTTACAGATTGGTTTGGCCGATATGCAGACGAGTGCTGCATAGGACAAGATACAACTGTTGGTAAGGTCATCCCCTCTCCCAAAGAAAGCGCCAAAAGGGACATTGCCGATGTTTCTCTTCTTCAGTAGTTGGTCGATGTGGCATATTTGGTCGCCAACAATAGTTGTCTGTCTTCTGATCTGGTTGAAAACTCTGGTGTTGTCGAGTGTTACATCTTCGACTTATCCTCTCATACTTCCCCAGGAGTTGTGAGAAAGTCGGCTTTGGTTTGAAATCGACTTTTCTTGGAGCCCTCTCAGCCCGATACCATTTTCCGATTTCCAGGTCTCCTCTTGGTTTTACCGTCCTTGAGTTCTGTCCATTTTTATCGGCTTCTATTTGTATGGAGCCGATAGTAATCTGCACTGTTTCGTCTCCTTTTGTCGGCTTAACATCTTTCATAGGTCCCTTTCCTTTTTGTGAGCACTGCACCATGTTGACCTGGAAAGGATTCATATCTATTTTCATAGTCGATTCTTCCGCAAACTTTAACCTGCCATCGGCGATGGCCGATTGAATCTGCTGTCGAAAAATATTGCAATCGTTAGTGTTATGTGAAAATGAATGGTGCCATTTGCAGTACCTTCGCTTTTTAATTTCTTCGGCTGACGGGATGACGTGCCCTTCTGGTAACCTTATGAGTTTTTCTTGCAACAATAAATCAAATATTTTGTCACACTTCGAAACATCATATGAATACTTGACTTCCGCCCTATTTTTCGTCGGCTTGAGCAGAGAGCATACGAGTGGCTTTTTAGACCCCTTGGTCCACTCGGCTATGTTTACCTCTGCTTCGTCCTCAGAGGTGTCGCTTGGATTGTAATCTACCATGTTTACTTTGGTCTTTTCATTACCGTTCGGCTTAAATCTATCTTTAAACCCTTTGCTCTCTGCATATCGGCTTTCATGTGCCGATACGCGATGGAGTAAGTGGCCTAAATCGGGAAACTCTTGGCCCGATAGCTTCTCCTTTAATGGCGGGATTAGCCCTTGGAATGCTAAATCGGCCAATTGATCATCGGGTAATGTTACACTGAAGCATCTATTCCGTACGCCTCTAAACCTTCTGATATAATCGGAAACCGATTCGCCGTACTTCTGTCGGACTGAACTAAGATCAGAAATCCTAAGCTCCATAGTCCCCGAAAAGAAGTATTCATGGAATCGGCTTTCTAAATCGTTCCACACATGAACTGAATTTGGGGGTAGATTAGTAAACCAAGTGAATGCAACACCAGACAATGATAAAGGAAACAGTCTAATTTTTAGTCCATCGGACTGTGCAGCCTCTCCACACTGAACCATAAACCATCCGACATGCTCAATCGTGGTGACAGAATCATCGCCTGAGAATTTAGCAAAGTCCGGTATCCTAAAGTTGTGTGGGTATGGCATTCGATCTATGTAATCGGGATACGGCTTCCTGTAGCCGATCACTCTTCCTTCGGGCCGTAGTTTAACTGCTCTCAAAACGTTGGCAATTTGTTCTGCCCAATTGACATTGTCGGCTTGTGGTGCAACCGGACATTGCCAATTCTCATTGTTCGTGCCCTGCCCCCCGAGTGCGAACTCGGGTCTTTGTCCAAATCGCGACGCAGGAGGTCTTGGCACTTGGTCATAATCATGATTAAAACCCAATGCATCGGGTATGGCGCGCGAATGGCTCAACGTATGGTATTGCCCTATACGGCGCTTGTTTCATCATTGCGGCTCCTCGTGATTGTGGAACCTGATCTGTTTCGATCGGCTGATAACCCGATAAAACGGTGCTGCTGGAGTGCCCGTTCAACGGGTTTGGTGCGCTTATTTTAGCCCCATCTGTGTGCCCGTGGTAGTGCGTAAATCCATCTCTCTGTATGCTTGGTTTCAGAACGGTGGGCTGGGTCGGCATCATAACGGGTGTTTGAGCCGACACTTTTACTGCATTGGTGTTAGAGGCTATGGAGTACACTGGGTATGTAGGGACGGTTTGTGGTGGATCTAGCAGGCTTCCAGACACAGCTAATTCCTGAGCAATTGTCTTCACACTATTTTCTATCATCGGCTTCAATGTGGATACTAGAGCCGATGACTGGTTAATTAATGCATGATGAACAGATTGCTCGATCATACTTGATAAATCGGCTTGGGCGGGTGCGTATCGGCTTACCGATTCGGATGATGAATCCCCGATGGGATTGATGTTGGGGAGTGCAGCCCTTTGGGTGACGCCACGGCGAGTTTTCTGAAAACATCGCAACATTATTTCTTCCAAATCCGCCTTTCGGTCTTCGATCTCTTTCATTTGCTCAGGGTTAAATCGGCCATCTGAGGCGCGATTATAGCATCGGTGTTGATATCGGCGGTGACCGCAGGCTTGTCGGTTGATGACATTCTTGATTTTCTTTGTCCCACCGGGCGTGCCAAAATATGTTCGCGCTAAAAACGTGAAGCAAGGTCCTTAGCCTCGAACACACAAGACAAACGCCGGGTTTGCAGAGCGTGCCAGTCAATTTGACTTGAAATTGACAAGGTAGAATTTGTAATTTGATCAAAGCCGATAAACAAAGATTATCGGCTTAACACTAGTCGGCAAGAACCGATTAGGGGATAACTAGATCAACCAATTATGATTAATCCGGATACAAGGTAAAATCGGCTTCGAGAAGGCGATGCGCAGCAAAGCGAAGCAGATCGAACCTGGGTGAAATCGGCTAAACCAACAATCGGCGATGCTCAACTATGTTGATTCCGTCGATTTGCAGAGAGATCTATGAAGCTAAAACAATGTAAGAGAAAAGCTTGTAAAAGTAGATGTGTTGTGTTGGATTCATTGATTCCTTGATCGACCCGTGGCCTTTGATTTATATACCTTGCCCGATCCGAGTTCTCCTTGGATACGGCAACCGGATCCGTATCGGCCTTTGATCCGATTTCCTTTCATCTTCGGATGTAGTCTTCATTGGTTACGGCTTTCCTTTTCCGTGCATGGTCTTTCCGTTTTTCTACTCATGCCGAATTTTGGTGCAAACAGAAGCACAACGAATTATTGGTTGTGAACTGAAGAACCAAAAACTTAGGGGCTAGACCCACCACTCTCGCGTTTTGATCGGGAGTGAGCCAACAATATATTTGGGTATTAGTCCCGTTAGCCAGCCCAATAGAAACTAAGAAAGGGGAAGAACCGGAGCTCAGCGAGACGCCATCTCTCTCGAGTTTACTACTTCCCCATAACCCCATCCGATTCGGGCTTTCGGCGTTGAGGCTAACAAAGATCATTCCAGACCGAGAGGGTCTCCGTGCCTTCTACTTCCTCGCCGCCGTTGCTTCATCAACACTTCTACCTCTACCGACCAAGGCTAATGGCTTCATTATTATCTCCGGGTTAGTTCTAATGATTCAATTCCGCATTAATTCTGTGATCTTAACTTAGGCTAATTCACGTTTTAGTTCACCCTTATTCCTAACATTTGGTATCAGAGTAGTTTAGTCTAAGCTTGTTCCAATTAGTCCTTTTTTTAGCCCCGGTTTAGATTTTTTTTTCATTGGTTAAGGTTGATTTAGTGGTGTCCTTCGGCTCGGTTAGCATCTAGGAGGGGATCCAAACCCTAGAACTCCAATCCGAACCAAAAATCCCCAAATCCTGAAACCATAATCCTCTTTTCCCGCAAAATCCCAAATCTAACGGCCTACGCCTTCGATCCTAGATCGAACGGTCAGAACTTGATCTAATAGCGAATACCCGAGTCAATCCAAACTGTCCAAAGCGAAACCTATCGTCCGGATCCAATCTAACCGATGAAATGCCGAACGGCGTGGCATATCCTGGTGCGTTACACGTGGCGCGATCGTAGCCTTATGATCTAAATCTAACTGCCAGCATCCACCTAAACCGCAATTACGTGAATCAATCTAGACCATCCACCTAATATCTAACGGCTACGATCCACCCGAACGGGACTTATGCAAATCGATCCGAGCCGTTCAAACCAAAACCTACGATCTAGATTAGATCTAACCCACGTGAATACCGTGCTACGTGACAACTCATCAATTCATCTACGTGTCTCAATCTACACCACTCATCGCGTGATCCAACGACATAGAACAGACTTAATCTATGGCACTGAGATGCGAATACGCGGCATTACCTGGACCCTTGGATGCAGATCGGACGGCTACGGAAGCTCACGGAACCAGTGATGGCACGGCGGCGCAGCGCCCCCGGATGCGAAGACGACGACACAGCGAGCGACGTTTCCGTGGGCCTCCGGCGAGGTGAGATATACTCCCAGGTGCGCCTCCTCGCGTGGACTCCAGATCTGACCGCCCGCACAGCGAACAACGACTAGACGGCGAGGAATTTGCAGGGGACAACTGACGGCGGCACTAAACTTCGACGAGCAATTCTGGCAATCCTAGGGTTCCTCGGCAGCCAATAGCTAGGGCAAAACACGCGCGAGTAGCAAGCAATCCTTGGGCGACGTTACACGCTTTAAATACCGGCCCTGACGTCGTGTTAGGCGCGTATTTCGCGACGAAATCGGCTCGGACAGCGGAGTCCGGCGGTGACACAGAGAGGGCGACATGGCGCTATCATGATCGTCCATGTGCACCCGATCTGACGCCCCACGCATGCGCGTGACGCGGCTCACTGCCCGCTGTTGGATCGAGATCCAACGGTCGGCAGGATTAGGGTTTAGGTGGGTTAACGGGTTTCGGTTTGGGTTAATGGTTTGAACCCGTTAGTGTTTTCTTAGAATTTTCAGCGTTTTAATAATTAAATAAATTCCTAAAAATTCAAATAAAGCGAGAAAAATACCAAAAATATCAGAAAAATCCCAGAAAAAAATCTGAAAAATACTTTGAGATATTTTAGACTCAATTAAAATATTTCCAACAAAACTTTATACGAAACTTTTAAATATTTAAATAATCCAATAATAGACTTAATTCAAATTACATCCAAATAAATTCCAAAAAATCAAATAACTCAGTAAATTCAATAAAAGTAAAATTTAGGATGTCACATATAAATGAGGGCAAAACGTGTTAAATCCATTGTAAAATTATTTCTCCGCCATACGGGCAGGAATATCTTACATATACTGTCAAAAAAAAGTAGATACAGCTTTTACACCTTTGCCTTGCCTTGTATGAACACGAACCTAGGTAGCTTAGCTCTCTATCCTAATCTCTATCCTTAATCTTATTCTGTAGAGGTAGGAGGAAAAAGAATCATTTCAGTACAAACGAATGCCAAAATGGAGTCTGGTGTTGAGAGTGAAAATCTGGATGTTACACAGCAGCCGGTTTTGAGCACGAGGTTCAGCCAAATCCATGGAAGCCGGCAGATCTGTAGGAGTTCGACAGCTTAGGTAGCTTGACAACTGCGAGCACTCCAGCTGCCAGCGAGAAGACTGAAGCCAAGGCGAAAGCGGGGATGTTCCCGCCCCCAAAGAGAGCGTCCCATGGACCTGCTCCTAGTGACACTACTATCTGCAAGTCCCATATAACCATAAAGGTCAGGGCATCTTCGGTAACAGCGCATGTAGAAGAAAATCATTCAAAAAAAAATGGCTAACCTGGGGAACGACAATAGCAAGATTTAGGACTCCAGTAGCCAAACCTGCAGATGGGTACAAACATTCTCTGCCACTCAGAACCACACACGTATACTGCAAAAATAAAACAGCAGCAGCACAAACCTTGTCCACCTCCTGTTCCGGCAGTCAGCTCAGCAGTTACAGAAAATGGAACACTATAAGTGATCTGAAACACCGACAAGCAAAGTGTAAGGAATCTTCCAAGTTCCAACACAATTAGGCAGAAAAGCGTGCACAGCCTGGTACTTACAGACAGTGGCAATCCAAGAAGAGAGAAAACAATCAATGCTGAATTCTTGACTGTTTTGTTTGCTCCAATGATATGATGAAGTGCACTTGAGTACAGATCAGAAGATATCCAACTTAGTATTGTTGTAGCCATCATGCAGATAAACACTGTGAAGTTGCTAATTGCCCAAACCAATCTTGCACCAATCATCCGGCATAGCGGATCAACAAGGAAGGAGCCAATCCCAAGGACAACCTATATAAAAGAACCACATATTACACCCACCAACTCAATACCTTGCACTTATTAGTTAACAATGGTAACTAAGTTTTCAGAGCAATTTTAACCATCAGTTTATTATGGTATACTGTGAAATACAAAATTGCAGTGTCTGCTAAAGTACATAGAAACCAGAAATGCTAGGGATGCAAGAGCATTTAAACGTAATCTTATACAAATTATGGCAAAAAAATTTGATCACGAGTTCTTACTGAATTCAATAGCAAACCAATTGCACCTTCTCGTACACCGTTGTCATAAGCCTTTCTTTCCCTCAAGTCTCCGTTTGGGTCCCCGTGGTAAACTTCACGCCCCATCCAGTCGGTGTCAAAAAGGAAAAAGGGAAACCATGACAACTGCAAACCAAACAAAACGAGGGGAACCCCCGTCAATTTCCAACACAGAAAGAAAGGAGACCAAAAGGATGATATACATCTATGGTCTATCTATGTAATATGTAATTCTTTTTTATAGCATACCCATGTTAGAGCCATAACTAGAAGCACAGAATGCATTCCAGGAGGTAGATGCCTCATGCTGGTCAAAATGTTAACCAAAACTGCCCCCGGTCCATCATTGAAAACTTCATCGTCTCTGTTTGAGTTGGAGTTCACATCTGTAAAATCCCCAGCATTGGAGTTAGCTGAGACATTGTCTCCATCCTCATGACCATTTGGAAGTCTTCCATTACTCTGTTCATTTGACACACAACCATCATCTCTAGAACTGTTCAGTAGAGGAGAAGAATCAGATAATCGCTGTGCATCCTTTGGTTCCAGTGGGATCTCTTCAGCAAAGTACAGGGTAACAGACATACAAAACAAGAGGAATACCTGCACAATAGACCATATTCAGCTTTTGCAAATTGCAGTCGATAAACCTAAAAAAGTCATAGATAATTTCTAAGGTCTGCTAGCTCTACAATTTATTAAGAGACTTGGTTCAAATTCCTAGGGCAGTAGCAGAATCTCTGAGAACTTACAACTGCAACTAAGAAAGCTGCTTTCAAATTGCCACAAGCTTCACAGCAGGCTCTTGTCATTAGAAATGGAAACCACCTGCATAAATAATGAGAAGCAGGCAAAGTCAGCCCGAGGAACTAGTTTCGAAAAAATACGCCATCTGGGAGCTTTACCAGGACTAACTAGCAAAAGACCTTGATCCTGAAGTATCTTAAAAACCAATTATTGCGTTCTGGAAAGAGAATTCCTGGGAGAAATTAAACATGAACTTCATCATGTCTAAGGAAGTCCTAAACAAGAGGACCAAACCAAACGGCAAGAGCCAGAAAGTTAACAGAAAGCGTATGACGTTTGGTCAACTTTCATTAGGAAAGCAATAGCATGTTAGCATATGCCTGCTACTTTGGTCGAACAAAAGAAAGGTAGGGAAATTAATTGTGGGATTGCTCGTTCCCTATGCTAGACCATTCCTGGAGTAAAGCACATCATCAAGGAGGGGAGAGTAAACCTGCTATTTAGTGATACAGCTTGACTCATAGCTTTCAGATATTACGAAGTGTGCAATTAACCATTGACATCAACTTGCGCAAGTTAGTTTGATTATCTCCGGATAGTGGCATGAGTTTACTCTTGAAGATATCACTGATTGCTTGACAATAAACTTCAAGTAAATATAAGCACAAAAGAAGAGACATCCAAGACATACTTGTGCCAATTACCGCTCGCACCAGATGAAAAACCAAGAACATTTCCAACAGCCATCCATGAGCAGAATATTGCATTCGCGGAATTACATTGATCAGGACCTGCGTAATACAAGGTATCATTCAATACGTGGTATTTATGGGTGGATCCCGCATTAGTAGGCACTCTAACTGAAAGTATTCACCACCTGAAAGATCAGCTAAAAGGGCACGAGCAGGACCCTATATGTATCAAGAAGGAACAAAATGTTAAAAGAATATCAATGGTAATTCAAGTTTCCAATAATATTTTGGCAACAACTTTGACAAACAAACAGAAAAATGGTGCAAATTCAAAAGATCACATGTGAAGTTTTGAATAGGCTTACTTGTACTGTATTGTTTGCAAGGTCCAACATCCAGAATCCAAGAACGAAAACAATAGCAGCTCGATATCTTGAACCTTTATATGTACTAAACAAACAAATATTAGCAACTTCTGTGAGTGTACACTCGGCGTGAATCAAGCAACAAACAAGAAGAATCAATGACTACCTGCAGTGCTGAGTGGTATCACCTAAAATGTAACCAAGGTCTGCAGAAAACCCGATTAAAGTTACCTATGTATGGCAGCCGACTATTAGAGCAGGGAGGGAACGGGAAAAATATGATAACCTATGAAACTTCATCTAACTCACAGCAGCGCATATCATTAAGCATCCAGCCAAAATGAACGGTCTTCTCCTTCCATACTTTGAATGGCATTTGTCACTCCACACACCAACACAGGGTTGAACCTGGACAAAATATTATTGTTTGGTGATGCAAAACTTTACATACCGACTCTGAACAAATCAGTAATATTTTCCTTGCAAAAACTTACCACAAAACCAGTAATAGGTCCGCAGAGCCAAATAAACGATGCCATGGCATGGTCTATTCCTAGAGTCTGCATGAAATCAGGAATGAACAACAGGTGAAATGGTGAATAGTTGAATACATAGGGAAGGATGTCACGCAGAGCAGCTAAACACTCAACCGCCCAAAGTTGTTCACTCCAAATCTTTCGCCAGGCCATCATTCTATAGATGTAAGTTGCCCACAGAATCTTGGTTTACATCCCTACCCTAACGAAATAGTTAGAGGTGCGCTCGCTCCTAAATGCGCAGACCCAACATTAAGGGGGAGGGAGGAACGAGAGCGATCACGAGTCCAAACGCTCCCCGCGTGTGGTGTCGAATTCGATAGGTGGATTGGATACCTGGATGTAGGGCGTGAGGAGCGAGAGCTGGAGCGCCCAGCCGAACTGCACGCCGGCGGCGACCATGCAGGCGAGCACGAGCTTCCTGGTGCTGCTATTGCTGGCCCTCCTGTCCACATGGTCCTGGTCGGGCTGCTTGTCGCCAGAGGAGCGGGCGCGGGGGCTGCCGTTGAGGTTGACGAGCTCCATCTCAGCGTCGCGGAGGTGGCGGTACGGCAGGCGGATGGCCGTGACCCCGCCACCGCCGGCGCCGGGGTCCATGGCGGGCGGCAGATCTGGGGGAGGGGGGGGTAGGGTTTGGCGTGGGAGGTGGTGAGATCTGCGTTGGGGTGGGCAGGAGGCACGCACTGGTCGGCGGAGTAGGAAATTGCAGGAGAGGATCGCGTCCGGCGCGGGAAAGAGGTCGCGCGCCGACGCCTCGCCTGGCCGGGCTGTGTTGTTGACTGCTGCTGTGCCGTCTTCTCTTTCTTGGCAAGTTGGCATGTGCTGCGCTCCATCCCTTGGGTTTGGTCGGTGAGATTGCGCTGTCTTCTTTCTGCTTCTTATTGTGCTTTAACTGTAATTCTTGACCATGTTTAGGTAGTGGTACATTTAGGACAAGTGCTAATTCATATCTATGTGTATTACATTCCTACGTGTGTCTATAGTTGCAATTCTGGCAACTAATCAGATTGCCTTCAAACCGTTAACTAGTTCGCGCGATCAGGATCAGGGTTTGACGCAACATTCACGATCACTTCTACCGTCACTTCGTGTGCTTTCCCAATCACTATTGTTTTTTTTTTTGGGGGGGGGGTAGGAACTATTGGAGAATGACCTTTTTTTAATACCCAAAAACTTTATAAAGCTCCCAATTCAGGATTATTGGGAGTCAAATTATAGGAAACTGTTGGAGATGCTCTCACCGCAAGATATTCCCTTTCTGATGATCAATAGCACGCAAAAGCGGTAGGTTCCCATCAACAGAGCCAGCATCTGCAGCTGAATTGCCAGTCAGGTTGAGGCCACCACCGACAAAAATGGATCTTATTTGATATATAGCTGAATTATAAGCCCCGTATTAATGATATTACTCACTACCATCTCAACCAACCTCAACAGTAGCATTGCTGTTAATGTTAGCGGGTAATACACGAAATAACATACAAGATAAAATTCCAAATGCTACGCCCCCAACAATTCACCATTCCACTATAGTTGGGGTGCTGCAAGAAAAAGAAGAAGAGAGCCAAGTCAGCAAGGGTCGTCTCCAAAAACACGGTATGGACAAATAAGCCCCCTGCTTATTGGCTGCATTATATATCCTCAAGGTGCAAAGAATACAGCGGTAGTGGATCTGTAAAGCCTACATAAGCGCCTTCCTGGAAATGGCCCCAAATCACATGTTCATAAGGATCCATCTGCAAGTGAAGGTAGCCGCACATCAGCTTAAACATTTCTTAGCCAAACCAAACCTTCAGATCACAAAGCATCCAATGACACTAATTAAGATACAACACAAAGGTCATATGTTTCAAACCATCCTCCTCAACCCCCAATTTGTGGATCAAAATATCTGACTATGAGGATTTAGGTATGCTTTGGTAACTCTCACACTTAGCAATCAAAATAATAGAGGAATGGGCAGTTCATGTTGCTACAGAGTACAGATTAAATGCCTAGGAGTATTAACAAAAGGAGAAAAATGCAAACATGGGTGCAAAATTACTTCATCGAATCCATGTTATTTCATAAATTTCAGTGCAAAGGATGAACGGATTCAGACCAAGACTTTAAATACTTGTTAACAAATCAACTGCAGTAGCAACACCAGCTTTACAGCTTGCACAGTATAGATCCACTAGAATAATAGAAGATACCTTTGGTATAATGACTTCAGAAAGCTCAAGCTTTGTACTCTTGGACATGTATCCACTTGGTTGATGACCATTTATTCCCATTAATAACAGGACAACCCCCTGCAAGGATAATGTGGAAGAAATTTGTCAAAGGATTGCTCAGAGCATATATAACACAAGCAAAGACCTGGAAGAGCATCAGTTAAATGTTAACAGTAAGTAGCTTCTAGAAGAAAAATGGAACAAGAGCGCCAAAAGTGAGAAGTCTAATATCCTTCAGATCCCGCAAACATTTCAGCGTCCAGAAAAAAAGAAGTAACAAGAACAGGGGACGAGTCATTGGACTGACCATGCAAACTTAATGGGTCTAGAGTGGCATCTGGTTTCATGCTCCAGAAAAGCAGTGCATCTCCCATCTTTGGCTTGACAGCAAGACCTCTTCTGGCACACTCCGAAAGCTCATTGTACCATGGTAACGAACTGCTGTTCACATTTGCGTCAGGGAAAATAGTCTCACCGCCTTCTTCAACATCCGATCTGTTTACATTGAAATTATTTTTTACAAGAATGTATTAGAATTCATTAAAATCACATGTAACCAAAATGTTATGGATGTGACCGTACTTACAGATACATCAGAACAGTAGTCATTCTTTGACCACCATTCTTGGTGTTGAACTCATCAAGAAAATAGTCAAAGTGAGGTTCGTACTTCTGTCCAACTTCATAGTGCAGAACTTGGAGTCCCTCTCCATGTTCTGTAGCCAGTACGAATAAATATGATAAAACAAACCAAATACATCTTCAAAGGGTAAAAGCAGAACATGCTAAGAGCTACATTGTTGGACCGCATGACACGATCCAATGTCATAATACTTGCATGCTGACAAAACCCTAAGCACCTATTTAGCTGTCAATAATTAAGAACTAAGAAGACGCATATAACCGTCAGACTGCCCTAAGTGTTGTGTGGGTGAAAATTCTCTGTGTGCCTTAACTTAGTATATCAACTGGGAGATCACACTACGAATTTGTTTAGTTCACGAAAAAAAAATATATCCAATCGCAGAACACTTTAATACTTGCATACCTACAGGTGTGAAGGTGTAATCAGCTATCCTCTTTTCAATGGCCCGAATAACCTTGTCTCGTCCTCTTTGAAGAAACATGCCTGAACTAGTGCGAACCCTGCTGTCCTTGCTTTTACCAGTAGTGCTATCAACAACTGTTGATTTCACCATATGAGGCTTGGCCAATCCAATTAAGTACTCACACTCTTCCTTGGACTAATGAAAGGAAAAAATTATCAGCAATCCGATATAGTTAAATCATATAGAATATTGGATGCTGAACTAACAAGCAGTAAAACTGTGAAAAAAAGATATGACGAACAAGCACTCAAAACTCTGAAGTTTACACAACATACAAACAATTGAACACAATGAACATTTGAGGTAAGACATTAAAGAATTGTTCCTGTGGTAAACGCCATGGAATTACACAAACAACATGGTCTACCCAAAAAATGACATTTATTAGAATCACAGAGTCACATATACTGGCAGGAGAGCTTTCCTTATTCCATAATTTTGTTGTGAAGTACAATAGTGTGCAACAGAATCATAACACAGGTGACACATGCAAGTCTTCCGTCCGTAGGCAACTCGGTGCCCTACACAAAACAACCAGTTACACACACCACTGTAAACTGGACGAAAATCCCCCCCTTTGTTTATCTTGTTTCCCAATTAGATGCTTTAAATGTGTAGGAGACAGCCTACACAGTAGTTTATCATTTACATACGCAAAGGACAAAAGAAAAGCCAGATGCGGTGCAACCATGTGATGAATGTAACTCTCAGATCCATCCATCAAAGCATAATGTCAGCACCATTCCGTTCCCAGATCAAAAAGAGATTATCTTTATAGCTCTCAAATCACATAATTTACCTAAACGTTAAGGCAATATGGGATCCATAACATCATCACGCTCCATAATTCAGCTGAACAGTAAAGATTCCAGTAAAATTCGCATTTCTATACCCCTAAGGGCCCAACACATCACATTAAAAAAAAATAGCAGTTGCTGCTGCCCGTTGTGTAAAGCAAATAAACCTTCTGGATCCCGGAAAAAGGGTAATCTTTACACGGAGCAACACGCACGCAGGAATCAATGAATCATAGCAGTAATTCTGAAGTGAAGGCCGAAAGGGCATCATTTGTTACCAGGAAGCAGTGGTAGACGAATGCCCTGGGCTCCCACGAGATCAACTCCGTCCACTGTGCGCCCCGCTCTCCCAACCCCTCGCTGCTTCAGACAACAGAAAAGATCGAAGGGATCAGCCCCAGATCGAACCAAATCTGGACAGGTACAACGCGGAGGGGGGGAACAGAACACGAAACCCTCTCCCTGACCTGAGGTCACGGCGGCCGCGAGGGCGCCCGGGGCGGGAGTCGGTGGATTCGTCCTCGCCGCCGGTGGCGGCGGTGGGCGCGGATACCGGGAGCGAGAATACGCCGAAAGCGATGAGCGCGAGGAGGAGAGCGGAGGCGACGAGGAGGGCGGTGAGCGCGACCGCGTACGGCGAGGTGCGGCCGCCGCGCGTGGGGAAGACGCGCGGCGGGCGGATCCCGCGCATGAGCGGGCGCGACGGCGCCATGGACGAGGCGGGAATGGGGGATAGTTAGATGGATCTCCCGCGCGGGAGGTGGAGGTGGGGGGCGAGACGAGTGCTGGAGTTGGGTTGCTTCGGTGCTTGGAGCGGCGCGTCGTGCTCGTCCCTCCCCTCCGTGCAGTGCACACTGCAATTTCGTCGCCGTCGCCGTGGGTTGGCTTATTTAGTTATGTCCTTGCATGCTACCATTTTTTCTATAAGTAACACATATCGTTGTATGCAAGATGCAACAATTTGTTGTACTAATTCAATAGAATATAGTCAGATTGGTCACGAGCTCAGGTTGCTTTTATAAAAAGTGCTACCTATGTCTTTTCATTGGTTATTAGCTCACATGTTTTCCTATAACTATTTTAATTTTTTCATGTATTATCCTTTTATTACAATCCGGAGGTTCCCAGAGCTCCTACCGTGTCCGCGTGTCGCTCCGTCGAAAGGCTCTCGAGAAAAATCCGAAACTGCTCATCCACGCGACCACTCGCTTGCTCCCAGGGGCGAAGCCCAGTTATGGCCCATGGGTGCAGATGCACCCCCCTCAAAAAAAACATTTAGTTATTACCCCCATATCTTGGCCCTATATGCACCCTCACCAACATGTCGCACCTCGCCTCACCAACGAAGCGACCCATCAACCAGTGGCGGAGCCAAAGGCTGTCACGGTTGGGCCATGGCCCAACCAATATCTGCCCGGCCGGCCCATTCAGTGACTCAAAGACTACGACGTCTTGCCTGGAGCCCTGGATCAAGGACTCGAAGAGACGCCGTCACGCGGACGGCCGACGTCGCTTTCCGTCTTCCAAGTTCCAATCGCCCGCGGCAAGCAACCCGCGGCCGCCCAGACGCACCGAGGCGGGCAGGCACCAATCGTCGACCGGTTGGCTTCTCCACTCCTAATCTCCTTACGCCAAGACAAGACACCAATACAGACCTACAGTGCATACCGCTTTCAATGAAAGAAGAGAATGCATTATCGTGAGATGCATTATTTTGTTTTAGATGTTTGTCCACTGAGAAAAATTATAGCGTAGTTAACTAGTTATTACGATAATTTCACTCAGTTTCTACCTCCACTTTAGCTATATAAGAGATTGATAATTGATTAGTTGTACATTTGTAAATTGTAATATCTATCATTTACGGTGATGTATCACTACTAGTTTGGAGCAAGTTTTCACGTGATGACGTATTGACGTGAAGAACTTGCTAGAATGCTAGTTGTCTCTTGCCTGCTTGCTTGCTAGTCTGTCAGCTTGTCCCAGTCAGGCAGTCACAGTGTCCGTTTCTACAAAAAAGAAAAGAGCAAGCTAATTTCTACTTTATTCTTTCTATAAAAGAAAAGAGCAAGCTAATTTCTAATTTCTACAATGATGTATTGACGTGAAGAACTTTATTCTTTTTACAAAAGAAAAGAGCAAGCTAATGATCCAACACATTTAGTTGAGCCAATTTCTACTATTGATTAATCTAATGCTTGTTTTTTAATGTTATTAATTCTCAATTGGATTAAGCTAGCAATATTAAAACTAGAATATAATTAAATGTTCTTGAATTGTGCACTATTGGCAGGTAATTGATGGAACGGTTTTTCAAAAGAAAAGCACCGGAGCCAGCTAGTACCAACAATGCTCGTAATTCATGTTTGGATGATATCAACTGGGAAGAGGAGATAAAATATGATCCAGGATTAAGGAAGCAAATTGATGATTACCATCCTAATCTTCGAGAGAGGGTGAGAAGGAAGTACTTGGAGAATGGACTATGTCAACCTCGCACACTTGATTTTCCTATGGCAAATTCAAGAAGGTTTGTTCCAGAATGGTTCGATGAGTTTGGAGATTGGCTTGAATACAGTGAGTCCAAAGATAAAGCGTATTGCTTTTGCTGTTTCCTTTTTAGAGAAAAGAAGGATGGTGGATATGAAGCATTTGTTAAAAATGGTTGGAATGGTTATCATAGAAAGGAAAGGCTGCGGAGTCATGTAGGTGATGTTGGTGGCTTACACTATAGAGCAATGAAGAAGTGTGATGATTTGTTACAAACAAATCAGCACATTAATGTTGCTTTCCATGGTGTGAGCGAATCTAGTAAGAGGGACTATTTTACTAGGCTGAATGGGTCCATCGATGTTGCCAGGATATTAGCAAAGCAAGGATTGCCTTTTCGAGGCCATGATGAGTCAAAACAGTCCTTAAACAAAGGTAATTTCAGGGAATTCCGCGAATTTGCAGAGGAGCAAAATCCAACCTTGAGAAAAGCAACAGGTAAAAATAAATCAGAAAATAGTCTTTTGGTTGCTCCTGAAATACAAAGGGATATTGTGCACTGTTTTGCAAAGGAGGTGTTGCATGCTATTCTAGAAGAAATTGGGAATGATGTTTTGTGCTTGCTAGTTGATGAGTCCAGAGATGTTGCTTGGAAAGAACAAATGGCTGTGGTCTTGAGATTTGTAGATAAATGTGGAACTGTGAAAGAAAGATTTGTTGGCCTTGTTCATGTGAGTGAAACAACTTCTGCCTATCTCAAGTCTTCTATTGATGCACTATTTGCTGATCTTAAGTTAAGCTTAAAACAAGTTAGAGGCCAAGGATATGATGGTGCTAGTAATATGAGAGGTGAGTTCAATGGTTTGCAATCATTAATCTTGAGAGAAAATAGTTCAGCTTATTATGTTCATTGTTTTGCTCACCAACTTCAACTAGTACTTGTGGCTATTGTGAGAAAGCATAAAGGGGTTAGTGAATTTTTTACTATGGTTTCCATGTTATTGAATGTGGTGGGTGGATCATCCAAGAGAAGGGACTTGGTTAGAGATATTAATCTTAAAGAAATGAGTAAGGCATTAGGGTGTGGACAGCTTCAAATTGGGACAGATTTGAATCAAGAGCAAAGTCTTCAAAGGCCTGGAGATACTCGATGGAGTTCCCATTATAAATCTCTCAAAAGTTTGGTTGACATGTTTCCTACAATAGTCAAGGTACTAGAAACTGTTGAAAATGATAAAAAGGATTGGAAAACTAGAGACCAGGCATCAAATCTTCTAAAGTACTTCCAGTCTTTTGATTTTGTCTTCTATTTGCATCTCATGTTGAATATATTAGGAATCACAAACATCTTGTCATTAGCTCTTCAAAGGAAGGATCAAGACATAGTGAATGCTATTAAATGTGTGAAAGCTACTAGGTTGCAATTAGATGAGCTTAGGAGTGAAAAGTGGGAGAGTCTATTAGATGATGTCTATGGATTTTGTGATAAGAATGATATTTCCAAATTGGGAATGGAAGAAGAATATATTGATCCCCAAAAGAAGAGGAAGAAAACTGGAATTACAAACAAACACTACTATCAGGTTGATTGTTTTAATGATGTTATTGATTGGCTACTTCAAGAGCTTGACAGTCGCTTCAATGAGACAAGCTCTCAATTACTTGTTTGCTCAGCTGCCTTTAGTCCAAGAGACTCATTTCATGATTTCGATTTGGAAAAATTGAAGAGCCTAGCAAAGCTTTATCCACTTGACTTTGATAGCGGGGATTTGAGGGACCTTAGCCACCAGCTTGGCCTTTACATACATGATGTGAGAGATGATGACAGGTTTTCCAATCTACAAACACTTGCTGAGCTTTCTCAAAAAATGGTGGAGACTAGAAAGCATGATCGTTATCCAATGGTTTATCGACTTTTGAAGCTTGTACTAGTGTTGCCCGTTGCTACTGCTACAGTTGAAAGGTGTTTCTCGGCCATGAAGATTGTGAAAACACATTTGCGCAATCGCATTGGTGATGAATATATGAGCAATAGCCTTATTTGCTATGTGGAAAAAGAAGAGATGATGAAAGTCACCAATAAGGCAGTGGTTCGTCGCTTCATGAAAATGAAAGAACGTAGATTTGATATTGAAGATTAAAGGTAACGCATCAGATTTAATTATGTTTGGATCATTATTTATAAAAAAATGAAAGCTGAGTCATAATTCGTTCGTTCACTTTTTTAGGTGGATCAATCACAGAAGATGTTAAAGACTCGAAGTCAAATTATGTATTTTGTCTATGTTTATGTTCTTTTTCCCATCCAAACATTCTTCATTAGGTAAATGTTTTTCATCACTTCTTTATGCTCGCACCCCCCTCTATTTCTCTCTAGCTTCGCCACTGCTTGCTCCGCTCCGCTCCGGTAGACCCACCTACGATTTCTTGATAAGCTCCAGATTCTTAAAACTCTGAAAGGGTTGGTTTAAGCAAGGGTGAGTACGACAGTACTCAACAAGTCGCACGAGAAAATACTGAATACTATATGCAAGGGATTAACAATGGATGGCACATGGTTTAAGTATTATGGATGCAGTTTTATTTGTAACATCATTTTACATTTGAAACACGAACCATAAAATAATAGTAACTGGGGGTTCCACAAGTTCAACACCACTTAGTTATATTCAACAATTCCAAAATTACTTGGGCTAGGTTACGGGTGTCAGCCCAAATCAAACTTAGCTTCATTAACCGGAAACACGGCGTAATCGATTACCATTTAAATTAAGACTCTGCAAAGCTGCTCAGCTTTACCCACAAGATATCTACGACCGTTACCGTTAATACCATGCGCAAATCACATATAACTTAAATGCATGCGGTCGGGCCGAGACTATCATAGCCTTTTGGTCGAACATCCCCCTGGTAGCTCCTACCCGATAGGTCCTTGGACTCACTGTTCTTGGGACCCCATTAGCCAACGCAGGAGCCGTGTTTCAGTATTGAGTGGGTACCTATCGTTGTGCGAATCGGCGAATAACACCTCATTCCCGTTCCACCAACCCTTCGGTCATTCCCTTGCCGGGAATGCCGCTCCCCATTCTCCTCACTGAGAATAGTACCACCAATGTAAGTATTCCCAAGGGACGAACAATGTTACTGAGCCATGTCGGAAAATGGTTCAACTGACCAGTCCGACTTGTGGTTGAGCGGGATCTTAAGTTATTTACTTTGCTTAAGGGGATTTCAACATTAATTTACCAAAGATCAAGCCATACAACCACAAACCCATATGATACCTGCATGTACCAGCCACCAAACCAACAATGGCATTAATCATTAGCCGGGGATTAGACTCACATCCACCTCATGGCTAGTCCAATACTGTCCCCCTGACTGTAGCACTTTTATAAACTTCGAGCCAGCGGCTCGCCACAATTATCTTTCTCCTTTTAAAGAATTTGAGTGAAACTAACAGAATTAATGTCTAACTATAGTTGTATAAATAATATCTAGGGCTAATCAAGGGTTTTAATGTGGTTCAACAATATCAAGGAGGTTTAAGAACAATTCGGTATTAACTAGGCATCATGTCATTCCAATATAACATATTTCAATAATTCAACATACAATTAAAATAATGTGATAAAAATTAATTACTAATATATCAGGCATGATTAGGCGCAATATGATCAATGGAGTGCGGCTTACCTTGCTCGGCGACGGAATCGTCTAAAGCGTAATTGACGTAGCTGTACTTAGCTTCCGTCTGGTCCGGCTCCTACTTCGGGTACTACTACTGCTCTCGAATTGCTCAAAGGCCGGTTCTAGCGCAAAAGAATGAATGACGATAAATAAACGAAAAACAACGGACGTAAACGAAAACTGAAACCGAAAACGGGTAAGGAGAGAATCGGAGGGCAAAATGGGCATTTCGGGAATTTTGGAAGCTTCAGATGGAGGAGCGGAGGTCGTTTTTGGACTTAGTGGCGCGAAACGGTTAAGAATATGTATTTTTGGGAATTTTGGGACTTTTCAGGGATTTTCTCGGGTTTTCTGGAATTTAAAAAGGAATTTCTCGGATTAAACTAAATCCAAAAAAAAGAAAAGAAAAAGAAATTGGAGACATGCCGCACAGCACTGGGCCGAACGGCCCACAAAGGCTCACTGGCGCTGCTGCTACATGAGATCGCCGACCCACGCTGGCGAGGCTTACCGACCGGTGGCCCTGGCGCTGAGGGGTCAAGCAGTGGGACCGAGGGCGAGGGACGCCGATGGGTGGCGCCAGGGCGAGGGTTAGGCGCCGGGCGGGGCTGGCGGCGGCAGGCGGAGGAGGTGAGGGAGAGCTCACCGGCTAGGGAGAGAGGTTGGGGCGGGGAGAAATGGAGGCGAGCTCGGCTTTTATAGCCTCCGCGGAGGAGAGAGGCGGGCGACCGGTGGCCGGGCGATGGCGTCGCCGGAGCCGGAGGCGACGGGGCGGGTCGAGTGCGGCTGGGCCAGCTGGGCCGCAGCGGCGGAGCAGGCCGAAAGGCCCATTAGCAAGGAGAAGTCCCAAAACTAGGGCCCAAACCCCAGCGCTACGCCGGGTCAGTGTCTGGCTTTAATTAATGTTGCTTTGTTGGAGGAGAAGCATGCTAGCCGCTGGACAAGACAGGCTGGAATGGAAGCCAAGCCAAGTGATTCTTCCCTTTCTCAGAATCGATCAGGGAGGGTCTGGGATTCAGGTTCAGCACAGCAGGATCAGGCGGGCGCTGCAGGTAGCAGCACGGCGATGGCGATGGCGATGGCGATCTGAAGGGGGAAGCCTCCGGAAGGCACCGCACGCAGGCTCATGGACCGGATCCTCAAGTCCGCCAGAGAGTCCGGCTCCCTCAACCTCTCCAATCGCTCCCTCAGGTCCAAGCCTCTCTCCCCCCGACCAAATCTCCTTCATCTCCTCCCCTTGGCCTGGACCCGATCCATTCCAGATGATTCTATGGAGCTCGCTGGCGCTGCCTGTAATTACTTGCAGTTTTCGTACCTTAAGGATACTCATCGTCTTCACCGGAACTGTTGTTGTCCCATTGGCTGCCACCTTGACCTCTTCTTCTTTTCCACTGTGTTCTCTAGGGAGGTACCCAGGGAAGTGTACAACAACTTGGACACAGGCAGCCAGGATGAGAAATGGTGGGAGGTAAATTGCTCATTCGCCTCTCTCCGTGTCCTGGCTGTACGAGGGGTACTACGTAACCATATCATACTTGGAATTTTCAGGGAATAGACCTTCAGAAGCTCATATTGGCTCATAATAATCTTGAAGTGTTACGAGAGGACCTTAGAAATTTGTCCTCGCTTGTTGTGTTAAACATAAGCCACAATAAGATATCTTCCATTCCTGCAGCTATTGGAGAGTATGTACTGCACTATCTTTATCGAGTTATTTCAATCATAAACGCCGGCAGTTAATATTTGTCTGACTTCTTTGGTAATCCTATTTCATGCAGCCTTCCTTTGCTAAAATCGCTGGATGTATCATTCAATCAAATAAACACTATGCCTGAAGAGATTGGCTTGGTTACTGCTTTAGTAAAGTAAGTCAATTATGTGCTATATTCTTGTTCACTTCTATTAATCGACTGCCATTTATACTGTGTTGTAGCATAAAACACTTTAACGGACTGTATAGTTTGTGCATTCACCTGCTGAATATCTTATGAGCCTGTCTTACTCTGTATGTAACACCCTGGCCCGACAAGAGCCCAGAATGCCACCACTTCACTATTCACTCTAAATTTAAACCAGTCTTACTTACAATTTCAGCAACACCTCCCTATATAAAACCCTACAATAAGCATACCAGGATACTACATATAAGGATAAACATTCGCACAACTTGGGACCTCGCACCCAAGAACGCTGGGGTCCACACGCCCGAAACACCCGGAACCATGCACCTGGGAGCGTTGACTGGTAACAATACAATTAAATAAACCATTACCATAAACGCATTCATAACTCATCATTGCAGCACGCACTAGTACTATTCATGATCCAGTGTGTACTATTGATGATCCACGCAACTACCATAAATTAACAACTGTCCACTAATCAAGTTCCAAGTAGATGAGCTAATTCTCTAAGATATAATTGAGGTAACCAAAGGTGATAAATTCATGGTTGTTTGCATATGTTGTGTAGGTGCTAATCACATCCCATGCATGTCGCCTTCAATATTCACCTAAAAACAACAACAAAGTAAGGGTGAGTTCAAGACTCAGTAAGTACATAATAAAACAGTAAACAACATCTTAAACATATCATCTTCAGTAACCACATCTGATCAATTCTTTCTTATAAATGCAATGTGAGTACTCATGCACATGTATCTTCATCTCTTTAGCTTATACCGGTATAGGGAAGTGTAACACCCGTCGGTGTCCACTCATGCCTGCCCTATTTCATACTGGGACCTCAAAAGCCTATCCTCTTTCATATAGGGACTTTAATCCTCCACTCATGTGGAGTGCCCACTGCCCACACAAAATTGGCCATCTCTTTTCATGTCGTGAATGCATATGATGCCATAATTATTTTAACAATTATCATGTGTCATTTAGCCATTATCCATCATCAAGTATTCATCAGGTATCATCATGTAAAGCAGGAGTAAACGTATCACAATAATGTGATAAACATTGTGTAATCATGTAACAAAAAGTACCCAACCCACTTTACTGTTCTACCATGCACTTGCCTTTTAACCACGGGAAACAGAGTGATGCGAAGATGACACCAAACCCGAAGCAACACCTCCTCGGCAAAGCCAAAACCCACATCAAAATATGCGACAATAGTAAACAAACGTACAATATATTGACATTGCTCCTACGTGCAACTCGACCTAATCAACCCCTCCTTTACCAAACAGTCCACCAACTGTCCCAGTGATTAAATCACCATAACTTTCAATTCTAGAATCCAAACATAGCAAACCATACGCGTGGAATCTACACAAAATTTGCCACACTTTCCTAGTTTGCTAACTTCCTGATTAAGCCGTCTGGTCCCTCAATTTCAATCCTGAAGGTCATTCTGTTGTGTCACTGGGTAGCAGGCTTAATAATTTTGTACCTATTTTTCTACAACACAAAAAGCGCAAACCATACCACTTCTGGAAACTACAGGAAATTACCTAACTTTTCCTAGTTATGACCACAATTTAATACGAGCAAATACTGGGTGTAATAAAGCCATAAACACAACTGCTACCAAAGACAATGGTTTTCTGGACAGCAGCCTTCCTGGTGCCATAACTGTCAAACCACTTACCAAAACTAGTGTTCTTGCACTCTATGGAAATAGTTTACATCTCATACTTTCTTGTGGAATAACGCTTACTCAAGAATATTAGTGCTGACTCTTATCACTTAGTAGTTAGTACTGTAACTTGTGAACATTAGTCATAGGTCACACATCACGTATTGATATTTCTCCAAACCATTTGTGGGTTTTAGGAATGTATAGCTGTTGCCGCTTAGCATCGTGTAAAATTAGAAACAACATCCGAGATGCTATATATTCACGTATTTCTACTCCACGTTGTTGGCAGGGTTGACTTTTCAAATAATTGCCTTACTGAGCTGCCAGCTAGTCTTGCCAGATGCTTGCTGTTGTCAGAACTCAAGGTAACCTGCAATGGACATATTTCTTATTCTCACAACAAAGTTTTCCTGTTTCTATCAAGCTGTAGTTGACCAGTTGCAAATTATCACTTCCTTGTTCATTCTCAAGTCTAGACATGCACAGAATAATATAACGCATTGTCTATAGGCATCAAACAACAACATATCAAGAATACCAAACGAACTTGCTGGTTGTTCCAAGTTGAGTAGATTGGATCTAGAGGTAAGTACTCCTTAAGAGTGTTAAAGCTGTATCTATCATTTTGTTGTGCTGCTTGTCTGTTGTTCACGGAAACTTAAATTGATACAATATGTCAGGGTAACAAGCTTGTGGTGCTTTCAGAAAACATGTTCACATCATGGACAATGCTTACAGAGCTAAATGCTGGTATGCAGCAATACCAAAAGATTGTAGAATTTACAGATCTCCTCGAGTTTTTCTTCCCCTGAGATTAACACTCAGACCCTTGCAGCAAAGAATCTACTTACAACAATCCCGGATAGTGTCGGAGCACTCACAAAACTAATTCGCCTGGACTTGCATCAGAACAGTGAGTTGGTCTACCATTTTGTCGCATGTGTGAGCTCCCTATAATTCCTCTATTGGCATTGACGGCCTTCTACATTTTCTGTATCAGAAATAACCTTGATTCCTTCTTCGATAAAGGGCTGCTCTTCTCTAGCTGAGTTTTATGTGGGGTCGGTTGTCTTCAGATCTCAGAACATGTTATATTGTTATGTGCCTTTTCTTTTATTGTGCACTTATTTCCTAATCACATAAATTTACATTGTTTCTATTTTCTGTCCAGCAATAATTTGTTGTCATCAATACCAGCTGATATTGGCATGCTATCGAGCTTAGGAATACTTGACCTCCACTCTAATCAGGTTTTACCCGATCCGTTACATGATAAACTTGACAATTTGATCTTCTAATCATTCCCCTGGTTCACATTTATTGTGCATGATTTGAAAAGTTGAAGATATTGTAGACAGAGGCTGCTAATTTCAGTTCCTTGTCTTTGGAACAGTTACTGTTTATTTGAAGTTTAATTCAGCGAATGCCGTGCAGCAATTGTCTGTTCCAACTTGAGGCCTTTTTGATGAATCATCTTTCCTCTCACAATTTAAACTTATAAGCTTATCTGTCTAATCCTGGTTTCTTAGAGGGTTGGGGGTACATCATCTTTTGATTTCTCATTAATTAGGTTACTTACATGTTCAAGGGAAACTGAGACATTGTCATTCCGAATAACCGATGTAAATATTAACCCCTTCTATCACATTATGATGGCCTTGAGAACACTTAACCACTTAACTTTCTTTGTTACAACACCCAATTACAGCTTTTGGCATCCATCCTGCTAGAATTAACAGTACACCATACAAGAAACAAATGCTTATGCTGTTAATATTTTATTTTCTGACGAATATATTACTGTTATCAGCTGAAGGAGTATCCTGTGGGAGCTTGCAAACTCAAACTCTCTTTCCTTGATCTGTCAAATAACACATTATCAGGCCTGCCACCTGAACTAGGTAGGTTTTCTGCTGCACAATGCTGCTTTCTCTATGCCATTCTTGTTGTTTACCTGTTTGATTAACTACCAGTGTGATCACACATAATGATTCACTGTACAGCTATGACCTCTCTGTGTGCAAATGCTGTATCCATGTTTGTCTGTACGTGTTGGATAGATCATAGGGCTGAAATCTTGCACGGTAGAACTGAGCATATTGTATATGCTACTATCTTACTGAATGTTCTAGTTCTGGACACTCTGTGTTTTGGCATGTGATATTCAAGGTACGATGACAACCCTAAGAAAGCTTCTACTTACTGGAAATCCTATAAGGACGCTTCGGAGGTATGATACACGTCCTGTTCTGTTAGTGTTTCTCAAACTGGTTGTCAGGATTCTAAACAGAGCTGCAAGCATATTAATCCATCATGGTTGCCAGTTCATTGGTCTCTGGACCAACAACAACATTGTTGAAGTATCTGCGCAGTCGACTTTCATCTGATGAGGAAGGTAACTGAAAAAAATCTAAAATAACATTTATGTATTTTAACTTCATAGAAATATTTATATTGTTCATTGTTTATTCGGTACATGCAACATCTTGAAATTTTGGGATTTGAGAAGCACTTCACCATAACTGAATACCTGTCAAACTTATTTCCCTTGCAGCATCGGGATCTGGAAGCACTCCAACAAAAGAACACCAAATTGCTGCAGCAAGACGATTGTCTTTATCTTCAAAGGTATTCATTTATTTTGCTAGCATCTTTATAATATTATAACATAGATATCCCTTTTCTTCTTAGAAAACCGAATTGGTCCTCGCATGGTCCTTGAAGCATTCAGGGGGATTATAGGCAACATGCTAAAAGTAACTAATTTCCGGTTGTGTCTTAATATACTGTGTTTTTTTACCTTGCCTATGCATTCATTATATTCTCATAGCCACCAAAGAAGAACCAAATAGCTTGGCTATTGAATTTTACTGAGATTCTACTTGGAGGATGATCATTTAATTTTCCAACTATAGCCCCTGATTTAATGTCGTTATCAGGAATTGGACTTGAGTGGTCTTGGTGTGACCAGTGTACCGCCTGCAGCATGGGAGACAAGTGATGTGATGAAACTTGATCTTTCTAAAAATTCTATAGAAGATCTGCCAAATGAGTTGTCATTATGCTTATCACTTCAAGTGAGTTTCTGAAAACAGGGCAATATTTTCATCTTGTCGTGTTATTAATCATGTTCAACTTAATTTTGTTTCTTTTCTTGTACTTTTTTTTTGCAGGCTTTGGTTTTGTCTAATAACAAGATAAAAAAGTGGCCTGGTACAGTAGTCTCCTCCCTTCCCAGTCTCTCTTCCTTAAAGCTGGACAACAATCCTCTGGCTGAGGTGATGTAATGGTCTTTTCTCAACATATTATTTGTCTTTCAGCTTATATTTGACAAACAAATGGCCAGTATCTTTTTTTTTCTTATTTATTTTGAGAGTCAGTGCTGATCTTGCAAACTCTTGGTATTGGGCCCTGATGACCTGATGGATGAAACTCTAGAAGTTAATCAATGTTGGTTGTTGAATTTACAAAAAGTTCTTGGTTTAACAATCATATAACTGACATGCAATGGAAAATGGAGTAACTAGCATCATATAACTAATTCTAGCCACTAGAGTAAAGCTCCAAAGAAGCAATAACAACCACTACATAATTAATGTTTTCTCTTATTCCAAGACATCATAAATAAAGTTATTGTTTGTCATTGTACTACATATTAGTTCTTGTGTCAAGACTCGAAGAGTTAGAATGACCTGTAGTCTTGTAGTACAAAATGGAGGGAGTATTAACTTTGAGATAACATACATCAACATTACATGAAAATCTATGATAAATTGATAATATCCTAAATTTCATTTTGTGATATTGTAACAGACTTGACTTATTATTCCCACAGATATCGCCCACTGATCTTGAGGTTCTGTCAAAACTTGAAGTATTGGATTTAAGTGGCAATGCATCTTCACTACCTGAACCTTCCGCAGTTTCTACATTACCGCAGCTGCGGGAACTCTACCTGAGGTTGTAACATATGCAAATCATCTAAGCCATGGAAACCATTCTAAGAAAGCTTATTTCTTTTCTTTTTCCGTGAACAGACGAATGAAACTCCACGAATTTCCGAATGGTTTATTGGGCTTAAAACAGCTACGAATTCTTGACCTGAGTCAGAATTCTCTTACAACAGTACCAGAGGTAAGTATCCTCAAAGTTTCCAATTTTTCAGTTTTTGTAAATGATCTTTTTTATTCCTGATACTGAACTGAAGCTCAAAGTTCATTTGGAAATGTAGCAAGCTGTACATGATGTGTCTATTTCAATTTCTGCTTATGCTGACTTTGCTGCACTTATACAGGGTATCAAGGATTTTACCTCTCTTATTGAACTTGATCTGTCAGACAACAATATAACAGCGCTCCCACCAGAGCTGGTACGGTGTTGCCTTTAATAACTGAACTATGATACTTCCCCATGGTTCTTCTTTTTTTTATCATGACATTCCTGCCTGAGATCTTGTGCAGCCTGTCTTAGAGACCAACCGGTAATGCATTTTTTTTCCATGAGGCATCTATTGACTGAACAAACAGTAGTAAATTTAGTGCAGAACACTAATGCTAGTCGAGAATTAAGAAAATGGTATGATATCTTTTGTTCTGTTCGCTTACGTGCATTGATGACTTTCTCAACTGTAAGACAGCTTTTATGAAGCACTGTTGGTGGTCTGATGTTATATGTTTTCTTTAGGAGTAAACCTTATTTAAGTAAACTATGTTTGCCAAATTAATCTTTTCTAAGAAAGTTGTCAACTGTGGTAAATTTGATTCATAACAGTGTACTCAGGGCCCATCACAGCAGTGACTAGGATGTCTTGACCAAAGTTTTCAACTTTTTTTTAAGTGAAAACTATGGATCATCACTATTTAGGCTGTCTTTATTTAAGTGAAAACTATGGATCATATCTATTTTCTAAGAAGTTGTCAACTGTGGCAAATTTGAAAACTATTTAAGCTGCTTTGACCAAAGTAGTGGCTTTCTTCTGAGACCTGTATATGGATTATGGATTATCAGTCTGTTACTGTCCTCATGAACTTTTGCTTAATGTTCCCAGAGATATGTAAATTATCTGAAGTTTTCACTTCTCAGTAGCAAATGAGAATCATGCAGTTATAATCTAGCAGCTTTCCCCTCATGTCTCACCCAAGTCTGTCCTTTTTTATTGGTTATCTTCTGGTAGCTATTTCTAGACAGCTGTAAAACTTCTGTTTTGGACAATTCTTCAAATATGTCAACTCTACTATAGCGACCGCATTAATGATGATAAACTGCATGTGCTTATATGAATTGACAGATACTTCCTTCTCATGAGTTGTGCATTTCCCAATCTCATTGAAACGCTCTAATCTCTTTGTGGATGTTTTCTGAGCAGGGCTTGCTTGAACCTAACCTGCAAGTGCTGAAACTTGATGGAAACCCCCTCAGGAGGTAAGAATGTATCCTTGAGTCTATTGGATGCCTATCTTGAGTTTTTGCGATGATGTATATTCATAGAACATAAGTAGAATAAGATCTTGCAGTTGATGAAAGAACAAAAAAGTAAGGGAAAGTTGTAGTTCACACATGCTCAGCCTCCTCCTGGTTTCTCTTCCAGCATAAGACGGACTCTCTTGGAGCGAGGAACAAAAGCAATTCTCAAGTACCTCAAAGAGAAGCTCCCCACTGAATAATGGCTTGACAAAAACTTGTGGTGGGAGTTATGCCGCAATATGTTTCATGATTATTGTAGTTTTCTCCTCCTGTGATTTTCCTTTCGTGGAGTCCATTTGCCCCTAAGTTTCCTCCATCTGGATAACAGCTTATGCTTGCCTGCTTGCTTGGTAAACTGGACCTTTGTGTGAGAATGGAGAAGACTTGTGATATGTGTCTTCAGATTTTTGTGCAGTTGCATCTTTCATTCTGGTTTATTGCCAAACCATCACATTCCAAGTAATTTTCCGTGGTCCATCAAACAAGTTGTGTTCCATAGTGTCGGTACTGATCTCTGGAGAAACTTTATTTGGAGCAGAATTGCAATGGTTTATTTAACCATTTGGCTCAGAGGACTGTGATTGTATAATTCTGTTGGAAGTTTTCTTGAAAGCGCTGGTGGACGACGTCGTCAAGCTAGAGCTCGCCGCCGTCGTCTTGGCATGAATCTGCGCCGTAGAGAGGCACGAGGCGGTCCTCGGAGACGGTCGCCTTGCAGACCGGGCACTGGCAGGAGCCCGGCTGGCCGGAGCGCAGCCACCGGCGCACGCACGGGCGCCAGTAGAGGTGGCCGCAGAGCGTGACGACCGGCTCGGCCACGGGCACAAGGCATACGTTGCAGTCGAAGTACGCCGGGGCGCCACGGCCGCCGCATTCCTTTACCGACGTCGTCGCCTCTTCACCGCCGGCAGCTTTAAGGCCGTTTGGTGGTGATAAAGCATCGATCGATCTCTAAGGACGTACGTTTCCATCAGCTGCATGCGTATCCTTCCCAGCCCGGCCATACATAGATGGATTGCATGTCTGGTGTTGCAACATCGATCATTCTTTCTTGAGCGAGCGGTGTCTTGGTTTTTCATTGGACGTATTGCATAGACTTGGTTTCTTATGGATGTCTTATGGCACCTATTGCTGTGCTGAATGATGAAACTACTGTAACTTTTGGTAATGTGTACTTATCACTGCATAGAAGGCGATCAACATTCATGTTTGCTATGAACTCCTGTAACAACGACTTCACGCGGTTGCTCCTGTTGCTCCATTTACAAACACAACTTAGTGCACTAGTAGTACTGCAGTGTTTTTTTAAACATAGTTCCAGCAATTGCCACACAGATTTAAGGAGCAGCAGAAATCGGAATCCTGTGTTTTCTGAATGATGAGGTGACATGGTAAATGCTGATGACACCATTCTGTCGGAGTCTGTTGTCGCTGGAAGGATGATCCCCAATGCCAGTGAAAGCACTGGAGCCGTGTTAAATGCTTATGCATCAGATTCAGACCAGGGTGAGCAGAGCAGTGCCCTCTTTCCTTCTTGTTAGGGCGCAGAGGAGACCGGCCTGTCTTGGTCTCTCTTTGATTGGCGATACTACTGCTACCAGCCTCTACTATGAATGATGATACTGGTTGGTAAGATTTAACTGTCCCGACTGCACTGCATTGGTGGCAAAGAGTAATTTTTGTTTCTGAATGGATTATTTCTTTCTCCGAGATTCTTGAGTTGTTTGTGGAGCAAAGGTAAGAAAGAAAATAGGGTAGCAGCTGGTAAGCTGGCTGGAACAAGGCAAATGACAAGGTAAGCATGCAGATGCAGGGGCGACAGATAGATAGGTGGTGCTCATGGTTGAGCATCAAGTGGCAACCGGTTGGGGTTTTTTGTTTGGTCGCCACTTGTCTCCGCGCATCAGAAAGAAAATTTTGCACGTACATCTTGATAGTTTTGGGCACACAGAAAGAGATGCAACTAGTATTAACTTTCACAACCAAGTGATGACAGGTTCATCCTTGTCGTATTGCAATTGCATGCCGCGTACAGAAACTGGAAAGTAATTGGGGTATGGAGCCATTTTTTTTTTATGATCCGTAGAAATCCATAAATCACCAACCTTTTCAATTTGCCATTTTAATCGATGGAGTATTAACATCATTAAAACAAGAGCCAAAGATAATAGAAACCACGAGAAATTAATGTGAACGTACGACTTAGAGGGTATTTGCAAGGCAGCTTAGCTTATAAGGGGCAAAATAAACCAAAATAAGGTACGGAGATAGATTAAAAAAGCAGATACTCTAGTAGGGTTGTACTTCTCTATTGTTTCTTATCTTGTAGGTACTAGAGTACCTCCCATGGCAATAATAGTAGTTTAGCCTATGAAGACTGTTAGTGCAAACACTGTTAAACCATGACCATTGGATATCTACTTTGGATCTCGAGCTTTGACCAAAAAAGGTCGGCATTTGTCTACGGTTGAGCAACTGCTCCACTCACAAGACAAGCTTGCTTACCTTAAGGCTCCATCCATGATCCATCAATGTATGTTTTATCATCACCATCATGCATGTAAATGATCGATTTTACATTAATCATCGATCACCATTAATTCACCCCCATCACGTAACCTGCTGAGGGCAACAAGATAGTAACTTTTTTTTTAAAAGAAAAGTTCATCTCGCTCCTAATCACCTGTATGATCAGCGCGTCCTTCGATCGGGAATTGCTGACCATGTTCAGGCAGCTACTCTCTCTAGTAATTTACTCTCCTCTCTCTTTGGACGAAAATTACTTTAATTTCACACCTTAATTACTATCTATATACAAGGACTAGCTAATTAATATATATATGAGTATGCAAGGAAATTAACACCACTTGTACTGATGGACATCTATATATGGAGTCGTCTGTATCATGATCTCTAGCTACAAGGAGATGAAAAGGGTATATATTTTGATGCATGCTGCATCATGCACCTGCGGAGACGCTAACGATCGATCCATCGTGGCGGCGGGCGGGCGGCGGCATGCTCGTCGGTCAATCAGTTGTGGAGAGGGTTTGGTCCTTGAGGAACCATTCTTCTCGAAACAGCATACTTCTTGGCACCAATGTCGGCATCTTCGTCGTCGACGCCTACTTGTTTGGAGGGGGATATGGCTGGAGGAAGCTCATGGTCGCTCGAATGATCACTGCCTGCTTCTTCTCTCGGTGTTCTCAAGGCAAGGCTTGAGCTAATTGGCGAGTGTGGCGTAACAAGGAGGAGGAGGAGGAGGAGGATGCAAGGGAGCAGGTGCTGGAAGAACCTCCCCATGGCGAGAGCGAGAGCGAGAGCGAGAGCGAGAGCGAGAGGGGTTTGTTGGGAGGGAGGCAGGGATGGGATCGAGGGTATTAATATGGATTTAGCTGGGGGTCCATGTCATGTTCGATCCTGTGGAGAGCAGACAAGCGTAACAAGAAATAGAGTTCATGATCCTCCATTCCATTCCATCCTATATATGGTCCAGTTACTCTGAATATACAGATGCTGATGAACATGTTTGGTTCACTCAGAATTTCGCATATGGAGCCCACCAATTTACCAAGATAATTCTTGTTTCTCAATTAGTTGTGTCGAGCGACCGGAGTTGGGTATGGGACCTGCCATGGTTTGGAGAAAAACATGGAGATCACACAGTGCCATACTAATGACCAGGCCAGCTTAAACTTGGATATCTAGATTCAGGTTAAGCGGCTTGGCATATCTAGACTTTGGTTGTAGACACAAGTCATATATATCTAGGGTTCTTTGAAGTCATGAACTACTACCAACATGCAGGTTTAGGAATTGGCAGCTGAAGCTTGATTGCCCACAGCTTCGACCCATTTTTACCGTTTGGCCAAGTCACTGAGTGGTTCAGCAGATCTGGAAATAAAGAAGCCACCATGACAGTGCTTAATAGCTCTGCAAAACCGCAATCGACATGCTAAATTGTTAATTGATGTATGTCTGCACCAGTGAGTGTGACTGCCCTGGTTCATTAATACTGCCCTCTCATACAAGCAGGTTTAATAGCAATTTAATACCGGGCACCAATTTACTGTTGATGAGCAATTGCTACTTTAGCTGGAGATTGACTGGAATTCTTCGTACCATCCACTGGCTTAATACGCATGCTTACCTGGACAGGACATAAAATGTACTGATACAGCTTGCTACAGGAACAGGGTGTGTGCCAGGTTCATTTGATACTATACCAACAAGTGTAAAAAGTGATTACTTCTCTTCTATAGATATACTAGTTACATGCCCGTGCGTTGCTACGAAAAACAAAATTGATAACGAAAAATAAAGATTAAAAAATAAAAAAATATTTCACAAGATCAAACATCTATCTTTAACGCTTCGTTTCTTGCGAAAGCTGGCTAATTAAAGCAACGCTTCGTTTTTTGCGTAGGGCAATTAAGCAGGGCAATTAGGTAGGGCAATTAAGCAGGGCAATTAATGACGTGGGTAGAACTCACCACTGCCACCAACTGCTGCTTTATAATAGTAGAGATAAGCACGCATGGTTTTACTTTAAGTATAAGAACTCAGACTTTCACTGCCATGATTTTTGCAGTATATGCATGATTGATACAGCATTAGAGCCTGACACTATGTTTGATATAGCCCTGATTTCTGCATAGTTTGAGGCAGCTTCTCCTCGTACAGCTGCACCAAAAAGTTGGTATGCCTACTTTTGCTGATACAAGGTCTAAGCACATGTGATTCTTACAATAGTGATGGGATCTCGTTGGACCCCGAAAAATACCTCAGAAATCCTCTGTGTATCCTGTACTAGTTCAGAAAAAAAATATAGCACATAGTAGAAATAATACCAGAAAATATCAAGTAAAATTTTATTTAATTAATTATCAGAGTTTACAGCATAAATAGCGTGCAAGCCATCATCAAATAACACAACGATAATAAAATCATAGTATAACGCAATAAATCTGCCACAGGCAATCGACTGGGGTAGCGGTCTAGTCATCGAGATCCTCATCGACGTAGAACTCCTCTGAATCAACAGATTAAACAAGGGTGAGTACAAAAATACTTCACAAATCACACTGAAAAATACAGTATTAATATAAGGTGACAGAGGAAGGTTATATGGTTGATTTTAGCATAAAGCAACAGTTTTCTAAATATTGTAAGTAATTTCAAATTACATAATTTTAAGGACACTTTATTTTTAAAATCTCTCCTGGATCTACCAAAAAATTTTCATGATGGACTCACTCCATCATGACATCATTTTGCTAAACTCAAATTTTAAAATTATCAAATTCTAATATGCAAATGGCTTACTCGGCATGCTCATGACCATGGGCACGGCTAATCGATTAGTTTTACACACTGCAGATGTTGTACAACTTTAAACATAAGATATGATAGTCTCTTGCGCTAACACACTTTCTTTGGTGTGCGACAGAGAAAATCACAACAAGGCCCCTATAAAAATTCATCCATATAGTCATGCCCGCTAAGATTTCATCGTTGAAAGAATCCCTCTAGTCAGAAGCCCCCCACTTGCACCCGAGTGGCAGCCTCACGCTTTTACCGCACCACTACCACCTAATGGCATGATTGTTCATAGTATATTTTAATACGGCTAGCTAGATCTATCCCATTTCAGACTTATGGTAGTACGGTTATGCTTTACATTCGGTGAAACTCAGACCGGTCCTTAATTGACTAAGCGAGACTTTTCACAAACCTAGAACCATAACCACACCACCTCCCAATTATTTCTCGTCCAGTCTAAATCAAAATTTTAATTTAACCACACCATTTCCAAATAATGCTAAAATCATGACTCTCATTTTAATAGAACATTATTTTGACACAAATTTCTCAAAAATTCATAAGTTCAATTCTAAACATATCTAAGCAATTTCTAAGTACCAACATATAATAATTAACATTTTCTTAAGATTACAATGGTATAAGAATTTAATTTCTAAAGGTAGCACAACAATTCTGGTATAACTACGAATTTAAAATTGGGACAGAAATTACATTCATAATAATTATGCATGCAATACTTTAAATGCAAAATACAAGTTTAAAACTAGGATCAACATTATCAAGAGGGTGTGACTTACCTGGTTCGATGGGTAGCTGTTCAAAGTCGTCGCTCGCGTACTCCTCGGATGCTCCGAAATCTATATGCGACAACAATCAAATTAAAATAAAATACAAAGAAATTCGAATAAAATACCAAATTAGCATAAAATAGAAACTTACGATTTTATATGAATTTAGAAAGAAAAACAGAGCCAATCAGAATTCGAACGGGCGAAAACGGGCTCCTAGAAGTTTAAAAACAAATAAAAGAAGAACAAAGAATTTTCTTAATTTTTGGAATTATGTTTCATAAGAAAATCTGAATTATTGCGCAGTACTGATGTCATCGGCCAATTTTGGATTTTTATAGTTAATTTTTAAAATAGAATCGATTTATGGCATCATGCTTGCGCCATAAATAGATTTTCATGAATTAATTTATAAAGGGGAAAAACCATTTGACTGATGGGTGGGACCAGCTCAGTGGACCGGATCCACAGTGCGGACTGGGTGCACCGTGCACCCCGCGCACAGTGGTGCATCGCAGTGGACGCGCTGAAAGCATCTAGGCCCTCTAATTTCTTAACATAGGGGGGAAGCTCAGGCGGGGACGGCGTAACGGCGGTGCCAAAAATGGCGGTGACAGGCACGTGAAGACCGGCGGGATAAGAGGATAGGGGCGGCGGCAGCTGAGGATGAGACGGCGGAGAGTGGAGGGAAGCTTATCCGCACGAGGAAGAGGGGAAACGGCGCGATAAAAGGGGAAGAAGGGAGGGTTTGGAGTTCGGTCATCCCAAAAAAGGGGAGGTTTTTTTTATGGGCCTCTTGCTTTTCTGCAATGGGATCAATAACAACACAAATTAGTTGTACTACCACTGGTGCTACAACCTAAGTTTCAATGCATGCCTAAAGTAGGTGATGGTACTAGCTACCAAGTCTTAACTACGGCTTTAAAAGCTTGATTAGCACTGGACTACCAGACAGTACAGCTTTGCCGATAGGTCACTCTATGAGACAACGGTTTGAGTCAAATCATGTTTCTTCTGCCATAATCGTATTGCTTCATAGTCTCATGGACGCGAGGATACTGCAACCAATGCCGACTTGGGCACATGTATGCCCTATAGGTAAGGTAAGGTAAGGTAAGGTAACACATCTCCAAACCAAGGGCTTCTATTTAATATAATTTAGAGATATGCAGAATAGTAACTCACCGAGACATGGTAAAAATACTCATTGGGCATATATTAAGTTTCAGTCAACCTGGATGGTAAGATATCTTAAAATTATCAAACAGAATTACATGGCAGTGTCAAGATTCTTCATTAATGATAGCTCATCACGGTATATGTGGTACAATAGAGAATTACAAACTTCCGAAGAAGAATATAAAACGAATGCCATTTAATGACACAACCAAGGACATCGATACTTGATGAGCACAAAGTCACATCTGTCACACAAATTCAACAGAATTTACCACTGTTGCAATTTTGACAAACTAAAAGGGGTCTTTCATGTCACACTTCCAAATTTTGATTCAAGCAACTCTCTTGGGAAAATGAACAACCCGTTTACGAAGTGTTATGTACTGGTTTCTGCATAAAATGTAGCTCTGACTCCTTCTTGAAATGAAATTGGCTTGATACCAAGCAGCTGAGTTAGCTTGGTGATATCCATAGATATGTCTGATGGAGAAGCTACACCCCGGTTAACCTGGATATTAAATGGATGGGGCCATTAGCCAATGGTAAAGAGTCATGGCAGTGCGCAATGCTTAAATTGAACTCATTGCTCAGGCTGGAAATCAATAAAATAAGAAAGGTAGAAAAAAAAGAGAAACAAATAAGTTAGTGCAATTGCAAAGTTAGTCCCAACTTGTGTTGCAAAAAATCTTTCTTGTTCAATTGCATTGTATGTGGCATTGAATGCTACAGGCCGAGAGGGAAGAAGATTAATACCGAAGATGCAGGTACAGATTTTACTATAGAGTGGCTATATCCACGAACATCAGCAACAGACTCAGCCATCTGCAGTCTTGAAACCCTGTCTGGTCCACCGACGTTCAGGAGTACCTGAATTCTTCTACCATCTGCACCATGTCCTTTAAAGTCAGTCCCCAAGGAACTGATAATTGAGCAAACATAAAGCACTTTTCAAGAGGAAAAAAATAACACTAAAAATGTTAAACACAAAGTGGAATATGTTGTAGAAAGAACTGTCTACAGGTACAGTGTACCATTATATCATATAAAAAGAGCATAATTAGTGATCCTATTCCATAAAATCAGTATGTATTCAGCATTCACCTTGTCATACCTGATAGCCAAGCTTTCGCTAAAGACAAGATTACATCCACCATATCTTTTACATAAACAGGACACCGAAATTCATCATTAAAGAACTCAACTTGTTGGCCTTGTGAAAGAACACCATCCATCCACTGCATCCAGAGAGCAAGCACTTTCTAATTAGGCACTAGACTCTGCAAGTGTGGTGCTTCACCATGAGCAATCAAACAATATTAATTTTTAAACATTAGCGAGAAGGTTAAAATGTTTTGGCCTTCTTTTAGTATGGAAAGTACCGTAACTACTGGCGATTAGTTTCCTTACCTGAATGAGGAGAGATTTTGCCACAGGAGATATTGTTTGGGGCCCATAAATAATGCTGCTTCTCAAGATTGCATAGTTTGAGCATTTTTCAACAATGAACTTCTCTGCAGCAACTTTAGATTTTCCATACATGTTCACTGGTAATGCCTCATCCTCTTCTTTGTAGAAGGATTTCATCCCTTCATAAACTGCTAGTACAGGAGGGTCGCATAAGATTTAGAATTTCTACAAAGGATGTCAACTTAGTGTAACATCAGAATGGACATGCACAGACCACTTATCATGAGGTCAGCCATGTAACCTATCGACTTTGATGAGCTCCTCTGTTGGCTTTGGCTCAAGCTTACTTAGATGAGAAAGTGAAACTTAAACTAGACCAACTATGCCCCAAATTACAAACAAATGAACATGAATATCTGCACGTTCACTTGTAAGTTTTAGTAAAGGATGAACCGCAAATACAAATGATTTGAATAGCATCATATTATATCAAAGGGCAAGAGTGCTCTACCTTGATCTGTTGAGAGATGAATGAGAAGAGAGCTGTCATTCCCAAAGCTTAGCAACCAATTGATTAGTGAAGAAGGTATATTAGTAGCCATAGCAGCAGCTGGATCATTTTCGCATGCCCGAGGAATTGAGATTGCAGCACAGTTCACGATTACATGTGGCTGAACAAGTTGAGTGTTAACATTCTCAGTTAGAGGAAAACAATGCAATGTGTAAACTCATGTAGAGAAACAAAAAGCATGCCATTGGTCATATACAGTGTTTAATAGGAAACTTATTGTTTCCACCAAATTGGATGCTCCGAAAGTGTTTCAGCACTTTACAGTAATCCTATGCACCAAATCTATGCAGCAAGTCAAACGGATAGCATGCCTTGATGGTACTTAACAGTGGGGAAAAAGAAGAAGAATCACCATTGATAGAACTTTTTTCTTCGAGAATACGTAGGAGGGCTGTGCATCATCTTTGCATCGAAAGACAGAGCAACTATACACGTTGCAAGAGGCCGAAAGCTATCTTCTTTGCATCCTTAATGCACAGCACAGCTTACTCCCCCGAAAACACAATCCCACTAATTGAGAGTTGTGCATTGCAATTAAGCTATATCTTTTAGGTTAAGACCTATTTGGCATGCATGGCACGATGTTGTTTACATGGCTTAGAACCAGAAGACCAGAGGTACCAAAAACACTTGATCCTTTCATAATCCGGGACGGCATGAGATGCCAAGTGTGGATGAAATTGGGCGGGCGGGCGGGAGCGGACGCTGGTGCACGAGGTGTGCTGGGAATGTGACGGAGCCGCACCTGGCCGAAGGAAGCAGAGATGGCTTCGAGGCCGCCGCCGGAGCGGAGGTCGGCGCGGAAGGCGCGGAGGGAAGGGAGCGCGTCGAGGAGCGGCTGCGGCGGGGTCTCGCGGTGGTGGGTGAAGGCGATGTCGACGTCGCCGGCAGAGGCGAGCGCGGGGAGGAGGTGCTGGCCCAGGTAGCCGCTGCCCCCCACCACCAGCACCCGCTTCCTCTCCCTCTCCATCGCTCTCCCTTCGCCGCGACGCACGCACACAGGGAGGGGAAGGCGAGAGAGATCTGCGACCGCCAGCGAGGTAGGAGGCGGAGGGAGGGTGGGTCCCACTCTCCGTTCAGTTGTCTTGTCACTCTGGCCCGCGCCACCTCTGCATTTCCGTGACCCGTACGCGGAGGCGGAACTGTCCTCCCGAGAAGGCGGAATCCGCGATGCTCTGGTTGCTGTAGCTTTCGCCGTCAAAAGTAACCCAAGCAGCAAACGCTAAACCCTAAACCCTACGCCGCCGCCGCCGCGCGATGGGTGGCGGGCCGCGCACGTTCCCGGGCGGGCTGTCCAAGTGGCAGTACAAGCGCATGCACGAGAAGCTCGCGCGCCAGAAGCAGCGCGGCCTCCTTCGCCACGAGAAACAGCTCTACCTCGCCCGCCTCCGCTCGGAGGTCCGCGCCTCCCAATTGCCCGGCGCCGCCTCTCCTCCCGCCGATCACGGGCCCACCTCCTCGCGCGCGCACATCCGCGCCCTCGCCGACCGCTTCCTCAAGCCCGGCGCCGAGGACCTCTGGAACGACGACGACGGGCCCCTCCACCGTGCAAAGCCGCCGCCGAGGAGGACCTTATCGGGCGGCCGGATTGATGACCGGCAGCATCTGGGCTCTGGGAAGCCACCTCGAGGAGGGAACTGGAAGGATTGGGATGAGCCGCCTTTGGAGCAACCGCGGGCTGGAAGGGAAACCGTAGTAGCCGGAAAGGAGCCGCGTTTGGTTGCGTTCAGTCCGAGGAGAGAGTACCGGACGGTGGCGCCCTGGTGGTGGCAATGGAGTTCGGGTTCTGGCACGCCTTCGCAAAGAAATGAAGCATCTTTCGGTTTCTTTGGTCTGAAGAGATGTTACTCGGTGATGCCTCCATGCTTGTCACATCGGGGGTCGGCTGTTGGGCTGATGTCATTGGTTGCTAGAGGGCTTGCTGGGGTTGGGGATGGCGGGAAGGAGACAACTTTGACTCTGTTTAATCAGGAGAGGTTGTACTCAATTGCTGCGGGGCGATTTGGCAGGAAATGGAGGCCGGGTTCTTCGGATGAGGATGAGGAGGGGATATCTACTGCAAAGAGGGATCTGAGATTTGGAAAATTTGGAGCTTCGAGCGAAGAGGATTCAGAAGATGATGAATTGGTGGAGACAAGTGCCATCAGGAGGAAATGGAGCAGTGCTGCTCTCAGGAACTGCGATATGAAGAAGGAGAGGAGAGTGCTCAAGTCCTATGAAGAGGATAACAATGATCTCGCTGGTAGAATCCAAGAGCTGCGAGAGGAGATAAGAAATAGGGAGGTGCTGGGTGCTGAGAGGAGACGTTACGAGTTGAGGGGTGAATCTTTGCTTACCGATAAAAGGTTGCACTTCCACCATTATCTTCAATTGTTACATATTCCCTCGTGTGCAGTTGGCATTTGTTGTGAAGCCAAGTAACTTTGTATATATGGTAGTCTACAAAATTTAGGCAAAGCAACTAGAAACTCTTGAAATGTGTGGATCTTGGTATATGAAATCGTCAAAATTGGTCTTTTTGGAGTTCCATTTGTTATGGCACTGAAAAGAAGAATTAACCCTAATACAAAGAGTGGAAACTATATTTGTCATCGCACATCCTGCTGCATGCCATTTGAACTAAAGGTTAATGAATGATTGGTGGATTTACTTCTTGCATATCACTCTGCATACTACTTTGGAATAGATATACTGTCCATCTGACCAACACATTATGTTGTTTCTTTGTCCTCAGATTTGATGAGTGTGGTATCTCCCCGCTGACGGTCAAAGCGCTCACTGATGCTGGATATGTACAAACAACTGTTGTGCAGGAAGCAGCTCTTCCTATTTGTCTTGAAGGTACTAACAAATATGAGGGAACTTCCTGAAATGAGAAAAAATGCTGATGTTACTCTCTATCTTATGCATGTACATCTCACAGGAAGTCGACTTGTTTAATTTGTGTTTCTACTCCTGTTGGCTGCAATACTGATATTTCATTGTGTATCAAGCATAAATTGCTATTGTCCACGTTGGTTGACTTCAGTAGTTCTGTTTAGTACTTCACACCTTGTGGTACTATATTGAATCTGCATGACCTATCTGAACTTGTTATCACTGGAACCTTTCAACAATCAGGAGATTGGTCCTCACTCATCACTGTATACATGCAGGTAAAGATGTCCTTGTCAAGGCCAAAACCGGAACCGGCAAAAGTGCAGCTTTTCTGGTAATAATCATTTGCAAGGAGTTACTTTGAGATGTGTACTTTCTTTTGGTGTTGTTGTCCTTAAACCAATTTATTTAAAAATTAATTGATAAACAGCTCCCTGCAATTGAATCAGTCTTGAATGCTATGAAGAGCCATACAAATCATCGAGTGTCACCAATATTTGCCCTTGTCCTTTGCCCTACAAGAGAGCTTGCCATCCAGCTTACAGCTGAGGCAAATGTTTTGCTGAAGTACCATGAAGGAATTGGTGTTCAATCTCTTATTGGCGGTACTAGATTCAAGCTTGATCAAAGGCGTTTAGAGTCTAATCCATGCCAGGTTTGTAACATTTACTGACCTAATAAAGATAATGTAAAACTTCTAACTGCTAGCCTGACCTGTATTTTGTGGTTATTCTCCTTCCAGATTTTAGTTGCTACACCTGGTAGGCTGCTGGATCACATTGAAAACAAATCTTCATTCTCTGTCCGCTTGATGGGATTAAAGTTGCTTGTGTTGGATGAAGCTGATCATTTGCTAGATTTGGGTTTCCGTAAAGACATAGAGAAGATTGTTGATAGCTTGCCACGTCAAAGACAGACGTTACTATTTTCAGCTACTATTCCAAAAGAGGTAATATAATCAGCACGGCCCACAGCACCAGTAATTTTTGTTTATTGTTTTCTATCTCTTAACGTATTTATGGATGACCACAAGTCTGAAATGTGAATAATGGTTGTCATTTGTAAATGACAGGTTCGAAGGGTTTCACAGCTAGTTTTAAAGAGAGATCATGTTTTTGTTGATACAGTAGGCTTGGGAGCTGTTGAAACTCCTACTAAGGTTCTACTTTCTACTCCTACTCAAGTAATATTTAGCACCGTTTACCAACCTAATAATCTTCCATTAGTTGAACTGCAAAGTACTTGTTTCATTCTGGCTCCTACAAGTACAGAAATGTGTTATGAACTTATGATCGATTTTCTCACTTTGCATTACCAAGACCTGCTGTAACTGTAAGCAATCATCATAATGTGCTAATTCCATGTTGCCCTATTGCATTGTTTTACCTATGAAAGAGACTTCCATTTGGTCATTTGCACCTTGTTCAACTTTCAATGTCTTCTTGCTATTGTTTTGACCATTTGAATATTTTATGCTTTTGTACATTTTGTCTATAGATGCCATCATTCACATAAATATTATAGACCATATGTCTTCTTGCTATTGTTTTGACCATTTGAATATTTTATGCTTTTGTACATGTTGTATGGCAATATAAGCCGTATTTCTAAATGATTTTTACATCAGGGTTAGGCTATTGCGATCCTCTGTTAGTCTCTTCTCCTCTGTCATGAAAATAATTTTGATTGCTTAGTGATTGATCTCTTGCTGTCTCCTGTTCTGGATCTTAGGTGCAGCAGTTGTCTATCGTGGTACCACATGAACTGCACTTTCATACGGTTCATTGCCTTCTTCGAGAGCATATTGATCAGGAAGTGGACTATAAGGTCCCCGCTCACTCCTTTCTCTCAACCAAGCAGTATGATTGCTGTAAGAACTACATGGTGTTGTTATACTAAAATCTTCCACCATTCCAGGTGATTGTTTTCTGCACAACTGCCATGGTGACTGAATTTATGTATATCATGCTTCGAGATTTGAAGTTAAATGTCAGAGAAATTCATTCAAGAAAGCCCCAGCTTTATAGAACTCGCATATCTGAAGAATTCCGAGATTCTAATCGCCTGATTCTGGTAACCTCAGATGTTTCAACCCGTGGGGTGAATTATCCAGATGTCACTCTAGTGATTCAGGTTGACTTTGTTTTCGCTTTCATGGTTAATACCGTTGAGAAAAGTTCAGGACACCTATCTCTTGATTGCAGCTCCTTTGCATGGTTGTTCCTTCACAGTTACTGCTCTAACTGTACATGATTATTGGATTAGGTTGGTGTTCCTCCAGGTAGAGAGCATTACATCCATCGGCTTGGAAGGACCGGAAGAGAAGGTAAATCAGGCAAAGGAATTCTCTTGCTTGCGCCATGGGAAGAATATTTCTTGAATGAGATACATGATCTCCCGATAGAGAAGTCTCAAGCACCGCACATTGACCGGGAGATGAAGCAAAAGGTTTGAATGGCTGCATGTTTTCAGGATTTTATGTCTAAATATTTTTTCCTCCAGAATGTGCATTCATGGCCAGGTGCATTTCTCCTTTAACATAGACCTTTCTATAATGAAGGTTGATGATTCGATAAAGATTATTGATATGAGCATCAAGGAAGCAGCATACCATGCATGGCTTGGGTACTACAACTCAATAGGTGATGTAGGAAGAGACAAAACCATGCTTGCTGACCTTGCAAAAAGATTCTGCACTTGCATTGGTTTGGAAAAGGTTCCAGCACTGTATAGGAAAACTGCAATGAAGATGGGACTGAAGGATGTGCCTGGGATTCGATTGAGGAAATAAATAAGCAAACTGCATTTTACCCCATTTCAATAGCTTGCTCCTTATATTCAGTTTGTTTTTATCTTGTGGTGGTGAAGCTGTCGCCCTTCGCGACATCCCACTGCCAATATTACATATCGTTGTGCCTGGTCGATCCTCACTGCACCAATTGTCCATTGCTGGGTTAGCTGGCTGAGAGATCTAAGGTGCTTTTGGTCGGTGGAATCCTTCAGAGATCCTACCAGATTACTTTGTTCGGTAAAATAATCAGTAATCTAACCAAGGAATTAGAAATCAGATTACCATTAATTGCAGGAATCAGTTTCGCTTTTGGTCGGTGGAATCCTTCAGAGATCCTACCAGATTACTTTGTTCGGTAAAATAATCAGTAATCTAACCAAGGAATTAGAAATCAGATTACCATTAATTGCAGGAATCAGTTTCCTATAGAAAATGATGTCTATCTTAGATTACCAAGTAAAAGGAATATTTGTTATTGCTCTTTTATCATTTGCTTTAATTTATCATAGTCAAATTTTGATCTTCAAGAACTCAAAATTCAAATTTAAAAACGATTTTCAGGATATGAATTTTTAACCCAAAATATCAAAATTTGAATCATGAATGTCGTACTCTTAAATTCAGACAATTTAAATTTCAAAATTTTCATGTTTGGATTTTGAAATTCTATTTTTTGGAAATTTTGAATCTTACAATTTAAATTTTCGAATTTCAAAAATTGTAGTTCCGAGAATTTAAATTTTATAAGTTTCAGTTTTTAAAGTTTAGACATCAGAATTCCGAGGATTCAAATTCTAAAACTCAAAAATTAAAATTTCAAAAATCCAAAATTTGAACATTTCAACCATAATAATCGAGACTATGAAAGTTGCAATTTTAAATTGTAAAATTTAAAATTTATGTTTTTAATTTAAAAAAAAATAAATGTTAACCTTCATGGCTTAAATTTTAAATTCTATAATTTAAATTTGTGGACTTGTTGGTTCGAGTTATAAAAAGTGTGAACGGTTACAAACAGTGGTGAAACTAGAAAATTTTTTATGGGTGTGCTCTGCCGGTCTGTTGTAGTGTCACGCCGAGTGTCTGTGCCATCCTTCTTGCTGGCCCCGTGCCTTTGCGTCTTGCCATGCCCCTTGCTTGCACCGCGTGCTGCATGTGTCACTTACCGTGTTGTGCGTCCGCCCGACTGCACGAGCCACTTGTCGCACTATCTGCCACTTGTGTACATAAATATGCGATGATAAAGATTTAAATGCTACATACGTGACTAAAAACCATACACATGACTACAAAAATTTTCTCTTCTCTTCTTTTCCTCCTTTTTCCTCTTCCTCAATTTTTTTTCTTCTCTCCTTATTCCTAGCTGTACCAACCTCTGATTTCTTCGTTTTTTTTTTCCATTTTGCTCCCCCCTCCTCCTTCCTTCCTGCTGTTTCCAATCTCCTCTTCTCTTCTTTCTCCAACTTGTTGTCGAGCTCCTCCTGGCTGAGCACCCCCTCCCTGCGCCGGCCCTGGCCATGGTCGCCGCGCTCGACACCAAGCCGGGCTAACCCCCGCCATGTGCTTCACCAATCGGCCACCTCTGTTGTTGTGCGTTGTGAGGCCAGCTGTCGTCACCTTAGCCCTGGCCTCGCGCTACGCCAACCCCTGGCTGCGGCCATCCCTGAGCCGCCACGAGCTCACGTCAAGCTAGCTTGTTGGTGAGCTGTGCCACCGGCCACTTACTACCGGTCACTCGGCCACGCTCTCACACCAGCACCTCACCACCATGACTCGCCTTTGCTACGCCTCGGCCTCATGGCACGCTGCGGATGTTGCCGTGGCCGCAGCTGCCAGGGTTGAACCACCTGCCAGCCGCACTGCAAATTGCGTCATGCCAGTCGCAACCATGATCGGGCTGCCTCCTTCGGCGCCACGCGTTGCCTGCGGTGCTCCCCTGAGAGTCCGGTTCCCCCTAGTTTCGGCCATGGTTACAGAGACCATTTTGTAGTTTCATATAAGTTAACCAAATTAGAATATTATATTACATTAGAATATGAAATTACACATACCAAATATTACACACCTGGGCACCTAAGGTTGATGAACTGAATTAACCCTGTGAACTCTTAGTCTGCATGCACGAGTTGAACTATTTATAGCAGGTGTAGGCAGGTTCACAAAACAGGTTGGTTTTCATCGATTTTTTGCGAAAATCAATCGTATCGAGCCAGTTTGAAATTATAAAATAGTTGGTAAACCAGTTCAATTTAAAAATATTAAAAAGTTTTTTAAAAAAATTATATGACGTAAACCGGTGAAAAATCGATAAAAATCGCTCGATTTTCGATAAAAACAGCTCGATTTTTTATAAAAATCGACAAAAATCATTCAAAGAATTGGCTGCCCAACAGGTTCAACTCACTTGTAGTTTTTTTTTGCGAAAATCAATCGGTTTTCGTTTTTTTGATTTGTTTTGAATTTTTTTTTAAATGCTCGATTTTAAAAATTTTCGGTTTTTAACGATTTTTACGGTAAACCGGTACCATTGAGATCTTGATTTTCAATTATAAAATAGTTTGGTTAGCCTGGTGCAGGTGGTTGGGGGTGGCGTGGCTTGTGCGTTTGGTGAGCAATGACCGACGTCGACGGTCTCTCGGCGTCGGCGGCTCGTCGACACCATTCAACTAGAGGATGCAGGGTGGTGGTTCGTTTGGCGATCGGCAGTTCAAGGCCAAGGCATATTATTTTCTGATACATAAAAAACTTAATTTTCTGACACATACTCCCTCCGATTGGAAATGTAAGGGGTTTTAGGTCTCTATACTATTTGTAAAATATAAGGGGTTACTAGTTACATGCCCGTGCGTTGCTACGAAAAACAAAATTGATAACGAAAAATAAAGATTAAAAAAAATTTATTTCACAAGATCAAACATCTATCTTTAACGCTTCGTTTCTTGCGAAAGCTGGCTAATTAAAGCAATGCTTCGTTTCTTGCGTTGGGCAATTAAGCAGAGCAATTAAGCAGCAATTAATGACATGAGAAGAACGGACCACTGCCACCAAGTGCTGCTTTAGAATAGTAGAGATAGTATCCCAAGGCTAAATTTAGCCCATTTCTTCCAGCTTTGCCCTTGTTCCATTTATTACCCTTGTACAATTTTCTATGTCTCTTTTTTATGCGAACATGCTCTTTAATGAACAATAACTAAGGGTATTTTAGTCTATTCACCAAGCTTCTAAATATGTGTGCACAAGGCTAAAACCCCTTACATTTCCAATCGGAGGGAGTAAAAAAAACGTATAATGTCGGCCGGACGGGCTCAAAATTCCGGGAAAATCCAGTCGGGGCTGGCTGGCATGGCCATGGACATGCATACGGCATACCGAGAGGGAAGAAGACGTCAAGGGAACGTGTCCATGCTTTGTTCGACAAGTATCCAGTCCTCTCCTCCGTGGTAGAACTGTATGCAGTAATTTCGCTTGTAATTCCAAGGCATCTATCTATATCTTACTAATGAATTTTTTTTTAAAATAATAATATTTTAATCAATATTTACAGAAATAATATGCCGAAAAAGAAAATAGCAAAACTACCCCCCTATGTCCATTTGAATTGGCGACAGGGTCCTGTCGCCATTTCAAATGGCGACAGGGCTCCTATGTCCATTTCAAATGGCGACAGGAGGGCATCCCACTGCTGCCTGCGTGGGGCTCCTATTCCGATTTTACCCCCTGTCGCCATTTGAAATGGACATAGGAGCCCTGTCGCCAATTCAAATGGACATAGGTGGGTAGTTTTGCTATTTTTATTTTTGGCATATTATTTTTGTAAATATTGATTAAAATATTATTATTTTAAAAAAAATTCTCTTACTAATCATAGTACTTTTTATAGCATCGGTTTGGTAAGAGGAGCAATATCTCTTTTTTTTTCCCTCTCTCTCCCTCTACCAAAGTACTTTTTAATTACTTTTTAAAGAAAATATTTTAAAAATTAAAAGAAAATTAACGTTTTTTTGTTTCTTTTTTCAGGTTTTCCGAAAAAGATTTTCTCTCTGATAAAAACCATGTATGTCTCATACTTCCTTTTGCCCCTAGCAACGTGTGGGCTCACCGATCAACTAGTATCTTACATTCTTACTCATCTTGGAGAGATCACCGTTAGCTCGACACGTGGCACATGGCACTGTAGTTTCTATAGTATCATGGCTACAATACTTTTTGCTTTATTTTTTGGAAACTTTTCCGCTCTATTTTTTCCTTTCCTCTTTTCGATTCATTTAAAGGTTGTTTTTGTTGACCACGCTTTCTTGTACCCACAACAACGCGCGGGCTAGCATAACAACTATTTAATGTAATGCGATGTGATCCCTACTTTTATTAGAAATAAATTCGTGTTTTGCTACGGACAAAAATAATACCTAGCACGTTAATCTACTGTCACTATGCTTAGCTTGTGTTATGCTTTCGGTTTTACCGTAGTGCCATGTCGAATTTTGTCCCAATCTGCATCATGTGTGTCATCGGGCTTAACTTATACCATGCCTTTTGTCTTCTGGCACATACCATGAAGGGAGATGTAGATGAAGGTTAGGAAAAAGAAGAATGCATGTAAAGCACCGCTAGGTTATTGGAGGAAATGACTAATCGAATAGAATGCTTGTTATATTGCCGACTTGAGTTTTTAAAGAGTAGAGTTGAGAAAATGCTGAGATATCCCACTGGAGTGTATCGGTGAAAGTAGGCTGGGTGGAGTACCTGCTGCTACGGAGGAAGGCCGTGGCTGCGCCGTGGAGGTAAAGCGGCGCCACGAAGGAAGATCATGGCCGCACCGCACCCGTGCCGTTGCCCATGCCTTGGAATCCATCAGTAGAGATCAATCACTACCTCGACACATCTTTTGTGGAGACTGAGTTTGACATGGGGGTTGACAATAAATTCAACTTGCTCTTTGTGGTAGAAGAACTACCAACGTATTTATCATGTGCTATCGCAATTCGCACGGTATGTATTTGTCGTTACATGGTTACGGTGCCTACAGTCTCGTCGAAAGCCACTTTCAGTTCCGTTGGTAGGATACTCGAGTCGAGGAGTTGTCTCTCAGGCTTGAAATGGTTGAGGCAATCACATGCCTCAAAGACTAGAAAAATGCAGATGAGAGAACACAACATCATATCGATGATCTAGAGATCGAGGAGGCGCTAGTTGACTTTGATAACCTCGATTTCAATTAGTCTATGTATATGTACGTATTTGCTGTACTCTTTTTCTTACCGAGGGTACTTACTCTGGAGTATGGAAGGTTTTCAACGAGGCAATAACTTTGTACCTTTTTAAGAATGAATAAACTTTAAAAAAAATTTGCGTTGGAATTGACATTGCACATGGGCCTACGGCACATAGGCCATCTGGAGATAGTGGCATGCGGACCCGACCTTCCGCGTGAAAGAGAAAAGAGCGCAAGCCCAGCCTGAGCTCATGCCATCAAATATCCCAACCAAGTAGCCATGCTAGGTGGGACCAAGAGCCACCTACACTCAAGATTTCAAAATTTGTTTTGGAATAAATCTCGGAAGTGACTGAAATCCGAAATCTCGACGAGATTTACAAATTTCAGACAAAATTCGAACGAAATACAAAAACCAAATTTCAAATCCGTTTTTTTTTTCAACCGAGAAATCCGAGATCTCGGGCCCACATTTCACCGACCGAAAAAATTTGATTTTTTTGGATGGTCCTAACACATCATTAATGTCTCCATAAAATTTTTAAATAATGATCAAGCATGAGAAATTTTTCAAAAATCTAACGGTGGTAATATCATGATAAAAGTCTTATGTAAAATCTGTTTTTGATTTTTCAAATGTAACAAATTAAGTTCAAATCATTTGGAAAGTTTTTTATATGTTCCTGAATTTTCAAAAATTTAAACAGTGCTATTAAAGACGGACTGACAAATTTCACCTGGATGAAAAATAGTTCAAACCACTTTAGAAAATTCTGAATTTGTTTTTGTAAATGGTCCTAACACATCCATAATATTCCCATAAAATTTTCAGATGATGATCAATCTTGAAATTTTTTAAAAAACTCGGATAGTGCTACTCAAGATTAACCGACAAATTGAACCGATAAAAAATGGTCAAAAACACGTAAAGAATTTTGAAATTTTTTGTGAATGATCTTGACCATAAATCCAATCAAATACAATGCACAAAAATTAAAATTCGGTAAAAAAACCCCACCAAATCTCGTCCGAACTCGCCGAGATCTTGCCGAAAAATCCGAAATTATTACAGTAATTTGAATTTTTCAAAAAAGAATATTCCGCCAGGATTTTCAAACTTGTCCTTGACTGAAATCCAAGATTTCGCCGAATTTCACCGGGATATTGAAACTTGCCTACACTACCCGGCTGAACGAGACCGACAGGTGGGCCCAGAGAATGGATGATGGATCCATAAATAGCCCCGCCCCGATCGATCGCAAACATTCATTCCCAAATCCCCAATCCATTCCACTCCCGCCCAGTTCCAAAACCCTCGCACCACCATGGCCAAGCCCTCCGCCGGCTTCCACACCCCGCGCCCCTCATCCCTACGCTCCGCGGCCGCCGCTTCCGCCGTGCGGAGCTCCGTGGGCTCGTCTTCGTCCGCCCCGAAGCTCCCCGTCCCCACGGCCATTCCCCGCGGCCTCTCCTCCCACGCCACGGTAACCTCCATCCCGATCAACGACAAGCAGCTCCTCACCTTACCCGCGCCGCGTCTCACCGCCTGATCAGCCTTCTCCTCTTCGTGCTGTTCAACAGGGGGTGGCCAAGTGCCTGGCCTACGATGACAACTTCACCTTCCCCACCGCCGCCTCCACGCCGCCTCCGGAGGACTTTCCTGAGGGCCTCGCCGCTCCGGTGGACGACCTCGCGCCGCTGCTCGAACTGCCCGACCCCGACGTCGCCGTCGACGCCTCCTCCTCCTCCACCGTCATCTCCGCCGCTTCGGATGACGCGGTGCTCGCTTCCGCCGAGTCCGGTGTCACCGAGGTGGGGTGGGGCTCCCGATCCATTTGGACTTGATTTCCTTCTCGAGTTTCGGTTCTTGCTGTGGTTTTGGATGCGGATCTAACACTTATTAGGGGAATTTTTGTTTGAATTCGAGTGCTATTGGAGTTGGTGCTCCCGGTCCATTTGAGTTGGAGTTGCTTCGGGAGTTTTGGTCGGTGTTTCGCGATGAAATTTTGGATGCGGGTTGGGTTTTCCATTTGAATTTGGACGCACTTCGTGTTTCGAATTTTTGCTGTGGAGACTGGAGAGTCATCGGGCTGGTTGGACGGTTCAATCTCACACACCGCGATTTGATTCATTTGGACATTCCGTGTTTCTGCCGGGTTACAAAATTTTTCCCCAAATTCGGGTGGCCCAAATTCATAGAACAGAATTCTGCTGCGCTCTATACTCTCTTGTTGGAATTTTCAAAATTCACAAATTCTGAGTTCGGTTTGGAAATCCCAACTCCGCAGGTCGCAGCACCGACCGACTCCACCGCCGACAGCGAGGAGCCCCTCCCCGAGCTCATCGAGCTCGTCCTGGCCGAACTGCGGGGCGCCGACGGCCTCAGCCCGCGCTCGAAGCGCCTCATCGCCGTCGCCGAGCTCACCCGTACGGCTACCTCCCGCCGCCTGCGCCGCGCCGCCTTCTGGGGTAAGGTGCGCGTCGCGGTCCTCGCCACGACGGTCGCCGCCGTGGTCGCCATCGACATCGCGCTGGCCGTGGCCCTCATCGGCCGCCGCGGGAACGACCACTACCAGGTGCTGCCGCCCACCTGAGCGCTTCCTCGTCTACTCTCTAGTGTTGTTGCTTCCTCCTACCTCCGCACCAATCAAGCTAGGTGCTTCAGCCATATGCTAGCTAATACTGTAGTTACAAAATGCCGTCAATTTTCACATCATGTTCATGTAACTAGGGGGAGTGAGTGCATTAATATTAGTTGCATGGCGTATAGTACGGTATAGCTAAGCTAGCGGTATATGTGAGGAGAACACGTACAACCAGACGAGAGCTGGTAAATGCATGTCGCGATTACCGGTAATTGGATTTTTGCCCTCAGTATGATGAGTATTTGCTTCAGTAATTGCCTCTGTTATTGTTTTCCGTTTCCCTGTCTGTCGTGCGGAACATACACCTCTGCGATCAAACCTTCTGTCTGTCCGTCTGTACGTACGTACGGCTGTACCGAAACACTTGCTATTCTCATGCATCCTGCATCCTGTTAGACAACCTCGCTATCGAATAGTCCGGGGTTGCCTAATAGATCTAAAGTGGAGAACAGAGAGAGAGGGCGAGAGGCACAATATGAGGAGGAACGGGTCTGCTTTATTATTCTCAGATGTACAGATACAAAGGGGTAGCCCCTGCCTCCTATATATAGCGGTTCTGCTAGAGATAAGGAAGAGTCCATCACCGGTACGACGTCCGGTTTCCTAACACATCCTTCGCTACTCTGTCCAGTCCAGGGTGTTTCTGTTAGAGTTAGCATGGCATATAAAAACCGAAAACAAGGTTTAATATGAAAAAACTTTTATAGAAAAATCATGAAAAATAATTCACTATTTTTATTCAAGAATTACATCAAGCCATCTTTCGCCCACGCCTCGCCCTCCGCCTTCTTCGGCATCCGCGCCGCCACTTTGGCTTGCCAGCGTGCGCCGTCGCTCTGGCCAACGTCCCAAGTCCCAATCAGATCACTGGAGGTGCTCCTTGATGGCTCGCTCCGCATGACAAACACAGTCAGGTGATTCTGCACTTTGTGTTGATCAAAGGAAGGGGCTAATCAGCGCAGCTGGCAGGAATTGGTGGATTTGAATCTTGTGATGTACTTAGCTGCTGTGTGGATCCAAATCACGCCAACTTGATCCAACAATTTGTAATGTCCCTTTGCCCGGTACAGTACCCAGACGTGAGATCAACTGATATCGAACCGATTCCCAGGATACAGAGGAAGATTGGAAAGAAAACAGAGCAACCAAGAAGAGAACGAGGAAGATTGGAAAGAAAACTGATATCCTGTGCTGGTCTCGATACACTATTAGACTTTCTGTTATTACACTTCAGCTCCTGCCTCTTCCTGGATAGCGCTCCTGACATTATCCCGCCCTGCACAACTTGCTTGTCCGCAAGCAAGTGCATTAGGAAAACACTGACACAACACGTTCAAATCTTCTCAAGTAGCCGCCTCAGCTGGAATGCCTGTCCACTTCACCAGCCTTGCGGCACTGCCACACTTCCCTTCTTCACTAAACGTCGTTCCAACACTTCCTCCGGTTCAGGAGCTGCAAGATCTAACTCTGCAATCTTGGGAAGTTCCTTGAAGACTGGTGTGTAATCCGGGGTAAACGCCTTCAGTTGTGAGACATGAAAAACCGGATGAATTTAAGCAGCCGGTGGCAAATCCAATTTATATGCCACGGAACTAATTTTCTCCATTATGATATAGGGCCCATAGAACTTGAAAGCAAGCTTCGGATAAGGACGATTTACAACTAAATTTTGTGCATAAGGTTGCAGTTTGAGCATGACCTTCTCACCAACTTGAAATACCCTCTCCTTCCTGATTTTATTAGCATACAACTTCATGCGATTTTGAGCCAAAACCAAATGTTGCTGCATTTTTTCCATCTCGCTGGAGAGTCATGCACATCACATCGAAGATACATTTCCAAACATTGATTGACTCTTTCACTTTGTCCATCCATTTGCGGATGATATGCGGTACTAAATTGCAGCTTAGTCCCCAATAGTTTGAACAACTCCTTCCAAAATTGATTGGTAAAAATCTTATCTCTGTCTGACACCATTGAGACGGTACTCCATGAAGTCTGACCACTTGATCCAAGAATACTTGAGCCACCTTCAACGTTGTGAACGGATGTTGAAGAGGGATGAAATGTGCGTGTTTAGAAAACCTGTCCACTACTACCATAATTGCATTGTAGCCGTCAGATTTTGGTAAGCCTTCAATGAAGTCCATTGTGACATCTTGCTAAGCCCCTTGCGGTACTGGGAAAGGCTGAAGTAGGCCAGCTGGATGTGATCTCTCCCTTTTGGCCTGCTGGCAAATTCCACATTGTTTAACGAAACTCTCTACCGTTTGTTTCATCTCGTCCCAACAAAATAGACTTTTGAGTCTTTGATAAGTGGCGTGCATTCCGGAATGACCCCCACGGCACTAGCATGAAAAACATCAATTAATTTGGTTTGGAGTGCGGAATTCTCTCCTACCCATACTCTCCCTTTGTGCCTGATGATACCATTAACCAACTCATAACTTTGGTCATCTGGACTGTGTACAGCCAACTGAATCAGCCTAATTTGGTTTGGAGTGCGGAATTCTCTCCTACCCATACTCTCCCTTTGTCTTATGATACCATTAACCAACTCATAACCTGGGGCATCTGGACTGTGTACAACCAATTTTGATCGGCCACATAGGAATTAACCACCTCTTGAATCCAAACTGGTTGAATTTCTGACTTAACTTGCATGTTCATCAAGTGATGTATGCATGATAAGGCATCAGCAGCTACATTCTCTTTACCCTTCCTATACACAACCTTGAATTGAAGTCCCATGAGGCAGGTCATCGCTTTACGTTGCATTGGGGATTGTAACTGTTGTTCATCCAAATAACTCAAGCTGCGATGGTCAGTCCAAATTACAAACACTCCTCTCTGCAAATAAGCCCTCCAGCGCTCCACAAGCATTATAACCGCCAAAAATTCCTTCTCGTAAATGGAAAGGTTTTGATGAACCGTTCCCAATGCCTTGCTTAAGAATGCTAATGGGTGTTCTTCCTGCATCAACACAACCCAAATACCGCCATCGCATGCATCAGTCTCCGCTACAAATGGCTTGTCAAAGTCAGGCAATGCTAGTACAGGTGGAGATGGTGTTATTGTTTTCCGTTTCCCTGTCTGTTGTGCGAAACTTACACCTCTGTGATCACACATTCACACCCTCTGTCTGTACGAACGGCTGTACCAAAACACTTGCTGTTCTCATGCATCCTTCACTACTCAGTTCAGAGTGTTTCTGTTAGAGTTAGCGCAGAAGGTGAGCGGGCGGCGCGGCGCGGCGCGAGCACGGGGCGGTGCTGCCGGGCTGGGCCAGCGGCGGCAGGCCGGCTGGGCCAGGAATGAGCAGGCCGAAAAAGGCCCAAACGCGAAGGAGAGCTGGCCCAAAAGGGAGGTAACGAAATCCAAATTTCGGTTTCCAAATTCCAATTCTCAAATTCGGAAGAACTTGCAAATGAAGAACCAAATTCAACTCATTTTGAATTTTTAGGGTTGATTCATGCATGTCACTATACAAGTTTTGAGTATGACGAGAGATTACAGATACATCATAGCACAAGCACGAGCAAGCATATACGTTCATTTTGAGCTAACATGTAGTAGCAGCACAACAGCATAACGTACAGCCGTGAAGCAGCAGCCGGAACATCAACACAAGCAAGCGCAGATGTCAGAAGCAGCTAAGATCAAGCTGCCTCACGAGCTCACGCTTGGTTTCATTCAACAGGACCGCACCCCACCGTGTTGGGCGGGCATTCCTTGCTCAACCAAAACAGCCCAGGATCTTCTTTGGGCCGTTACTGGGCTGCCATCCCATCTCCTTGTGCCTGATGCCTGCCTCCTTGTTGTGGATGACTGCAATCTGGTTCCTCATCTTTTTCTTCTCTCCTACAATCGATATGGATCCTGTTAGTGTAGCCACATCTTATCTTGATCCTCTTTTTTTTTTGTGTGTGTGTGTGTGCCTCTCTCTCTCTCTCTCTCTCTCTCTCTCTCTCTCTCTCTTCACGAATGGACTGCACAGAGGACTTCCAATGAATCACTACCTGCTCCTACTGTCATCATATTGTGCCTTGAGGGTCAGAGCTCAGAACTGGTCAAGTTCAGCGCCTAGTTTCAGTCCAACCAAGCTCTGCTGGTGGTACAATGGCCAACTACAGAACCATCTAGAGCTGTCGTCACAAGAATTTAATCGAGTAGACATTCTCAGGTGACGTGATTAAGAGCTTATCATTTTGCGCCTAAATGCAAAATGTCCGGTCAAACCTCTCGTGTTGGCAGTTTTGCTTCGATTGCCGCCTTCTTTGTGTTCTCCCACGAGAGGAGAGGATGGAGGACATCTTCTCCTGAGCCCTATATGTCATTTTACAAGCACAAAGTCACCGCAACCGAGGCAGAATTACATTGTGGCTAAACATGCAACGAGTTTTCAAATTCAAGGTTCGGTTCAGTCTGGCTTACTTGTTCTCGGTTTTCCTCTTTGGATGACTTAGGCCCTGTTTGTTTCCTTCTCCAGCTTATATAATCCAGCTTTTTGGTGTTGGATTATATAATTTGATTATATGTTACCTTTAAATAAGCCGGTGGGTTGTTTGTTTTCCTGGATTATTACTGTGTTGGATTATTAGTTTGAGATTATATAAGCACCCTAATGGCTGCTTATAGATTATTATAATCTCATGCTTTAGATTATATAATCTAGATTATAATCTAGGCTGTTTGTTTCCCCATTAACTTATATAAGCTGGATTATATAATCCATAGGGCAAACAAACAGGGCCTTAGGGGCACAGCCAATTAGCAATCTTTGGATAACTCTGCTCTTTTCCAACTAGAAACGCAACAGGACTTGCCTCAAATGGTTAGTACAGCAGTTCCTTTCTCATTAGGTTGCGGGAATGATATCCGGTTTGCCACATTTTTTTGCACCTAGGCCGTGTCTCTTTCTTTGAAGGGCATGCTGCTTTTACAGAGCCCACATTTTCCTTTGCCTTCCTGAATTCGCCCCCTGTGCAAACATAATTTTTGCTCCTGGATTTATTTACCCTGATGAATAACTGTGCAAACATAATGATATCTTGGCTTTTTTATAGCCCCTGAGCAGTTCAAGTACTCTCATTGTGACTTAACTGTGGATGTTTGAAGAACATTTAATGCTCACTGGTCATTAGTCAGCATCTGGAATTGAATATAGCTGCTTTATTTATGAACAAACTTCTGTTATTCATTTCATTATTTGTTTCCATAGGTCTGGTTTTACTGGCATGAATAGTTTATTTGTACTAGGAAACCATATGCGGTGTGTTTGTAGGTGAACCAGAGCAACCTTTCTAATCATAATTTCTATCAAGTTGTGATCTTTTTTTTTTTCATATTCGGTTTTATTTCTCATTGTCTACTCGTGTGATCCAAAGTTCGCCCCTTAACCCTTTCAAACACATGCTGTGTGGCTCTTTTGTTCGTTAGTCCTCTTGGTAACTTTTGGTGTAAATATGCTATCTGATATGCTGGATCTCGTGCACTAGATCATCATGGACCCCTGCAAATCTTACCTTAGAAACCATCCATCGGGATCAACCGAAGCCACAAAGCCAAAAACCCCAAAACCAAAACATCCAAACATTCAAGCAGTAGAAACCCTAGAATTGAGCACAAAGAGGGAAACCAGTAGGGGAGCCGGGCTCAACTGCGGGCGACCGAGCCCAAGGCGGCGGATCTAGGGCCAGCAACCCAGGGCGGCACTGGGGCCAATGAGCTTCACCGAGTAGGGGCTGAAGCCGGCGGCCGAGTAGAAGAGGAGAAGTAGGCGGCCGAGTGGAGAAGAGGGGCCAAGCCGGGGAGCAGGAGGGAGGCGCCATAGGCCAGCATTAAGCCAGGGAAGTAGTAGGGGGAGGCACCGGCATCGAGCCGGAGGAGGAGTAAGGGGGGAGGGAGGAGAGAGAGAGAGAGAGAGAGAGAGAGAGAGAGAGAGAGAGAGAGGAGTAGAGGGGAATCGATCCCGGGAGTGGAGAGAAAGAGAGGAGGCAGCCATCGACCGCATGAGAGGAAAGAAAAGAGAGAGGGGAGAGAAAGGAAAAGGTAGAGTAGGAAAGAGAAAAGAAAAAGGAAGAGAAAGGAAAAGGTAGAGTAGAAAAGAGAAAAAGGAAAGAAAAGAGGGGTGGATAAATTAGAAATGAGGGTTAATCGTTGCGATCTATAGTTAGTATAGTTAATTAATCAATTGTTCGTTTAAAAATAAAAAAGGGGCTAAATAGTAGGAATCAGCTAAGTGAATAGCTAAAAATAAGAATTAACATTATCACTAATTAATATTGCTACTACTAATGGTTGGACTCCATGAATCGTGTTCAAAATTAATATGCTATAATTTTCAGGACAAGAACTGAAGCAATCAGATCACCATCTCCAGCTTTCGAGCGAGGATGATTATATTTACCAGAATTCAGGCAAGTTTCCTTGATCATGTTTTGGGATCAAAGTTTTATTGAAGTTTAATGTTGAAATTACTGTGGTCACTACTTGAATATCAAAAACCTATTTTTTTTAATTAAAAAGGAGAGTGGGGGATTTTAAAATGGATGAACGGACTTGGAGAGATGGATTGGTTGTTGGAATTTAGCTTTGGGCTGAAGGTAACTGGAACTCAGTTATAGGCTGAGACATTAGAACCCAGCTGTGGGCTGGAATCGTAGAACTCAACTTTGGATTGAGAATGTAGAACCCAGCTATGGGCTGGAATCGTAGGACTCAACTATGGTTGAGAATGTAGGACTTAGTTATGGGATGATCGCAGGACTCAACTATGGGTTGAGAATGTAGACCTCAACTACGGGTTGAGATTCAGCTATAGCCTGAGATTTTAGAACGCAACAATGAGCTGATAGTTTAGAACACAACTATGGGCTGATAGTTTCGAACGCGGCTATGGGCTGATAGTTTCGAACGCGGCTATGGGCTGATAGTTTAGAATGCGGCTATGGGCTGATAGTTTAGAATGCAACTATGGGCTGAAATTAATAGACCTCAACTATGGGTTGAGACTTTGGAATTCAGCTATGGGCTGAAATAGTTAGAACTCAACTTTGGGTTGAGATTTCAGAATTCAGCATGGGTTGAAAATTGTTGGGAGGATTGGAGGCTACGAAAGTTAATTTGTCTCATATACGATTGCTAATAGTCTTTCTTTGAAATTAAAACTTGCAACGTTTTCATTTTAATAAAATCTATTTTCAGAAAAAGGGTTGAGAAGGACCAAATGATGTGTTGGTAAAAGTGAAGTTATTTTCTCATTATTGCACATTGCTACTAATATTTGCTGAGTATATTTGTACTTACTCTTGCTAAATCTCCCCTTAATTATATAATGGCACTAGTGGACAAGCGTCTGGTTGGGGTGACGAGGCAGTTGAGGATTATCAGACGAGATAGACTGTTGAGTAGATCGTACGCCAGCTTCAGTCTTGGTGTAGTTAGTACTTTTGTATTATATTCTTGTTGTACTTAGATCCTATGTATAATTAGATGTACTGGACATGTAGCTTGCGTGGCAATAGAATGAAATAAAGTTTCTATTTCAATATCTAATTATTGTTCTGTTGCAACACTCTGCACACGGTATACTAATTAATAAAATATCGGGTGCGCCTGATATTTTGATTAACGTGTTCAGCTATTGTTGATTGTAGAAAGTTATAGGCTCAGATGGTGGTATTTGATGTGTTGGTCTGTACTGTAGTAGTGGCAGAGTTCTGAATTATAGCATGTCAAAGACAACGCTAGAAATATTTCTACAGTGAGATTGTTGTAGTTTTGGAATATTTGATCTGGATTCTTCTTACGTGTATGATGATGCACATGCTTTTGCTTTTGCACGCTGTTTCGAATGCAACAGCATTTGCAGCAACAAGAATGGTTGGTAAATGTCACGAGTGTGAATCCTTGCTATGGTGCAATGCCTTTCTTGTCTGACCAGCAGCTCTTTGTTGACGAAATGCAGCTCTATACGAGTCCTTTTTCACCAGTTTTCAGATTGGGGGAGTGTTTTCAGATTGGGACAGCTCTACATGATCATGCAATGCCTTTCTCATTCTGTATATGATTTTTGAGCATATTCTGTATATGATTGGTACGTAGTATACTATTGTCTACGACGGTTTGTCTTGTTGCTCTTCAAATTTCCTCTTTTCCTCGGGGGTAGTGACAATATGTTCAAATTTCTTCTTTTCCCCGGCACATGTACAGCTTGAAGCTGTACTCCATTGGTGGCCCTGAGAATTCACGTACTTGCGATGCGAGTACCTCATGGTGATGCATCAGTTCTGAGGAGAAATAATGAAATGACCCAAAAATTCAAAAGGAATTTATTTGAATCTTTTATTTGGTTTTTAGTTGAATTTTGTTTGAATTTTTTTTGGGCCTCCTCCTGGCCTGCATATCTCCCTTTCAACCCGCTCGCCCGCGGCCTAGCTCCCTCAACCCGGTCTGGCCCAACCGCCTGTCTCCTCCTCTGCCTCCGGCGCCGCCACTGTACACGCCTCGCGCCGTCCGCGCTTGACCGCCTCCCGCGTCGCGCGCTGCGACCTCGCTGCTGCGTCCACGTCACACGCTGACCGTGCCGCCCGGTTGCCCTGTTGTCCCTATCGCGCTCGCGTCGCCCGATCTCTCTCTCTCCCTCCCCCGCGTGGCTATAAAAGCCAGCCACAGCCCGCCCTCCGTTCTCCTCAACCCATTCTTGACCCTCGTGATAAAATGAGGGGGAGGCCTCCAGGTGCATGGGACTCAATTCTGCGGAGACGTCCACAGAAGTAGAGAACCGAACAAATGAGAACACTACCCGTGACAGTTGAAGAAGCTCAACTTGATGTTGAGAAAATCCCTGAAATGAGCCATCCAAGAGATGGTAATATCCTTGACGCGATCCATCCTGAAGATAATAACCTCAGTGTATATTTGGGTTCACAATCCAATACTGGAAGTCGGAACGCCCAGGCTCCATCGTTGTGGGAAATCACGATGAGCTGAAAGAAATTAATATCGAGATATCTCTGAAGTGATGTAGGAGAATTGTATAAAAGAAAGACTACAATTGTCGACATATTTTGCCTCTAAAATTGCTAAAATCTGGATCTAGAACTAAAGTCCATGACAGAGTGTCAGAAATGCTCAAATAGGGTCAAAAGAAAAGAAGTAATTGAAACAGCGCTTGCTTAATAAGAGAAAAAGTTTTTGATTGTGTTGACCGAGCTTCTTCTAAAATGTTCCATGTAGGATCAAATGAATTTTTCATCCGGAAGAAAAATCCAAATATCCAAGTGTTGAGATATAAAGCGAGGCTTGTAGCACAACGGTTCGTAAAGAGACCTGGCATCGATTATGATGAAAATTATTCTAATGTAATTAGTAGAATAATGTTCCAAAATTTAATGTTAATGGAAGAAAGCTTAAATTTAATAATGTGGTTGATGGATGTAGTGACCGTATGTTTATATGGGTCACTGGATACGGATATTCACATGAGAATCCCTGAAGGAATCAAAGTTCTGGATCCTAATAATTGCAACATGTATAGCGTCAAACTGAAGAGATTGCTATACGGATTAAACAGTCGGGGAGAATGTGGTACAACTGACTTAGTAAGTTCCTCCTAAAGAAGGATTGTCCCTACAGAAATATTGTCCCTATGTGTTCATAAAGAAATCCCAGAATGGATTATGTATCATCTCAGTATAAATCGATGAACTAAATGTCGTCGGAACCACATAGGAAATAAAGGAAGCAAGTGCTTAATTTAAGACGGAGTTTGAAATGAAATATTTGGGTAAAACCAAATATTGCTTAGGTCTACAGCTAAAGTATTTCCCGAAAGGAATTTTTGTATGCCAGTCTATTTATACCTAGAAGGTATTGAAAAGATTTAATTTGGATAAATCTCATCATTTAAAGACGCCATGATTGTGAGGTCCTTTGGAGCGAATAAAGACCTTTTTTAGACTAAGGATGGAAAATGAGAAAATCTTAGGACCTGAAGTCCTATACTGATGTATCTTACGAATTGTACAAGGTCTGATATTGCATTTGCAGTAGATTTGCTAGCATGAAACAGTATAGTCCCGACCAGAAGATATTGGGTTAGTGTCAGGACTTATATACCTCCAAGGTACTCAAGATCTTAGATTGTTTTTCCAGAAGAACCAAGACTTAACTATGGTGGGATATATGTGTCGGCGTATTCCACACCAGGGTACCCACTCCCCCGCAATAAATACGGTCACCAGGCGGGCAAGGCGCATCTGGGCCCCACCGCCGCGGCGAGCAGCAGGGCCACCAGGTGGTCGCCCAGTGGACAGGTGGCGATCAGGCCACGCCACTGGGCGCCTAGTGCGGTGGTCGCCCAATGGACAGATGGCGATCAGGCCACGCCACTGGGCGCCCAATGAGGTGTTCGCCCAGTGGACAGGTGGCGATCAGGCCACGCCACTAGGCGCCCAGTGCGGTGGTCGCCCAATGGACAGATGGCGATCAGGCCACGCCACTGGGCGCCCAGTAAGGTGATCGCCCGGTGGGCGAGTGGCGATCGAGCCGCGTCATCGACGCTTGATAAGGTGGTCGCCCAATGGACAGTGGCGTCGCGAGCCACTCTCTTGGCGCATCGCCCCGAGGCTGCAGGTTCGGATCAAAGACATTTAATGCGAATCGTGCGCATTAAATGCAAAGCGTGGAGGCTACAGTATGGCGGCGCGCCTTCCCCAGACGTGTATTAATTACGGGTGACGTCACGGCAGCACTCCTCCCCCAGACGGAACGGGCGGCGTTGGTGGGCGTGGGGCCCTGAAACGAGGTGTGGCAGCTGCGGCCGAGCATTAAATGGGGTGTAAGGACAGTGACGGACGCATTAAATGCGCCCATGGCAGTGTAATGAATATAGCTTGCGGTGTAAGCCTCCCATGCGCCCCCGCCAGCCCAAGTATAAAAGGGAGCCGGGGTGCATGGGAGAGGGGGTTCGTTCGATTCTTGGAGGTTAGGATTCCAGTTCATATCTCATAGCACAAGCAATCACAAGAAAGGCAGGACTAGGGCTGTTACTCTCAGGAGGGCCCGAACCTGGGTAAACCCTAGCGTCCCCCGTCTCCAAAGCTTCCCCGGTACTCCAGTTCTTCTTCCTTCGGCGATTGCCCCGAAAGCCCCCCGTCTGAACCTTACAAGCACCCGACTCGGAGGTGCCTGTCGGCTAGAACGCTGACAACATGGATGTTGGCTATCTGTCAGATCACCACAGTGCTAAATCTAAGACTGTTTTTATGTTTCTCTGAGGTGGTTTAGCCATTTCTTAACGGTCTTTCAAGCAGACTTGGTGGATACTTCTATCAACTACTCAGATATTATATCTTTATATGAAGCCTCATGTGATTGTATTTGGTTGAGACGTGTAATTAACCATATCCAGAAGTCATATGGTCTTAATACTGTCGATACCCTCACCATTATCTATGAAGATAATGTTGCTTATGTCGCACAAATGCAAATAGGTTATGTAAAGAACAATATCACAAAGTATTTTGCCCCTACATTTTTCTATCCTCACAAACTCCAAAAGAGTGGTGAGATAACGATATTATAAACTAAGTCATGTGAAAATCTAGCAGATTTATTCACTAAGGCATTGCCAATATCTATTTGTAGGAGATGTGTTAATGACATTGGAATGTGACGACTTAGAGACTTGCAGAGTTCAGGGGGAGTAAATCCCTGAACCATAACCCCTTTTGCATGATTCTGAAGATCATATTTTATATCCTGAAGATTATGAGTTGTACTCTTTTTTCTTTGGTGAGTTTTCCCGAAGTTTCTCATATGGAGGTTTTTAATGAGGCAACTAGTGCAACATGGAGTGCGAGTGCAATGTACTCTTTTTCCATCCCTTTTTCTCACTGGATTTTAGGAGGAGTTTTTAATGAGACATGCACATTTCGCGGTATTCGCCCAAGGGGGAGTGTTATGATAGGGATAGAATTCCTATCCCTGTTTGAAAGGACTCTATCCATTGGTGGGCGAATCCAAATTGATCTCCAGGCGTTATTCTCCTATATATTGGGTATCACCTTGTACAGGAAAATCAATATAATAAAGGGAGAGCCTTGGACAACAACGTTTTACAACAATTATTATCTTAGTTTACGTGCCAACAAACAAATAGTCTCTTTCTCCGTACCCCGTCAAAGGCAGGATCCTTCGTGCCCGATATTTTGTCACACAGGTAAAAAACACTTTTTTTTTAAAGCCAACACAGGTAAAAAAGAAAAAACTCAAATGTCATCCAAGCATGGAGGGGACTAACTAGTACACTGTTCAGTAGACTAGATTAATACAAATAGTGGAATCCATTGGTACTACCTAATATAAAATTTACAAATTTTAGGGGGCGTTTTGATGTGCCATTGGTATTTTAATATACCTCAACGAAGATAATGCAATGCAAGTGTTAGCAGTGAAAAAAAAGACCATGGCATAGTATCCATGGAAATTATGTGAAGCAAAGCTTATTGCGAAGCATGTTTTCCATATACAAAACACAAAACCTATTGTGAAGTCTTTCATCAATTGTGATAATCATATAAAGAATGTGGATATTTATCTTCACTTTCGTCTGAATCTCTTGAATATATGTTCCATGTGACCTTGTTCATCGACCTTGATAGGTAAGTGATGTCAGACGAGAAAATGATCGATTCACACTGTTTTTATAATGTAAATTTCTTCTCTATTTCTATCCAATATTAATAATCGAGGCACCCTAAGTCGGACCAATCATGCATTTGTAACGTAATCAACAGGTCCCAACAAAAGCACACAATCATTCAATTTGCCGTTTTGCCTACACAAACAATCCCTTTCTCTCTCCTCCCTCCCTCCCTTTCTCTCTCCAACACATCCGGCATACAATTACACGCTCGCTCTTCCTCTTCGGTTCTTGGACCCTGTGATCCCCTTCCCTCCATCCCTAGGGTTTTAGCACCTCATTTCCCCATCGCCATTTCGATTGGATCGCTCCCCTCTCGTCCGCCGCCGGACAGATCCCGCCGCGAGCCACCGAAGCCTCCGGTGCGGTGCCGCCACCTCCGTCCGAGACGCCTCTCGCTTCCCAACCTCGCACAAATCCCATCCTTTTTTTTTTGCCATCCCTCCCGAAAGATCCGCCTTTTCCGTCCCTTTTCTCGCGTTTCCGGAAATTTCACATCTTTCTTGAGATCTCGCGTCGCTCGATCTGATCTTTCCTCGTTGCGTGAGAAAAAACAGCAGCTCGGTGCGAGAGTTGGTGGGGAAGATCTCCGTACCTGCGATTCTTGCGTCCATGTGCTTGCTCCAATAGCTTTCGGAAGCATCTAATATGGAATAGTGAAGGAAAGTTGCCACCTTTGTGCCGTTTCTTGCAACTAGGCTTGGACCGAACGTATTGGTGGGTGGCCGTGAGCTCTGTGGCGCTGCGCATTCCATGAATGGATGGGAGGGAGTCCACGGTGACGTCTGGGGCCAACTTCTCGTCGTTCTATGCGCAGCACCGGGCCATGGGGGTGCCAGGAGCTGCCGGGCACCCGGCCGGGCTCCACGGCGCGCCCCCTGGCGGATACCGGCAACATCTTGATGCAGTCTCTGCGGGGTACTCATTCCAGCCCTCTCACATTGGGGGCTCTCACATCGGCCAAGGGTACCACCATGTTGAGGCCTCACCCCCTGTGGCACAGCACAGCGGTGGTGCCGGTGGTGGTATGGACATTGGCATGGGCGTGGCAGTAGGTGCTGATGCTAAAGGGGATCAAGGGAGTGGGGCTGGCCAGGATGAGCAGGTGAAGAAGAAGCGGGGGAGGCCAAGGAAATATAAGCCTGATGGGGCGGTGACCCTGGGGCTCTCACCCTCATCCTCAACGCCTCACTCGTCAAGCTCAGGGATGGGTACCATGGTCACCACACCGGGTTCAGGTTTTGGGTCAGGAACATGGTCTGGGGGTTCCGGGTCTGGTGCCCCGACGGAGAAACGTGCCAGAGGGCGGCCACCTGGCTCTGGGAAGATGCAGCAGTTGGCTTCACTTGGTGAGAACCCGCAGCCTTGTAAATGCCATGATCAATTGACCATGTTGTATGCTTCATGGTAATTGATTCATCGAGTGCGATCGTACTTCCATAAAGCCTATATATGCAATCACTTTGTGGTACTGAGAAAAATGCACTTGGTAGATTTCAGGTAGTTGGGTTAATCTTTGCAACTTTTTCGTGCCATGCTGGACCTTGTTTTTCACAAGAGCATTTCTTATATATGAAACACTCTGGCTGTCTTACCACGCTATGTGCTATGTTTTGGCCTTCCATAAATTCAGCCATTTTGTATTGTGCAATACAAGAGGAACTGTAGGCTTGAGTTGCTTTTTGAATGATATATGGTCCAGGGAGTATCTGGATCGAAATCTGAAAGTTTTAATTTGATGACCATGTTGTATCCTCTGCTTTTAGTTTGGTTATTTCATTACACCCCTTAACCTGTCCGGCCCATAATTACTTGGTTGCCACTCTCCTATCGTCCTATGGAAAAATGGCTGTTATCATGCAAATACTATTCCTCACGTCTGTTCTAAGTACTTCAGCCTTCAAGCTTTTGTGATTGTACATTTGTGTTATGTCATGAAGTGGTGTGGGTGTTGGCAGGACATTTTTTTTCTTCTTTCTCACAGTGAGATATCTTTGATTTTGATATGTTCAAACTGAAACCCCCAAAATCTAATTTGGCAGTTCTTGAATTGACAAAACTAACATATAGCCTGTTGATTTTTTCTACACCCACACCCACAGATCCCACCACCACTATACACACCAAAAAAGTGTAACACCAACTAGACCCCTTGCATGACTAGCTTTGTTGTTCTTTTACATTCCCTTGTTTTATTGCATGAAGTAAGGATTTTGCTATTGCTATTGTCTGATGAAGTTTTTCTGTGCTTTCTTTAGGAAAATGGTTTCTTGGCTCTGTTGGAACAGGATTTACTCCTCATGTCATTATTATTTCACCAGGAGAGGTAAGTTAGAATGATCAATAATGATGGTTAGTTCTTAATAGTGGTGCTGTTGCACTCTTTCTGGATTCTGGTATTATTATCCAGTAGAACTGTATCATGAATGATTATAGTTTGTGTCTGATGCACCCAAATTGCCACCAAATTGTTTTCTGACTTGCCTGATATGCATATCTGATCAATTTCCTGTTTTAATAAGGTGAATTTGATAGATGAAATCTACGTATCACTGATACATGATGTTGGTACGACAATACGCAGTTTCCATAAAACAAGGATCCGATGATATGGCGATTATATACGTATTAAAAATAAAAATGTAAATAGGCCATAAGAGATTTAAGATAATGATTTGTTGATTACCTTGGTTAAAAGTTGAAAACTATACATTCATTGCCTCCTTTTCTCCTCTTCGTACCACCGTCCATGCATTTCCTCCAAAACGACCACCAGTTTTCTCAACATTTCTAACATATTTCCATAGAAGAAATCTAGCATTCTCAATTCGGTCACCAACTGAATTCATATTAGCACTGCCACTACCAGTTCCTTGTGGATTTGGAATATGAGAGCTTTCTCTTGCCATCCCTAAAGCAAAAAGGCTAACCTAATTTAGAAATTGGAGACGGGATGCACTAAAGAAAAACAGAGCAGCACTCATCTTTGTTGAAGATCTGGCCTCTGGGAGTAGGCCGGTGATTGCAGAGGCAGCAGCGGGCGGTTCGACTGCAGAGGTGGGCTGGCGGCAGAGAAGGGTGGTGTGGCGGCCGGTAGAGAAGGGAGGGGTGGTGGCTGGCAGAGAAGGGAGGGGCGGCGGCAGCTGGCAGGAGAAGGGGGAGGCAGCGATGGGAGAAGGGAGCGGCGGCAGGAGAAGGGGGAGGCGGCGGCCGGCAGTAGAAGGGGGAGGTGGCGACGGGAGCAGGGAGCGGCGATTTGTGGCGGTGAGAGAAGGTTGCTGCGATGGGAGAAGGGTGAAGTGCGACTGGAAGTCTGGAACGAGGAAGAGAGATTTTTAGGGTTAATGATTGATAGGCTGGAATGGGCTTTTCTTTTCTTTGGGCATTGTGTTATGGGCTTGGAGGTATGGGGGAGTATCGGACGAGGATCGGGATTTTTTTTAATTAATTTTTTATGCTGAATTTCACTGATCCTTCTCAATACCGTATCGGGGAGGATTGCCGTATTGGATACATATCCGATACCGATACGGCAGTTTTGTGAAGGATCGGTGATTCATAGGATGAAATAGTTTAATAGGCAATGCCACATTAACCTATAGACTAGTGTACCAAACACTCTTTTGATGGTCATAAAAAATTCTTTGTATTTGAAATCATCAGTGGCATTTAGTGGATTCGTTCATTATTATAATTAACTGCAGCCATTTTGTTAGATACTATAGTTAAATGAGGAATTTATCTTAGATATTGAAGGAGATCATAATAGGATAGTCTTATCATTTTAGTGTGAAAGCTAACTTCTCTAGGTGACTGCACTTGCTGATGATGCATCCTTAGCATTCTTGCTTGTAGAAGCTACTTGATCTGGCATTTACAGCGATTTCATTTCATGTTCTTACCTTTTATTACCTGGTACAAGAAGCTCACCTCTCCCTGAGAACTGATAGTTTGATTTCCCCTTGCAAAGTTATGTCCAAGCTTTCTCTAATTAAACCTAGAGTAAATTTTGGGTCAGGCTCATGGGTTATTTACTTCAGAACATCCCTTTTTGTTAATATTTATTGCTATCTGTTTGCAACAGTGCCACCTACTATTTTATTAACTATTTGGTAAATTCTAACTTCGGGGTACCAACTAGTAAGGAGGCAATACTACGGTGTGTCCATCTTTCATTTATTTCAGCCTTTAGGGAGCTACCAAATAGTTCTTATTATTGCTGTATATGGCTATATGCCTTGCTATTTTGCAATTATAGCTTGCCAATCTGTGCAGGACGTTGCTGCCAGGATAATGTCCTTCTCACAACAAGGCCCAAGGGCAGTCTGCATCATTTCAGCAACCGGAGCTGTCTCCACAGCAACTCTTCATCAGGATTCGAACTCTGGTGGTGTGGTTACATATGAGGTATCTTGCTGTAGGTCTTGTTGATGCTTAGTATCATTATAGTTAACTATTACATGCATCATGCATGCCTTTTGCTCTTATCTTGCGCTCTTGAATATATCAAAATGTTTTCTCTCTATCCTGCTTTTTGGCTGAAAAGGGTAAACTAAATATCTATCCCACCTTTTGACCTATTTAAATTAAAACTTAATTGAATGAGCTGAGCTCTACTAAATTGGTTATCGACTTGTGTAAATTCATCTTGGATTCTTGGCAATGGTCATAGCTCCTCAATGAAGGAAAATGCTTAGCTGATGATTGTTTAACTGGACAATTCATTTGGGGGGGAAATAGAGAGGATTATGGTTGCTTGCTTGTCACATCTAAATATCTAATCCGTTGCTGTCAAAGATGAATAAAATCATTTTATGTTTAAACCAGGAATTTGCTTAATTTTGCTCCTTATTAGTTATCTATGCTGAGAACTCATCTAGCAATCAAATTTTGTCGTATCCATTTTTAAGGTTGCAGTGTAGGTCTTATACCCGTGATCGTGGGAAAAAAAAATGTTTTGTCCTCATTTAGTCTATTACCTTATGTTTTACCATTGTTTTTGGCAGGGTCGATATGAAATCCTGTGCCTTTCTGGATCATATTTGGTGATCGATGAAGGTGGTTCACGAACCCGAAGTGGAGGCCTTTGCATAGCTTTGTGTGGCCCTGATCACAGGGTTATTGGTGGGAGTGTTGGTGGAGCCCTGACAGCAGCTGGAACTGTTCAGGTAATCACATCTTTGCATGATATCTCATACACTCTTTTGTTGAAGTATCAATATACTGCCTATTGGAGAATTTTGTTGTTATATGGTTTGGGTGTTATCTCAACTGAATCCCAAAGAATCATGGCCAGCTTGTCTGTTTTCCATATCAGTTTCATCTCCCATTCAGGGGGGGTAGGGAACCAGTTATGAGTATGTTGTGGTCAAGTTACTCCTTTTGTTGTTATGCATTAGCTTTGCATTGCTCCAGGTGATAGTGGGGAGCTTCATGTATGGTGGATCAAAGAAAAACAAAGCCAAAGCCGAGCAAGACACGGAGAATGAAGAGCCGAATGGTGGTGAGGATGAAGAGGCCCCCACAGTGACACTGCCGGAGCACAACATGCCGCCTCATCCGATGAGCGGATGGCCACATGGCCTGATGAGGCAGATGGACTCGAGATCATCGAATATCGATATCAACTCGATCCGCGAGTAGCTTTTTGCTGGAGAAACATGGTTATAAACTCTCTGACTGAGTGAACCCTCCTTCCCCCGTTGTGAGCACACGGCATGTACTAACTTCCTGTAGGTGCAAGAAGAGTTGCTGCTGTGTTTGTCATGCTAGGAAGTAGGAACTCTACATATATCATTTTATGATGGTGTACTGTGATGCTGTATGGTGATGAGGGATCCTACCTATTATATAGAAAAACCTGGGTATTGAATTGGTACTAGAGGGTTGTTCATCGCTGGATTATTGGTATGAGTAGAACTTTGGCGCCCTTTCTGGTTCAGCCTGAATTTTAACTCTCTTTTTTCTTTTTCATTTAAGAAACATGGCGATCATCGGCATCGACTAGGGAAAGAATCGTAAGAGGAAAAAGAAGTACGAATCTTTTTGGCTAGAAAGAAGTATTGTCTTGCTGGTTCTGCAACTCACAGAGCCGTAGGTTGGTGCTGGTAGACATTTCTTCTAGCTAATGGAAAATAATGAAGTACGTAGTTCTTCCCTTGGTCAAAAAGGTCGACGTACCTCATTTTCTGTACTCTCTTCCGAAAAGAACGAGAGGAGGAGAAAGAAAGAACCTACGGGGCTCGGCATTCTCGGCCGCCTCTCCAAGTTCCAACTAAATGCAGGGGCCAATGTTGAAAAAAAAAGAAAGAAATTTATTTGGTTCCGTGTGAGAAATTAAGGGAAGGAGTTTTTGCTTTCAATTCGTTGCTTGTTTCCGTGGACTCAAAACACTACTCCTCCTACTAGTCAGATGGTCCAGTAATCACCCGACAAATCGACTCACATAATTTGTCAAACTAGAAAAGCGACATACAATACCAGGGGTAGATGCATCTCTATCCAAGTGTAATAAGTGCTGGTAACACAAGAATGACAAGGCCAAGCGATGACGCCAAAGGCCCCGATCGATTAGATTAATCATCGTCAGGTGAGAGAGAGAGAGAGAGAGAGAGAGAGAGAGAGAGATTAAAGCAACCAAACACGCATGCATGCTTAAAAGGTCTCTAATATATACAGTGGTTCTTCAATCTGACTGGCTTGTTCCTGTCATTTGTTTCTTTATTTCCTTCTGTCAGAAGACGATTAAGATCGGTTTCGTAGTGCTAGGGATGGACTTAATTGGTGGGAGTTCATCATTCGTCGTTGCTTCTGAGGAATGAAAGATGCATGAGTGCTTGAGCTTGGCTCGCCGCCGCCGCCGCAGCAGCAGCAGCACGGCGGCGTCCACACTGTCGCAGGCAGCAGATTCAAATCATGCATACCGATCGATGCTGCTCACAACGAAAAGGCTAATTAATATAATAGAGCTAGAATGTGCACGGAACCGTACATTAATTGGAGTACTTTTGCTGATATAATTCGGGTACGCCGGCTTTGCTCACAATGATGAAAGTTACTCGTCCGGTTACAAATAATTATTTTGGGACATCCATACTATTTTTAAAACGCAGCTTTAACCACTAATCTCTACTATAAGAGCAAGTACATTAATAAGCTAAAAGCCAACTTATACAATAACTATCTCTAAACGTTGTCTCTAGATGTTGTGTAGTAACTATTTCTTATCTCTTGTACATAAATAATCTACCTATACTCCGTGCAAAGCTGGCTACTAAATAAGAGCCAGCTCTTTTCTCTCTTCCCTTTTCTCACTCTTCTGTATAGATCAAAGTTGATGTGTACATGCTAAGAGTCAGCTGAGTTGATCTTATTGTGCATGCCCTCCCTCCGTTGATAAATATAAGACGTATTTTGATTTTACACAAGGATTAAGGTTGTGGTGAAATTAAGAAAGACATGAGAGAAAATGACGTGTATACCCCTCTTAATTATCTTAGAAGATAAGAGATAATATTCCGTGTGTGGGTAGTAATGAATAAATGCATATGGTTGAGAAAGAATAAATTGAGGCATAGTTGAAAAAGCTCATTAAATTTACATATAAGCCTTATATTTATCAACAAGACCATTCAAACTATAGACCTTATATTTATCAACAGAGGGAGTTTTTGTAAAACCCAATACAATTATAATATTTTAAAAAAATAATTTTTAAGACAAAATCTACATATATGTTTTTTATGGATCTAATTTAAATATTTAAAAAGATATTAATAATTAAAGTTTCAAAAATTTGAGTGTACTTATGTTTAAACAATAATTATTTGTGACTGGAGGGGTAATTAGGAAGTTGCTGAACTAGTTACAATTTATTTTTGGTTTTGCAATGCACCCAATTTTGATATTTTGAATGTTTTTGTTATTAGCGAGAAATAGCTCTAGCATTTCACTGCAGATCAAAGATGTCTCCGGTTCCAACCCGGATGGGACCTGGCGCTTTCTCAATTTTATTTTTGCGGTAATGCTAGTGATCGGACGTCTGTTTTTCTTTGAAATTTTTTTTTCTACGCATGAAACATTTTTTCTACGTAGTGAAACATTTTTTTCGACAAACAGTAAAAAAAAAATGTTTCGTTACAAAAAATGTTTAACACGTTTAAAAAATGTTGCGATGGCTTTAGAAAAAATTAAAAAATCAGACGTCCAGCCGCAAGTTCTTCCCAAATATTTTTGCTGTCAGTTACTATGATTTCTTTGTAGTATTTTGTATTGCGCCTAGATACGTTATTTGTCATACGCTAAAACATTTTTGCACAAATCCTTGTCGTCATTAACTCTTACCACGCACGCACGGAAGCTGAATCAACATTTGACCCGGTACGCATACGCGCATGAGCAGACGAAGAGGCCAATACACGTCCTATTTGTTGTTTAGGTTTAGATTTTTTAGCTTATAGTTTAAAATTAACCTTTTAGTTTACACAGTTTAAAAGCAATCTGTTTTTATATATGATATAGTGGGTAATTTTCCCCAAGCTTCAGTAATATGGGTCTAAAATCAACTCATAATAAACCGGAAAATGCAACTTTTATATGGTTTTTGGCAACTAAAGACTTATGATTTTTTTTGTAAAGGCTATATTTTTTTAGGCTTAGCTCTTAAGTTAGCAAAAAAAAGTCAAAACAAGTAGAGCCTAGTCTCGATATATAGCTGGTGTGTGATTTCCTTTCCTAGCCTAATTTCTCTCGATCATCCTAGTCAGCATGCAGCATCCATGCAAGCTAGTAGAAATTAAGGTGCACATTGTTATGATATGGATAGAATCCGTATCCCCGGAGAGAAGGACTCTATTCATGGTGGGCGAATTCGAATTAATCTTCAGATGTCCTCCACTATATATATAGGGCATTGCCTTGTACGAAAAAGATCAATCTAATAAGAGAGAGATTTTCCCCTCATATTGTGTGTCCCTCTACTTGTGCTTTCGTCTCCGTCGGGTGATTGTATTGGCGTGCCGTGGATTGCCGTGGGTGAACGATCTTGTTTCACAGCACATTATCAGCACGAGTCTCTACCACAAGAAGCGGAGGATCGTCGACTACAACGAACGACTACTACCGGCGATTGATCGCCCGATCTGATCTGCAATCAATTCACCATCAAGCCGGCATCCACTCGGATTGCCGAAAGAAAAAATCCTACGCGACTCTATCCTACGCGATAGTCTACAATCTTTCCCTCAAGATCGAATCAAGGTAGAAAAGAGTAGAAATTGTGGTTGCTTCTTTGTTTAGTCATGTATATTGACATAGTACAAACTAGTGAATTGGGAATGAAATGCTAATGTTAATCTTGTTCTTCTTGTGTGTTATGTTGTGTCCTCTTCCTCATCTCCCCTTAAATCCTTGCACAGGCTTCCTATTTAGGTTTGACGAAGTGATGGTAGTTGTTTACCTTCTAAAAGGTATCTTCTCGTCAAAAAGTGTTTTCTCGTTAGGATGTGTCTTTTAGTAAAAATGCATATCTTCTAGGGAGTAACTTCTAATCTGTTATACATACCTATCAGGAAGAATCCTCCGCACGCTTATCCTATGCGAAGGTAACTACCTCTCCGACCAGTCGCAAGTTGGGGTGAAGACTATTCAATGCCCGACCAGTTTGTTGGTCGGAGCTAGGGCTGGAAACGAGCCGAGCCAAGCCCGGCTCAGTACGGCTCGGTCTAGTGGCGAGCCGAGCCAGGCTCGGCTCGGCCCTGAGGCGAGCCCAAAACTCGGCTCGGCCATGAGCGGCTCGTTCTTTCGCCGAGCCAGAACATTTTATCAGAAATTAAGTATTTATACAATAATTCATATATTTGCAGTGAATAATATTAACTTACTAGTTACTACTAAATAATAGTAGTTGCTTAGTTGCTCTATATCACACTTGTAGGACATGGAATTGTCTCAACATCATCTTTTTTTCTAAAAATATAAGTCATTAATCATACTAAATTCACTGCATGGGCTGGGCCACCGAGCCAATTTGGCTCGCGAGCCGAGCCGAGCCGGCTCGGTGTTTTTGCGAGCCTGAAAAGTAGGCTCGGCTTGAGCTCGGTCCGAGTCACGAGCCTGTGCGAGCCGAGCCAGGCTCGGGCGAGCCCGAGCCGAGCCACGAGCCACGAGCTTATTTTCCAGCCCTAGTCGGAGCAACTGAATAGGTTATTCCCGATCTGCATATACTTAGCTGGTCGGGGATAACCGAATACGCTATTCTTGACCAATACATACATAGCTGGTTGGGGTAACTAAGGTATACTTTATCTCCGATCAGTTTTAATAAACTGATCAAAAATTTTCCGCTTGACTAAATTTAACTCTAGTTGAAATTGTAACTAGGTAATGTGTATTGGGCCTTATTTTTTCCTTATGAGCTCCTTTTATTTATGAGCATGTGAGCCCAAAAAAGTAGAATAAACCAACTCATCCAAGGTAAGAAGAGCATGAGAAGATTAGATGCTAAATTATTTTTTAACACTAGATTCTTTAACACTAGATGCCAAGGATCCAAGTATCCTAAAATGTTTGAGATGGTTATGAGAGAGCGACAAAGCCTTTTGAGGTTGTGGTTAAAAAATTTGCGGTCGGCTTCACCAAATATTTTGAGTATCGTCGTGGTTGCTTCAATATTGTTATTTTGGTTCTCTACACGATTCATATTCTTTGTTCTTAAAACCGTACATGCTCATGCAGTATCTCATGAAACTTTGATCCGATTTAAAAACTGCATATAAGAAAAAATATCAGAATGTAACAACGTGTAAGTGTCATCGATTAGCGATTCTTGCTTTAAGCAGAAGAGTTGCAACTTGTAATCGGAACTGAGGATTGGTTTTTGGAGGTAGCACCCTTTGTCCGGCCATGCACAACACTTTACTTCGAACGGTCGGCCAGCCTTGCATAATTAGTGGTACTAGCTTTTTTATTTTCCATGGTTGAGAATATGGATATATCTCTACTATTCTAAAGCAGCACTTGGTGGCAGTGGTCCGTTCTTCCCACGTCATTAATTGCCGCTTAATTGCCCTGCTTAATTGCCCTACGCAAGAAACGAAGCGTTGCTTTAATTAGCCAGCTTTCGCAAGAAACGAAGCATTAAAGATGGATGTTTGATTTTGTGAAATATTTTTTTTTATTTTTTAATCTTTATTTTTCGTTATCAATTTTGTTTTTCGTAGCAATGCACGGGCATGTAACTAGTAAGCAAGATTCTCCACTCGATGCACGGGCTCCAGCTAGGTTAGGCAGCTGGGTTAACCAAATCGAAATCGAAACCAAAAAAATTGTTGAAAAATCAAAATTTAAAAATTTAAAATATCGAGTGAAAAATCGTTAGAAACCGAAGGGCTAAGAATTCAATTTTTTTTTGAAAAATTCAAAAAAACAACAACCGGTTTTAACCGAAAATCAACCGGTTTTGATTCTTCGACGTACTACCACACGATTTTTGACACAAAACCGGACACAAAACCGGTCGATTTTGATTGAAAACAGTTGATTTTAATCAAACCGGTCGGTTTTGCGTCGTATAAATCTGTCTATTTTTTTATTTTTTAAAAAATTTCACCAATTTATCAACTAGTTTTATATATCGAATCAGCCCGATGCGGTAGAAAACCATGAAAATCAACCGGTTTTTTGCGGTTCTACGAACCATGCTGGGCAGAGCTGGTTGATAGAGAGGCACTCGATCGTCAGAAGCAAATTAACCAACAATTCAGAAATAATTTCAGATCCCCCCGCCGTAGGTGTAGTGCAGTACATGATGCATGCGCGCGGCATATTATATATCCATTAATTCCATTAGATATTGACGAGAGTAATTACATCAGAGAACTAAAAAAAAATATTTTTCACACAAACATATATACATATATCCATTAATTCCGTCTAAATATTGATAAGAGTAACTACAGCGGGAAACTATAAAATCAATCTCTCTCTCTCTCTCTCTCATATATATATATAAGAAAAATAGTTTCTACTCTCAGGAGTAATTACTCCCATCTCTGAAATACCACCCAAACATATTTAAAATACTCATTTATCACTTTGGATACATTTATATACTAATTATAAGATATTCTAATGAGATCTACATGAAAAAATTGCAAGGGAGTACATAGGTTTTAGCTTATTTTGCAAATACCTTCATATACGCACATAAAAAGAAGTATCTCTAAAAAGCGTACATACCACCTCCAAAAAAAATGTAAATACCATATATATATAATTTTTCTTTTGTTTTAATAATATAATAGATAGATATAATAGAGTAGATGAATAAATAAATACTGGAAATTTTGGTGTGAACACGTAAGTTGGTAGGAGCCGATATGCTAATTGCACTGACATTGCGTTCAGTTCATTGTTAGTAGCTAGTAGGCTGGTCTCTCTCTTGGAGCTGCAGCGGCGTGAGCAGGAGCTGGATGCCGTCGGACGGCCTCAGCGACAGCATGATCCTAGGAGCGTGCCGGTACTCCGGCGCCACCGACAGCGAGAACCGCCGCAGCACCATTGCCAGCACCACCCTGTACTCCATGGCGGTCAGGTTCCGCCCCACGCAGATCCGCCCGCCGAAGCCGAACGGCAGGAAGCCCATCCGGTGCCGGCAGCCGCCCTGAACAGGGTCCCGCATGAACCGCTCCGGTCGGAACTCGTGCACGTCGTCCCCCCACAGCGCGCTGTCGTGGTGCATCGCCACCACGTCGATCCACATGTTGGTGCCTCGCGGGATCACCGCCGCGCCCCCGCCGTTGTCCACCGCGACGTCCTGCAGCGCCTGCCGCTGCACGTTCGGCGACGGAGGGTACAGCCGGAGCACCTCGTTCAGCACCCACCCCATCTTGGTGAGCTTCAAGAGCGCGGCGACGTCGAGAGGGCCGTCGCCGACCACCTCCTGGACCTCCTCCCGGAGCGCCGCCTGCCACTCCGGGTGCGCGGCCAGCATGAGCAGCGTCCACAAGAGCGCGAGCGCTGTCGTCTCGTGGCCGCCGAAGAAGAAGGTCTTGCACTCGTCCACCAGCTCCCTCGTCGTCAGCTTCCTCTCCGCCCCGGCGCTCACCTCGTTCCCGGCGAGCAGCAACGCGAGCAGGTCCTTCCTTCCCCCAGCGCCGGCCGCCCCGCGCCGCCGTCGCACCTCGATGATCTCCAGCAGGAGCTCGTCGATCTCCCTGCCGAGCTTCCAGGCCTCGTACGTCTTCCGGACGTGGAGCAGCCTCGCCAGAGGCACGCCGACGAGGCGGTTGGACCGGAACAGCATCGTCTGCATGGCCTGCAGCTTCTGGAACACCCTCGCGCCGCTCTCGTCGTCGGCGATGCCGAAGCTGGCCTTGGCGATGATCTCGGCGGCGTTCATGACGACGCCCCTCTCGACGTCGATCTTGCCATGGCCCGTCGACGCCACCATCTCGCTCCATTCCCCAAGCATCTTTGCCGTCGTCTCCTCCATGATGCTGATCATGTCCTGTTTATACGTATATAGTTACATGCCCGTGCGTTGCTACGAAAAACAAAATTGATAACGAAAAATAAAAATTTAAAAATAAAAAAATTATTTTACAAAATCAAACATCTATTATTTAATGCTTCGCTTCGTTTCTTGCGAAAGCTGGCTAATTAAAGCAACGCTTCGTTTCTTGCGTAGGGCAATTAAGCAGGGTAATTAAGTAGGGCAATCAAGCAGGGCAATTAAGCGGCAATTAATGACGTGGGAAGAACGGACCACTGCCACCAAGTGCTGCTTTAGAATAGTAGAGATATATGGGTTAGCGCGTGCGTGCATGCATCCGAATATATATATATAGTCCATTAATGAATCGTAGTAAATTATATACGTGCACAAATTTTAAAGCAAAATATATAGCAGTAGATGGAGAGAGCATGGAGTGGAAATTAATGGACAGATATACATTGAGGTTGGTGGCGGAGAAGGCGGGGGCGATGACGTGGCGGTGGCGGGCCCATTCTGCGCCCTCGGCCATGACGAGTCCCCTGCCGAACATGGGCATGCGGTCGCGGCGGAAGACGTCGGGCTTGCCCCAGAGCCTGCCGAGGGCGCCGCCGGTGGCCGACTTGAGGAACTCGGGATCGGCCACGTAGAGGAAGGGCTCCGTGCCGAGCCAGTAGACGAACACCTTCCCGAAGGCCTCGCTCCACCGCGCAAAGTAGGGGAATACGGCGCCGTGGATGTCGCTGCTGACGGCAGAGGCCGCCGGTGGCTTCCTCTTGGGCAGCGTAGCCGTGATGTCGGGCAGGTTTCCCAAAGGGAAGGAGGGAGCTGGGCCGCGGAAGCCGGCCTTGCGGAGGCGGCGCCTGGTGGAGAGCCAGGCGCCGTAGAGGAGGAGGAGGGCTCCGGCCATGGCGCCGCATGTGGCCCAAGCTACCGCTGTCTCCATGTGCATGATGCAATTAGCAGCAAGCAGGAAGCAGCTAATCAGCTAGCTGGTGCTGCCTGAATGCCCGATGTAAGAGGCAGGAGACGACTAGCTAGTAGACTAGTAATTAAGAAAGCTAGCTGGAGATGGGATCTATATATTGGAGAGTCCGATCGAATTGTTTACTGGAGCTATGGATGGAGCGTGGTTTATATAGACGATTGAGCGAGGAGCGAGGAGCGAGGGGGCGAGGAATAGCCGGAGGATGAACAGAGCAGGGGTTGAGACTTGAGAGTTGGTCGCGCGTGCCTGCGTGTGGTTTGACTGAGACCAGGACGGCCGAGGAGGGAACGGTCAGACGCCGCGGCTCCCCCGGTGGAAGCATCACCTTCTCCTTCTTCCTCCTCCAATTTCTAACCAATTAATTCCCTTTTCCATTCCTTTTCTCTCTCCTTAGTTTCCACGTGATCGGCTGCATGCGGCCGGCCATATTCAGATGAAATAAAAATCCACGGCCATATTGAGGGATTGTATAGGTATTTTTCGAATATTTTTAACTTAAATAACATCCAAATTTTGAATCGTATGGTTAACAATTCAACCGTTGGATCAAATCATAGCATCGGATGTAATCGATACCCCCAATCTCAACATTTATTCTGATCAAGCGACGAATATATATATTAAGCAAACAAGTAGCAACAATGTAATCGAATCACAAGACACGTGCGCATCTACAGCATTTTATTTTAATCCTATATATCGATCGATCGTGCGGAAATGTGTGCAAAGATTCAAGATTCCCGTGTGTCCACCGTATTAATTTCCAGATGCTTGCTGCACTTCACATGTACTATCTGCTTATGATATTAAAATTCCATTAAATCAATATATTCATCATGCATACATATATGCGTGCATGCACCATGTAATTAATCCTCATGGATGTTAATTACTTGGAAATTTTTTTGCTAGGCTAGCTATTATATTCAAACTGAACGCAAAATCGGAGAGATCAGTTCGATCGGTTCCAGTAGTAAGTACTAGCTTGTCAGTGGCGTGGCGGAGCTAGCTATAATTAACACCAAATATATTATTAACTAGTGAGAGCTGCGCGCTCCGTCACGCCGTGCGAAATTTGATTCAAGTTTTTATCTCTAAAAAAAGACAGGAATATCCGAGTTTTTTTGTTCGCTTGGGTATTTCTTGGAAAAAAGACGCTAGGTAAGAACCGTCGACGAACCAGCGAAACAACGGCCCTTTTTTTTGGAAAAAAAAATAATACATGTTTCGAGAAATATTAGATCCCAAAGCACAAAAAAAACTATAGACGCCGAGTTTAACACCCTATGCAGTCAATGGGCAATAATACATGCCTTAAAAAATATTAGAGATCGAGCCGCAAAAGAAATTTTAGATGCCGAGTTTAACACCCTACGCGCTTATTTTCCCGTGAAAAATGAGGGAAAACGGGTAAAAACAGAGAAACGACGGACGAAAAAACGGACAACGAAAACATTTTTTCCAGACAAAACGGAGGAAGGAAACGGTTTTCTATTTTTTTTTTTGGAAAAACGGCCATCGAAAATATTTTTCGCATGCTCTGGAGAAAAAACGGACCACGAAAACATTTTTTTCGGACAAAACAGAGAAAGGACCCGAACGTAAAGCGCAATGACCTATTTGTTATAATTTTGGACTTGTTCGCTATCCTGAAAAATTAGGAAAGAGCTTGCTCGCGATTCGTACTTAACAGGAGGTCCTACATGTAAAACGGCAAACCAGGGACTAAACGCGAATCGGTAAAAATATTTTCGCCTCACATAAAATCGCGCAAGGACCCGGACATAATTTCGAAGAAACCGGTGGGCTTTTCGCAAAAAAGCCGGCGGACACGTGGGGTGGCTGGCTGCTCCCGGTTTCCTTGGCAAGTAAGGGTGCTAATATTGGCTGCTAGGTTTTTGATATACAGTGCTTTAATCTTGCGCGCGACTCGATCTGGCCGTCCAATATATAATGGCATGCATGTATATTATACTCCCTGTGGTCATAAATTATTGTAGTTTTAAACATCTATGTAGTATTCAAATCATATATTTGATCACTAACTTTTATTATAATATATTTATAAAACCCGATAGATTATAATATTATAAAAGTACTTTTTAGATTATAATATTATAAAAGTACTTTTTCCAATTTAAATATTTAAAAAATATTAACAATCAAAGTTTCAAAAGTTTAACTGAAGCTATATCCACAACTACAACTATTTATGAATCGGGAGTATATAATTAATGTGGTCCATGTGTATTATATTAATACTATTGAGTCATGCATATGTGTACATTATTGAGACAATTATTAAGTTAGCATACATATTGCACACAGATGCATGACTTCGCATGCACCCTATTGCATTTCTATTCTTTTTCCATTTTTGAGAATTAGTGCATTACTATTAAGAAAGAAATCAGTACTTGTGCATCCTGGCAAATTAAACACACACGCAAGCAAAAGAAAAAGAAAAAGAAGAAGTAAAAATGTATGCTTCGAATTGAATGCTGCACCGGATCGAGAACGTATGTGTGTACATCTACGTGGGTACTATGTAGCTAGCGTCGTGTCTATGCATTCGGCCACAAATTAAATTACGAAGGCTAGTGTTGCCAGCGTTACTTGTTGCTATTTTTGATTTGTTTGGTGAAGTTAGTTTTGTTCATACTTCATACATATTGTCATCAAAACTGTAAGCACATCACATCAATCAATGGATTATACGAAAATTAAATTCTATTATATTATACATGCAAAAGTAACGTAGGACGTAGGGGTAGTACTCTTGTATGCACTAAGGCCTTTTTTTAATACTATGGTATTATAAAATTATGGTTTGAAAATTGCTTTGGCATAAATATTATGGTTTCACCTGCCATCATTGAAACCAAGGTTTTTCTTAGAACTACAAGCTGTTTGGCTACAAAGTCTTTTACATGGTATTTTCAAAGTATTGACCAGCCATGTACACCTCTCTCTCTCTGTACTCCAGCGCCAAAAGCTCAAAACTGAGGTCTGAATGGAGTTTTCAATACTCTAAAAATACTATGGTATTGACGATACCATGGTTTTCAAAATAGAGTTTTTTGGTTGCTTCCAAACACCTTATTTATGGCCAAAAATACCATGGTATTCTCCAAAACCATGGTTTCGTCTAGAAACTATGAAAATACTTTATTGCCAAACAAGCCCTAATTTGTTTTCCATTTCCTAATAATTTTTCTTCTCGTATGATATAAATAAAAATAACATGTGGTAATTAGGTCACCTCCTTCATTTTAATATCAAGAAAATCCTAGTAATCCTAAAAATTCTAAAAATTCTCATCTTAATCGAAAGAAAAAGAGAATGATTTTCACCACTTATTTTAGTAGGCCAGATTAAAACGAACAAATTAATTATATATATAAGTTATATAATAAATATAATTATATTTTAATTATAAGAAACAGGATTGTATGGCCCTGTTTGGCAGAGCTCCAGATCCCAACTCCACCTCAAAGCTGAAACTTGTAGACTGAAATAAAGTGACTTAAGTTTATAATTTTATTCTAAAATATAAACAAGATGACTTACCTAAACATTCTTAATATACCCACGCTCACTCGAATTTGGTGGAGCTAGGAATACCTAGCTCCACCAACTCCAAGAATTTGGTGGAGCTGGAGCTCTCCCAAACACCCCCTATATATGTTAAAGACAAGTGTAAGGTACTAATAGCTAGAGTAGTAGCAGTAGTCTGCTCTGCTGGATGGCAACAACCTGTGGTCAACGCAAGCTGACACGTGGTCGGCCGTACCGACCTGGACGCGGGCGCCGCTTCCAGAAGGCCATCCATCCAATCCAATCCAATCCAATCCAATTATAACGGCGCAAGCCAGCCTCCTGGCTCTACGTCCACCCGCCGTTTTACTCCACTATTTGCCGTACCCATCAATCCACTCGAACGGTATATATTCAACTGATTCTTGCGAAATTTAAAAGTGTTTTTGATTGATGGGATAAAATTAAATAGAGCAGGATGGTTCTGTACCATTTGATTTTATTGTTTTGGGTAAATAAAATGGTTTAGCATCTACAAAGAATATTCCTTAAATTTGTATCCCACCATCTAGTATGAGATTGTTCCATTCAAACAACCAAACACATGAATAATTTTTTTTCTTAAACCATCCCATACATGTACCACTTGGTACAAGCAACCGAACACACCCTAAGTAAACATTTCTGTAACACTCCCTACTTTAAACAAAGCTTCCTGGCGGTGGTTCATGTGACTATTAGGGTGTGTTTCGTTGTTTGTACTAAGTAGTATATGTATGAGATGATTTGAAAAAAAAGTTATCCATGTGTTTGGTTACTTGAATGAAACCATTCCACCTTGAATGTTAGGATACAAATTTGAGGAATATTCCTTATAGATGCTAGACCATTTCATTCCTCCATAATAATGCAACCAAATAAGACATAACCATCCATCCCATTCCATTCAACCTCATCCCATCAACCAAGCACATCCTTACTTCACCTCAGCTTTCCATCTCTTTTAAAATCTCTAACAAAAGTAAAAAAATAATTGTCGGGGATTGGACTATTTTCTATAAGGACCATTCTGCCCCGACGGCCGAGCAACTCCCAACCATGAGCTCGGATGCGATACTAGCGAGCCCCAAGCATTCTCAAGCCGTCGGGATTGACTATCTCGATAAAAGATCGTTGTACCCCGGAAGATCCTGAAACTACCGACCATACAAAGACCAGAAGATGCTCGGAAAACCATTCGAGCAACATAACTCCCGAGCATGTGTGTCTACCCATTCGCCTATGACCATACCGGACGATCACGAGCAACCATGCTCGTGAAGGCCACGCCGTTACCCGGGTGGATGGTCGGGGACCCGGTCATGCCACTAGAAAGGAAGATGGCAATCAATCCACCACAAATTCAAATTAATTGCGCAGATCAAGGGCCCCGGATCGTGGGCACTACGGTTATGGAAACGTGGCGTAAATCTAGGGGGTGGTTACCTTGTGTACAGCGTGAGGCTCAGATTTAATCCCCGAAACACACGTGAAAGGGGGATCCCGGGGTGAGATCCATGTACTTGTATCCATCATTTCAATAGAGAAAAACGCCACCAGGCGACTGGATGTAGGGCTATTATCTCGATCATGAGAGGCCTGAACCAGGATAAAATCCTTATGTTCCTGTCTGTTCTAACGGACCATCTTCCGCGTCTTCGATGCTACAACCTTTGGCAGAAAGGGGCTTTGGTTGATCCCTCGTTCAACAAGTAAGCTCGGCGGGAGCCCGTTCTCCAATCGTCGACAATAATAATTATAAAATACACATTGAAACATATATAAGATAAACATAAAAAAAATTGGAGCAGTGCTTCTATGCATTTCCTCTCAATACAAGTTGCACAAATCTTAAAGCAAACGAAGGGGTAAGTAATCACCATCTACCATTCATTCATGCTTTAATATTTGTGCAACCTTTAAAAAGAAAAAAAAATATAGAAGTACCTCTTAAAAAATTATAAAAATACACATATGTTGCCAGTTGATTTGGCGATTTGTTGCCTTTTTATTTTGGCGATAGAGCTTATATCTAATACTAACAGTGCTTCTATTTTGTAACAAATTGAATTGACCAACAGATAATTTTGTCGCTAATTCATTTGGTCGACGGGCTGACTTGACTCATATGTTTCTGTCGCTAGATAGAGCCAATTCAATTGGTGACGTGACAGCTTCTGTTGCCAATTCATTTAGCGATAGAGGTGTTTTTTTGTATTTTTTTTGGGTATTATTTTTTAAAAAATTCTTTTAAAAATATATAATTTAAAAAATCACCCTTTGTGTGGTAGTGTATATATTATTCTTTTTATTAGTGGTACATTTTGCAAAGAAAAAGAAGTTTTCCCCGGCTGTAGATCGAGGTTGCGCGCCTCTCACGTCATAAAAAAATTGAGTATACGGATAGATTTAATTTTCTTTTAGACGTACTACAATTAATATATGGGAGCTGTTTTAATCAAGAGTCTGCTCTAATTAATCGGCAGTAATACATATATACGCACTACCAGAAACCATATGTACCACTAGTGAGAGTTGCGCGCTCCGCTGCGCCGTGCGAAATTTGATTCAAGTTTTTATCTCTAAAAAAGGTAGGAATATCCGAGTTTTTTTTTTGTTCGCTTGGGTATTTCTTGGAAAAAAAATACGCTAGGTAAGAACCGTCGACGAACCAGCGAAACAACGGCTCTTTTTGGGGGGAAAAAGAATAATACATGTTCTGAGAAATATTAGATCCCAAACTGTTTAACACCCTATGCGGTCAACAGGCAATAATACATGTCTTAAAAAATATTAGAGATCAAGCCGCAAAACAAATTTTAGATGCCGAGTTTAACACCCTATGCGCTTATTTTCCCGTGAAAAATGAGAAAAGGGGAAAAAACGGAGAAACGACGGACAAAAAACGAATTTCCATTTTTTTTTGGGAAACGACTAACGAAAACATTTTCCTTATGCTCCGAAGAAAAAACGGATCACGAAAATATTTTTTTCGGGCAAAACGGAGAAAAAAAACGGTCTCACATTTTTTTTGTTGGGGAAATAGCCACCGAAAACATTTTCCTCATGCTCCGGAGGAAAAACGGATCACAAAAATATTTTTTCCGGGCAAAACAGAGAAAGGGAACGGTTTTTTTTTTTTTGAAAAAACGGACAACGAAAACATTTTTCCCATGCTCCGGAGAAAAAACGAATCACGAAAGTATTTTTTTTCGGGCAAAACGGAGAAAGGAAAAGGTCTCCCATTTTTTTTGGGGGAAATAGCCACCGAAAACATTTCCCCCATGCTCCGGAGGGAAAACGGATCACGAAAACATTTTTTCCGAGCAAAACGGAGAAAGGAAACGGTTTTCCATTTTTTTTTTTGAAAAACGGCTACCGAAAATATTTTTCGCATGCTCTGGAGAAAAACCGGATCATGAAAATATTTTTTTCGGACAAAACGGAGAAAGGACCCGAACTTAAAGCGCGAGGACCTATTTGTTATAATTTTGGACCTGTTCGCTATTCTGAAAAATTAGGAAAGGGCTCGCTCGCGATTCGTACTTAACGGGAGGTCCTCCATGTAAAATGGCAAACCAGGGACCTAAACGCGAACCGGGAAAAATATTTTGCTCTCACGTAAAATCATGCAAGGACCTGGCCGTAATTTCGAAAAAAACCGGGGGGCTTTTCGCAAAAATCCAGATGACACGTGGGGGTGCTGGCTGGGCTCGGTTTTCTTCGTGAGTAAGGGTGCTAATATCCGCAATGTCGGGTTTAAGCAGATTCAATGGAGGAGAGAGAAACATTTGAATCGATTCAACACGTTGGAGTGATCGATTCCAACAAAACAATTTCTGAAAACAAACAGAAAACTTGCATGGACTCCAAGCAATAAACAAATCACTTTGGCCCATCTATCATATTAAATAAGATGACTATGTATCATATATAGACTTTTAGTTTGAGAAAGATGTGCTAGATAAACTCTATTATGATTAGAATTTCTAATACTAACAGGAGTATGATTTCTATTTGCTTTGGAGGATATCTCAAGATAAAACTAGAGGTGGCCATTAAGAACCCAAGCAAACAAAAAGTCACAAGCTGACTCATCCAAATAAGAGGTGCACCAGAGGATTAACGGCTAGATTATTGTTTAGCATTAAATTCTCGTATTGGGCAAGAACTCGAGAATTCTAAAAGGTTCGAGAGGTTGTGAGAGAACAACAATCATTTGTACTATTTTGATGTCGCGCTTAAAAAATTTACGGTTGGCTTCGCTAAATTTTTCTCTCACCATGAATGCTTTAATGTCTTTGTTTTGATTCTCTCTACGAGATTCATCTTTTTTCTGTTCTTAGACCATGTACGCTCGTGCTGTATCTCATAAAACTCTGATCCGATCATAGGGCTGCTTCACATACCTTCACATACACGCACATAAAAAAAGACTATATAGTCCTATATACTCGTATACTACATATATATACTATCCATTATACGATATACTCCTATGTCCTGAGATACGGCATAGGAAGTAACTTACACATGAATTATACTTTCTGTGGCAGACGTCAACCCTCTATCTATCTATATGTAGAAACCAGACTTTAGAACGTCTAGGCCGGTATTTTATCACGTGTTTACTTAACATGTCTATGGAATGGATGCATTTTCAACAAGGTTTTCTGAATTGTCAGCAATATGCCCGCTTTGGGAAAACGGCGATCAGAGATTGGCTAGCCAGACGCCATCGTGCAAAAAAGAATATATATATATATATATACATGGCCGGTGTTGACCTTACCATCAGCCGCAATCCATCATTCGCAGTTGGGTAAGATTGAGTGAAAAAGAAAACGGTACTTGAGGGCAACGCATGAATTGACATGTGACCTATCGAAATTAATTAATTCGATTGGTATTAATTGGTGATTAGCTAGCTAGCTGCTTACATAACCTCAGCCTAGCTACCCACACGTACGTACTTAATTATTGCTAGCTGGGTTGCTTGTTTCATTTTATCAAACTAGTTTTTTTTTAACGGCAAATTAAGCATGCACGTACCTAGAATTTCTTTTTTTTTAAAAAAAAAAAAATCACTTTTTTCGTGTATTACAATAATATACATGAAAAAAAAATCCACAATCGCGACATGTCAGCGCGATAGCAACGAGTCGCGCCACGCTGGCGCGACTGAAGCCACATCCCCGCCACGCCAGCGCCACGTCCGTCCACGCCAGCGCAACGCGCCGCTCTGGCGCGACCAGCGGGCGGGCAGCTCGGGCAGCCACCGCTTGGCCAAAAGAACGACCGAGCCGAGCCAAACGGCCAGAAGAAAGATCGAAGGCGCCTAGAGCTAGAGCCAAGAGAGAGAAGAGAAAGAAAAGAAAGAAGAAGAAGAGGAGGAGGAGGAAAAGAAAAGGTGGAGGAATTTTTGTGCTTGTTCGTCGTTCGTTCATCGTTCATCGGTTAGTAATTTATATAATTATTTTTTATCGATATAATTGATATATACTTAGAAAAATATAGATAATATCAAAAAACTGTTAGATTAGCCTTAAAAATGTAATACGTAAATAATTTTATTAGAGGAAAATATATGAGTCGCAATAATATTTGCCCGAGAAATATATGAGTCGCAATATTAATTTATTAGAGGAAAAAATAGGTTTACAATAAAATAATCGAAACAAGTAGCAAGTAATTATTTACGAGACTAAAAAAATAGGTTTACACTAAAAAGAAAGATGACATATGTAGAAAAAGTAGAAAAATTCTAGGAAAAATTGCAGCACACATCGAAAAATTGTTACGGTATGAACTAAAATGTAGTATGCTATTACAAAGTTATTATGCAAATATTATTAGGGTATGAACTAAATATTGCAGCACACACACCAGAAAATTGTTACGGTATTTTAAATTTTCTCCTCAATTATTTAAACCAAACATATTCAAATGGTCATAACTTTTGACTCATAAGTCCAAATTGAATGAAACAAGTTTGTAAATTCATGTTAAATCATGTAGTATCACAACATGCAAAAAAATTAAAGTTTGATCTCTGGTTTAAAATAGGATTCCAAATCAAAGTGTAGGTTTGAAATAGCTCAATATTAATTTTGTGCAACTGAAATTAAAAAAGAATAAGACAGCATTCTTTAGAATCCTTATGTCATAAGCTCTCTGAATATGGAAAGAGATTTAATTTTTAATTTAGTTTGTACCATTCCTAACTACATGTAGGCATAATTTCTTAGATGTACATACATTTATTACAGTTGCCATTATTTCGTATGTCAAATATTATAAAATATTTTTAATACCCAATAAGTATGTCTTCTCTGGATGTATTCAAAGTCTTTTACGGTGAAGGAGAAGTTCAGGAGGGGCCATATGGGGTTGAGCTGAGTAGTTTTCAGTATTGTGTTTTGTACCATCAGAATCTGGATGACATGAGTTTTGAAGATCTGTGCGGGTGGCTTTGTCATAGTCTTTCATTGAATCATGTGGTACATGATGTGAACATTAAATGCTTGTGGCTAGAGGTACACAGGACTCGGTATGGGTGCTTAGACCGTTGGAGCGGACTCAGTCTTGAAGGAACTACGTCAATTCATCAAGACAGTGTGGTTGGGGTTTCGTCCTCTATGTGCAGACGACTGTCAAAACAGACTTGTTAAGTAACGAAACCCCCATCGCGGTGTAGGCAGAAAGTGTGGCAGAAGTTCATGAGAATCTTCGGTCATGTGCTGCACCGACGGGACAAGTAGATGAAGGGGAGGAGTTGGAAGGGTTGGTTGATGTGTTAGAGCAAGACGATCAGCGAGCAGCGGAGGGAGAAGAGGCACTTGTTATGGACGAACACGATGAATCTTCCTCGGACGAGGATGGAAATACGTTCGTATAGGTGCCCGCTGCTTGGAATTGGGGCGAAGCGGAAGACCTAGCAGTCGACGATGCCCATGACTCGATGTGTGAGTACCGATCAATGGAGGTTCGCGTGCATGCAATGTACGCGGAGAAGTCCGCTTTGCAGGATGCTATAAGGGTATGGGTGATGAGCTTGCAGCGGCCGATGAGAGTTATGAAATCCAGTAAAGGTTGTTACACGGTGAAGTGTGAAAATGCCGAATGTGGTTGGCGTGTTTATGCCCACAGGCCCAAGTATGCGTTGAACTGGGTTGTCACGAAGGTGGTGCAGCACAGTTGTGTTCTGAGCAACGTAACGTCGAGACATCGTAACCTCACATCCTCTTTCATCGCGAACGTGATGTATGGAGAGATTGTCGAGAAGATTGACATGGAGGCACAACACATAGTACTTGCCATGAAGAACAGACATAAATACCAAATCAGCTATACCAAAGCGTGGAGGGCGAAGCAGAAAGCATTGGAGAAGCGTTGTGGGACCTTTCAGGCATCCTATGATAATCTTCCCCGACTTCTGGATGTCCTGAAGGAATGAAACCCCGGGACATATACTGCTGTACATGATAGAGAATCTCAACCCCCCCCCCCCCGTGCGCGCTTCCTGGTTATGGAGCGTGCTTTCATCGCACTTGGGGCATGTGTGGAGGCTTTCAGGCATTGCCGGCCGATCATGTGCGTGGGCGAGACTTTCCTCACTGGCAAGTACAAGGGCCAAATCCTGACGGCCATCGGTGTGGACGGGAATAACCAAATACTTCCGATGGCCTTTGCTTTTGTGGAAAGTGAAAATTATGATATTCAAATACGATATTTTACACGCTGCCTAAAAGCCTTAAGCGTATCATGGTTTATACAGTTTCTTCAGAATTCATAAAAGGGTCTTTATGTAAATTTAATTTATACAATTTAATTTTGCATGCAACATAATACTTTTTGTGAGATATTACGAATCCTTATAGGTTACTGTCGGGGATTGGCTATCTGGTAAAAGACCACGGTACCCCCGTGAAAGGCTAAACCCGCCGACCAAGCAACACTAAAAGAAGATGCTCGGGAGAACGAAACGAGCATCCCTCCTTCTCCTCCGAGCATGCGCATTCGCACCTTCGCTCGCAGAAGCACCAAACACACCCCCCCACGAGCAAGCATGCTCGTAGAGGCCGCGACCTGCTCGGGTGTTTTGGTCGGAGTGCCCGGTCAATGCCACGAGGAAGGAAGGTGGCAACCAATCAGCCGGAGATCAAGGGAAATCATACCCGAAATTCAAATAACGCCCGGATCAAGGGCAGTAGATCGTAAGTACGATTGCGCGGCGCAATCCCAGGAGGTAGTTACCTTCTATGTACCTCTAGTCGTAGTATTTAAACCCCCCTGAAGATCTGTAACAGGGGAGGGACACCAAGATAGAACACAATACACTGGAGTAGGGCTATTATCTCGACGGTGAGAGGCCCGAACCAGGATAAAACACCGTGTCCCCCTTCTTCTCCTTCTCCCGACCTCGCATCGCTCGAACGCCCTCTTCGATCCGTACGACGGGGCTCTGTTGATCCCCCATTCAACAAGTAAGCTCGACGGGAGCCCGTTCTCCAATCGTCGACAGCTGGCGCCGTCCGTGGGGACCGACAGCTTGATTCCCGTGCAGATCAAGATCCTCGAGGATGCCGAACTCGGGAGACACTCGGGACCTTTGTGTTTTCGACCACGTTGAAGATGACGACGTATACTACGCCGCCGACGACGCGGCCAGGGTGACCGATCCTATCGGTCACACTGAGTCTGGGAGCCCTTCCCCGGACACGGGAATGCGAGGACAGGGCCTCCATCCCCCAGACATTACCCTCGGGGACCCCGAGGATGACTGCGATGAGCTCTACGACGGCCTGGACATACCGGACGACCTAGAGCTCGACCGAGAGACTGCATCTCAAGGGGATACAATGATGTCCCCATCGCTCTCATCCCGCTCTCGTCGGGTCAACGTGGCCGGGAGCCGTGCGGAGCCTGGAGAAGGATCCTCGGACGCTGCCAAGCACGACCCCTACGAGGCGGCCAGACTCCACCTGGAGGCGTCCTTGGGAAAGACCCTCGCGAGCATTCGCCGCCAGGCAAAGGGGGGGCGCGCTCCCACGGAAAGGAACTCTCGTGGGTACCGAACTCCCGATCGCGCTCGGGCGTCGCCAAAGCTTCGCCACCGCCGATTCACCGAAGCAGGAACGATTCTGAGCCTTGGCGGCGGTCGTGCGTGACCTGCGTAGTTTCCCCGAGCAAGCAGACTTGGAGGCCGTGGGCAGGGTCGTAGCCGAAGATTTGGAAAGGCTTGCCGCCGAGCTAAAAGTCTCGGATCCTCCTCGTGACCGGGATGCCCGGAGTGTTTCCCGGGACCATTGCAAACGCTCCCCCATGCGCTCGCACAGAGGCGAATCTCGGAGCCATGCTCGGAGATCGCCCCAGGTCGCTAACCCGATCCGGGAAAGGTCCCGGAACAGTCACAGAGCGACCTCGGAGCGATATCTGAATAATCGCCCAGATTACGAGCACTCTGAGCGCTCCACGACCAAGCGGTCATCGGCACGACCATCACAGGAGGTTTTCTCCCGACTCGGCCCGCGCGCGGGGCGTTGGGTGGAAGATCCGCGTGGAGGCCGCTGCGACCGAGGGTTTCACCGCGAAACCCCGAGCTTCGGTTGCCGGGCCTTCACGAGATCCCTTCAGGACGTCGCATGGCCGAACAGATTCAAACCCGGCCACGTCGAGAGATTCAACGGGACCCAGAACCCGGACGAATTTCTCTCAATATATACCACCGCCATCCTCGCCGCCGGAGGCGATGAGGGGGTGATGGCAAATTACCTGCCGACGGTTCTGGACGGAGCCGCTCGTACGTGGCTTTTTAATCAGAAGGAAGGCTCCATACGGTCCTGGGGGCAGCTCAGCGCCGCGCTCCGAGCAAATTTCCAGAGCTGTTACATCCGCCCGGGAAAGGAGCGCGACCTGGAGCGCTTGATACAGACGGACAGGGAAACCCTGCGACAATTCGTCCAGAGGTTTATCCAGGTCCGGAACTCGATCCCGAACATATCGGACGAGGCGGTCGTCCGGGCTTTCAAGTTCGGGGTACGAGACGTGCGCTTCACGCAGGACCTGGAGATCCACCCGGATCTAACGGCGAACGAGCTCTTCCGAATGGCCGATCGATACGCCAACGCAGATGAAGCCGTCCAATGGAAGAAGATGCTGGACGAAGGGAAGCTGCCGCCTCAACCTGGCCTAGAGACCTCAGCTAGCAAAAAGGGCTCGAATTCTGTAGACAAGAAGATCAAGAAAAAGAAGAAAAAGCAGCCCTCGCCAGCCATGGTAGCCGCGGTGGAACAACAACAACCCCGAGCAACCCCGCCGCAGCGCCGGGGGCTTAACGCTCGGGGAAGAGGACAACCACACAGGCCTCGAGGACGAGGCGACCAAGCGGACCGACGAGGCGACCAAGCGGACCGACGGGGCGACCTCTACTGTCCGCTTCACCAGGCGCACGGGCACGACCTACGGAATTGCCGGACGTGGACCTACCGCCTGGAGCAGTTTTACAGCGGCAGGGGTCCCATGCCAACGCTTCCAGAGCAGGGTGAAAATGACAAAGGAAAACAGCCCGCCGAGGAAAGTGAGGATGACATGGAATACCAAGAACCAAGGAATCACATAGCGGTCATCTTCGGGGGCTCCTCCGCCTACAAGTCCCGCCGGGACTTAAAGGAGGCCACAAGGGAAGTGCACCATGTTACCCAGGGTAAGCCTCCCAGTGCAAAGAAATTGAAATGGTCTGAGGTATCCCTGACCTTCTCCAAGGACGATTGTCCCTTGGAATGACCAAACCCCAGAGGCTTCCGATGGTCGTGAACCCCACCATCAAGAATACTGCTGCTTGGCCGGGTCCTCATAGACTCAGGAGCTCTTTGGACCTTATTTCAGCCAAGGTTTTGGACGAGATGCATTCCTCGTTCCAAAATCAAGAGTGTGGCCGTGCCCTTCTTCGATAGTCCCGGGCACCTCGATCAAACCTCTGGGGCAGGTCGTCCTGCCCGTAAGTTTTGGCGGCCCAAGTAACTTCAGAACGGAGCTAATCACCTTCGAGGTAGTGGACTTTGAGTCGGCCTACAACGCCATCCTCGGCAGGCCGGCCTTGGCCAAGTTCATGGCCGCCTCTCACCACGCCAGACGCTGCCTCAAGATTCCTGACCGAACGGAGTTATAACCATCAAAGGGAACCACAAGTCCGCACTCAATTGCGGCGAAAGAGCCTTAGATATGGTCGGTCGATTACCCACTCGCGGTCCCGACCAAGAGCCGAAGCATTCCGGCCTAAACTTGCCCTCCAGCCTGGAGGAGAGACCAAGGCTGTTCCGCTCAACGAGTCGGAACCGGCCAAGGTCATTCATTTGGGATCTTCCTTAGATCCCAAATAGGAACTCGAGCTCGTCACCTTTCTCCGGGCAAGGTCGGATGTGTTCGCCTGGGAACCATCCGACATGCCCGGGGTCCCAAGGGAGGTGGTCGAGCACAAAGCTAGCGGTTCAGCCTAACAAAAACCAAAGGAGACAGAAGCTTAGACGCTTTTCCCGGAAAAGCAGCAATCATCCGGAGGAACTTGATAAACTCCTAAAAGCTGGCTTCATCGGAGAGATCGAGCACTCCGAGTGGCCGCCAATCCAGCTTCGGGTCAGAAGAAAGGAGGCAAGTGGCGCATGTGCGTCGACCACACGGGTTTGAACGCAGCGTGCCCAAAAGACAATTACCCGTTGCCTCGCATAGACCAATTGGTGGACGCGACGGCAGGGTCACAGACCATGAGCTTCCTAGACGCCTATTCAAAGCTATCATCGATCACTGTCGCGCGAAGACGAGGAGAAGACTTCCTTCATCACCCCGCTCGGTACCTTCGCTATACGACCATGTCCTTCGATCTCGAGAAATGCGGAGCAACCTTTCAACGCCTCATGCAGAAGACTTTCACTGCACCAAATAGGTCGAATTTGGAGGTCTATGTCGTCGACATAGTTGTCAAAAGCAAAAGTACTTCGGGTCACGTTGCTGACTTGGAAGAAACTTTCTGTAACCTCAATAAGCATCGAATAAAGCTAAATCCAGAGAAATGCGTATTCGGCGTAAAGGCTGGCAAGGTGCTCGGCTACATGGTCGGGCCAAATGGCGTTGGGGCTAACCCGGAGAAGATCGAAGCCATTGAGAACATGAGGTCGCCCACATGCGTAAAGGAAGTACAAGCTCTGACCGGAAGAATGGCCGCCTTAAGCCGGTTCGTCTCCCGGCTGGGGGAGCGAGGACTACCTTTCTTTAAAGCCCTCCGCAAGCATGATGGCTTCACGTGGACGGAGGAAGCTGATCGCGCGTTCAAAGAGCTAAAACAGTACCTCTCCCAACCGCCCGTCCTCGTCACACCCACGGCAGGGGAAGAATTGCTATTATACCTGGCGGCAACCCCGCAAGCGGTAAGCTCGGTGTTGGCAGTAGAGAGAGATGGTACCCAGCGACCTATCTATTACGTCAGCGAAGTACTTCATGGACCAAAGGAGCGTTACCCCGAGGTCCGTAAACCATCAGTACTCATTACTGATGGCCTCCCGGAAGTTGCGTCACTACTTTCAAGCACACAAGATCGTGGTGCCGACCGGCTTCCCACTCAGGGAGATCCTGAAAAATCAAGACGCCAGTGGTCGCATAGCCAAGTGGGCAATGGAGCTCGCCGAGTTCGAGCTGGTGTTCTCAGCCCGCACGGCGATAAAATCACAAGTCTTGGCTGATTTCGTGGCAGAATGGTCGGCTCCGGCTCCACCAGCCAGCGGAACCAATGATTCAAGGGAAAACTCCTGGACTCAGATTTTCGATGGATCCCGAGCATACGAGCGCCTGGGTCGGGCGTCATCTTGGTCTCCCGGATGGAGAACAGCTACAAGATCGCCATCCAACTACATTTCGCCGCGACTAACAACGCGGCGGAGTACGAAGGCCTTTGGCCGGACTTGAGCATGTAAATCGCTAGGAGTCCAACGGCTCATTGTGAAGGGCGATTCACGGTTGGTCGTAAACCAGGTCAACAAGGAGTATCGGTGTTCGATACCTCAATGGCGCTGCACTGGTGAAGTAAGGAAGATGGAGAAATACTTCAAGAATTTCAAGTAATCTACATCCCCAGGAAGGATAATTCCCTGGCCGACCAAATGTCTAAGGTCGGTTCCTCTCAAACCAACGCTCCGGTGGGGGTGCTTGTCGAGCACCTACATAAGCCCTCCATTCCCTCTGAAGAGGAGGCACCAGAGACCGCGGTAGGGTCTCCTTCCTCGAGCAAAGTGCAAATTGGATGAAGCCATTCATCCTATATCTTGCGCATGGGACATTGCCCGAGGAAGAAGCCGAGCGTTCCTGGCTAATAAGGCAATCTTCTCATTACAGACTGATCGAAGACGACCTATACCGGAAAGGCGCATTAGGATCCTTTCCAGATCGTCTCGGGAGGAAGGCCAAGACCTTCTTCGTGATATCCATGAAGGAATGTGCGGAGCTCACTGCGTCTTCAGACGCTTGTGAGCAAGGCCTTCCGACTAGGGTACTCTTGGCCACGGCCTTGACGGACGACGGTCAATCGTAACGACCTGCCGGCATGCCGCTTCATGCTCGAAAAGTCCGTCAACCGGCATATGCCCTGCAAACCATACCACTCTCGTGGCCGTTCTCAACCTGGGGGCTCGATGTCCTTGGACCCTTCCCCCGAGGTCAGAAAGGCTGCAAGTATTTGCTCGTGGCCATCGACACTTTCACTAAGTGGATAGAGGCCGAGCCCGTCTCGACCATCTCGGCCCAGGCGGCCAAGAGATTCCTCCGCAGATAATGTGGTAACTCGGTTCGGGATACCCAACCGCCTTATCACGCATAACGGGACCCGATTCACCAAATGAACTGTTCCAAAGTTATCGCGAGGAGGTCGGGACCAAGGTCTGCTTTCGCCTGCGTGGCGCATCCACGAGTAACGGAGCAAATGAGCGAGCAAATGGGCAGCTAGTCCAGGGCATAAAAAAGAGGGTCTTTAAGACCCTCAACCAGCACAAGCAGCAGTGGGTGGATGAGCTTCCCGCCGTTCTTTGGTCTGTCCGCACCACGACCAGTCGAGCCACAGGCGAAACGCCTTTCCGACTTCGCCTGGTCACGGAGGCCATTCTCGCCGAAATCGTCTTTGGGTTCCCCAAGGGTGCAACTGATCGATTCCGCCGATCAAGAAGTTGAGCGCCTCGTCGACCTGGACCTCGCCGGCGACACGCGAACGGGCGTTGCTCGGTCTGCGGTTTACCTCTGTGCTCTTCGTAGGCACGGCCAAGACAGTCCGACCTAGGGTCCTGCAAGTCGGCGACATGGTCTTACGAAGAGTTCAAGACCTGTCGAAGGCCAACAAGCTAACCCCAAGGTGGGAAGGACCCTACACGGTCGTGTCTACAGCACGCCCGGGGGCTGTTCGCCTCGCGATGCCAGATGGTCGGGAGCTCACTAGCACCTGGAACATCGATCAATTGCGTAAATTCCACGTTTAGACGAGTACTCCTATCTCGCGCCCTTGCGTTCTTTCCAATAAAAGCGTTTCCCTCTTTCTCGTGTTTCGTCCTCGCTTTGTCAAGCGAGCATCGCCGTTTCAGCGGCATTGCGCATTTAACTTATCCGACAAGTATGTGCGCACCATTTCCCTTGGCCCCCGGCCGGATGCTCGCCCAATCGTTCACTTTCCACAGTAGCTTTTCACTGTATGCGTGGTCGGGCGCGAGCATCCACTCTAAGCCCGGTTCAGTGACCATTCGGGTATGGTGGCTCTACGTAATGTTGGTTTAAAGTTCGTCTACTCTATGCTCACATTTCTTCTCGACGCAACCGACCTACTTATATCATTCATAAAATCGTCACGACCAAAGCGACCCTTAAATTTTCCCATGAACAAACTCGTGCTCGCAACAGTAAGGGCACGACCTTTGTCCATGGCAGGGGCTCCGTATGATAGGAACGTTCCGTTCCTACTTACCAAGGATCCTTTGCTCGTATCCATGATATATGATCTTTGCAGGAACTTGTTTTCTTTGCTCGTATTGATCTTTGCAGGAACTTGTTTTCTTTGCTCGTATCTATGATATATGCTCTATGCAGGAACTTGTTTCCTTTTTCTGCAGAACCGGGATCATATGGGCATATGTTGAAGGCAAACTCAAGAAAAACAGGCAAGGACCAAACACCTGCGAGTTTGCTCATTTAACCCGAAGCGTTGTTTTTTTTACAGGGTTACACGAGCTAAAAAAAAAAAGGAGCTAAGTCCTACGCTCGACCTGAAGGGCAGCAAGTTCCTCCTTAAGGGAGTCGACCTCCGCCTCCAAGTCCAAAACTTTCCGCCGAGCGGCACGACCTTCAGCCGCGCTGTCCCGGCGCCGCACCTCCTTGAGCTGGGCCTCTTCGCGCTCCGAGCTCGTTGGAGTTCGGCGCCGCAGTCGGGACCTCCAAACCGCAACTTCCCAGCTCCTCGCCAAGCTCGGCGCATACGCTCTGAAGTGCTCTTCGGCGTCTCGCTCTGGAAGAGCTGGTCCGAGCCCGGCGATGAGGCTCCTCGCCGATTCCACCGCTTCAGTCGGCCTCGCGCACCTCGGAGACCCGACGCTCAAGATCGGGCGATCTTGGCGTCTTGCTCATGATGGTACGACCAAGATTTCTTCTGCAAGGAGACCGAGGTAGCGTCGATATCCTCCATAGCCTTCGCGGCAAACTTCGGGCGAAGAGAAAAGAGAAGGGAAAAAGTCGAGCAGACTCCGGAAGATCGATCACAGAAAAAGAAGGAACATGAAACTTACCGAAGAGCCCGGCTAACCGGCTTGTCCTGAAGCCGGGCGGCTTGGTCGCGCCAGCCCGAAAGAAGGGATTGACCAAGTCATCCCGGACCGGCGCGCCGGGGTCTTGCTCCTCCTGAGCACCCGGTGCTCTCAGGAGAGCAACGGCGTCACCACCTTCGACCAACCCCGGGTCGCCCCGAGGCTGGTCCTCTTCCACAGCAAGCGGCTCGTGGCCGCCTTCCCCCTGGTCGGGCACCGCGCTCGGGGGCTGTACGCCAACCACGAGCGCTGCCACTCCTTGCTCCGCGGCTGGAGGCAGTTGGTCGTCAACGACCACCTCCGCCTCTTGTCCCTCTGCAGCCGGAGGCGACCAATGCTCTGCGACCGGAGGCATTGGATCAAGGGCGATCACCTCCGCCTCTTGTCCCTCCATAGTCGGAGGCGACCGATGCTCCGCGGCCGGAGGCGTTTGATCAAGGACGATCACCTCCGCCCCTTGCACCTCCGTGGCCGGGGACGCCTGGTGCCCCAAGGCCGAAGGAGTTAGGTCGGGGACGACCTCCTCCTCTCCTTGGCTCACGGCCAAGGGCTGTTGGTCGGCAGCGACCAAGCTCCCTTCCTCGGGGCTCGGCGCCTGAGCCTCGCCCGCAGACGTCTCTTCACAAGGAACCAAGGCCAAGGCGTCTTGGTCCTCAGTCCCCTGCGGCTCCTGCTCCTCCGCGGCTGGAATAGGTTCCGCGGGTCCCGCCGAGGGAAGCTCGGGCTCCACTGGGTCCGTAGCCGGCGCCGGCTCCTCCCCCATCTCGGCCATCACTTGGTCGACGACGCGGTCGAGCTCGGCGTCCACTGCAGAGTCGATAATCTCCTCAGCCATCTGGCGGAAGTCCAAAAACGACATCCGAGCTATCACGCCCACGCCAAACGGGGTGGGGTTAGCCCGAAGAAAATCGCAAGACAAGAACAGAATAAGAGAATGAAGTAAGAACTTACCTTCTGCCCGGCGAGCGCCATCCTCCTCGGCCTCCTCGCTTCGAGCCACGGGCGACCTGCTCATGGCGGCCTCAGAGGCCTCGGCCACGACCACGACGCGCTCCTCCGGCGTCATCGCACGTGCCATCGCCGGTCGACGTCGTCCATGTCGACCTCTTCCAAATGGCCGAGGTTGTTTGAGAGGTCGACCTCCTGCTCCTTCTGACCAGAGCATAGGTGGCCTCCTCTTCTTCCTCCTCCTCGGGGTCGTCGACCACCCGAGTAAGCTGGTCCTGGAGGGCCTTGATCTGCCTCTCCAGCCGCTCCTTGGTCGGGAGGGACCTGGCCTCCTCCTCGGCCTTCCTCGCCTGCTCGGCGAGCTGTTCCAGTCGGCTCATCAGCTCCGGCCTCCTCCGTTTGAAGTCATCGAACCAGATTCGAAGTTCGCTTACCTCCTGGCGGTCGGCGTACTCAAGGTGCGGCGTGGGGGTCCTGGTCGAAGCTCGGCGCCTCGACCGCTTGGCGCGGGGAGGCGAGGCGGATACTTGGCGGCCTCGACCCGCCGCTCTTCATGGAACCCCTGGCCGGGTGTCTTTGGCTTGCGGCGTATGCAGCGCTCGACACCGCAAGCTCAAGGGCGACCTTCTCCTGCAAACAGAAATCGGGAGGAATGAGCTCGGAAAACATGCCCCCGAGCGGAAGCAGAAAGATGTACTTACCGCGTCGCCACGGTCAAAAATGTTCTTGGGGACCTGACGATTGGGCGTCAGCTCCTTCTCCTTCGGGGCGCCGAACATCTCGGCAACCCTCTCGTCAACCCAGTCCGTCCTCGGAGCTGCGTCGCAACCAAAGACTAAGACAAGAAATATATATATATATATGCATAGCACCGATCACCAGAAAGCAGCGATGCTCGGGAAAGAGGTCCAGGAACATACCTGCGTTGTCCTCGCGGGTGAAGTCATGCCACCCGGTCACCTCGAAGAAGGGATGCTCGCGGCGCCTCAGGGGGGACACCCGGTTGAAGGTGAAGTCCCGGGCGATATCCCACCGATGAGCCCCATCTGGGCAAGCTCACCGATCGCCCCGAGCACCCGCTCTTCCTCAGTTACCAAGCGGGCGCGCTGCCTCGAGGGCGGAGCGTCCTCCCCAGTATAGACCAACTGGGACCCCTCCGCCTTCTTCTGGTAGAACCAGAGGTCGGCCCAACCCGACACCGAGTCCTTCAGAGCAACGAAGGGGTACTCGTATGGTCGGTTGGGCCGGAGGCGAAGATAAACGCAACCGGCGGAGCCATCCCGGCCGGTGCGGAAGGGGGAATAGAAGTGAAAGAAGAGGCTAGCCGTGGGCATTACACCCACGTAAGCCTCGCAAAGATGGGAGAAGATTGCGAGAAAGGATAGAGTTGGGGTGGAGATGAGAGATCTCGCACCCGCAGAAGGCGAGCACGGAGGCGAGGAAGTCGCTCTCGGGCAGACGAAGCCCGTTGATGGCGTACAACTCGCAGGAGACGATCTCCGCCTCCCGCGGTGCCGGCGCCGCATCATCCCCGGGCACTCGACCCGAGCTTGGGTCGACGTACCCCTCGTCCGTGAGCACCTGGAGCCTCCTTCGGGTCATCTGGCTAACCTTGAAACGCGCCATGGCCGAAGAAGGAAGGGGAACGAAAAGGGTTCTTGGGCGCTAGGGCTCTTGGAAGATTTTTGGCCGAAGACGAGCAAAGAGACAATGTAACTCCGACCTCTCCCGGTAGAAAGGGTTAAAAAGACAGCGAAGGCGAGTTAAAATCGCCGCCTATCACGTAGCGACACCTGGCTGGAGAAAGCGCGCTTTCCGAGAAACTGCCGTACCGTTACAAGGAGGCTTCTCAGAGAAGGAACCGCAGAACAACCAAACGACGCGCCCACGCGGAGCAAGCACGCGGCGGGTAAAGAAGTTCATCTCCCAACGAAAAATGGTCGTGAGCCACGACCAAAGGAAATTCAATCCCCCCTCAAGTCTTCTTAGGCTCAAGGGGAAGCCCGAGGGTTCCCCACTTGAACCTCGGGGGCTAGCTGTCGGGGATTGGCTATCTGGCAAAAGACCACGGTACCCCCGTGAAAGGCTAAACCCGCCGACCAAGCAACACTAAAAGAAGATGCTCGGGAGAACGAAACGAGCATCCCTCCTTCTCCTCCGAGCATGCGCATTCGCACCTTCGCTCATGAAGCACCAAACACACCCCACGAGCAAGCATGCTCGTAGAGGCCGCGACACCTTTCGGGTGTTTTGGTCGGAGTGCCCGGTCAATGCCACGAGGAAGGAAGGTGGCAACCAATCAGCCGGAGATCAAGGGAAATCATACCCGAAATTCAAATAACGCCCGGATCAAGGGCAGTAGATCGTAAGTACGATTGCGTGGCGCAATCCCAGGAGGTAGTTACCTTCTATGTACCTCTAGTCGTAGTATTTAAACCCCCCTGAAGATCTGTAACAGGGGAGGGACACCAAGATAGAACACAATACACTGGAGTAGGGCTATTATCTCGACGGTGAGAGGCCCGAACCAGGATAAAACACTGTGTCCCCCTTCTTCTCCTTCTCCCGACCTCGCATCGCTCGAACGCCTTCTTCGATCCGTACGACGGGGCTCTGTTGATCCCCCATTCAACAAGTAAGCTCGACGGGAGCCCGTTCTCCAATCGTCGACAGTTACTAAAAAATTAGAAATTTATTTCGTTCGATTCAAAGCTTCAAAAATCACAAAACCGTTAAACCCTAATCTACACGATTAGGGTCTTTTTTTTCGAAAATTCTGAAAAGAAAACTACTAACCCAAAATTATACAACATTATACACACATGTTTATAAATTATGCGTAAAACAAAACTATTCACATACTATATTTTTTAGGCTACTCTAATAGTTTTTTGAGACAACCTATAATTTTTCGACGTATAAATAAATTATACCGATGAAATAATAATTATAAAAATTACTAACCGACGAACGAGGAACGAACGACGAACGATGAACAAACGACGAACAAGCACGAAAAAATATTCTCCTCCTCCATCTTTTTCTTTTCTTCTTCTTCTTTCTTTTCTTTTCTTTTCTTTTCTTCTTCTTTCTTTTCTTCCTCTTCTTCTTTCTTTTCTTCCTTCCTTTCCTTTCTGCGGGGTCGCTACGGCTGGGTGGCTGCCTCACTGTGCGCTGCCCGGCCTGCTATTGCGCCAGGGTGGCGCGAGCGCCCACCCATCGCGCCAAGATGGTGTGACCTCCTCCCCATCGCGCCAGGGTGGCACGACTGGCCGCCCTGGCGTCGCCCCGTCACTGCCAGCAACGCTGGCAGCCTCGCCCCGTCGCCACGTGTCCCGATCGCGCCAGTATGGAGCGAGAGCCCACCAATCACGATGACATGGCGCGATTTGTGGTTACTTTTGTTAAAAAATAAAATTGATGTATATAATTGTAATACCCGAATAAAAAAGATTATTTCTAAAAAAAATTCCACGTACCTACCTATGGTGCGCAAAATTTTTTGAGGTGGATACAATCGTCCGAGCGCTAGCTAGCTATGGGTTTACTTGGCAAATTTTAGCAAGAAATCGTGTATGTACGAGACAGTGGCGGACCCAACAGGGGATTAAAGGGGTTAGGACACACCCTATTTCCGATGAGACTATGGGTACCCCCTAGAACCCCTTATCTATAGTGGGGCGCTTAATTTCGAAATGGTTGTATTTATTTGTTTTATTTTAGCATTGTATCACTACCAGTTAGCACCCTCTAAATTTATGTCCTGATCCGCCACTAGTATGAGACATGGGGAAAAAAGTGTACGACTCAAATACTCATAACAAAGTCAAACTTTTTTTTTTTAATATTTTGGGTATGGGCCTAGATCTCTTTTTTTTACATCAACCGTTCAAAGCATAAAAGAAAACACAAACGACCAGATGTAAACCAGAGAAGTATCAAACTGAAAGTGCCTAGCAAAATAATCAAAACAAGAACAGCTCTCCACGTCATTCCTTCCAACCTCTGCACCGTGAAGTTCCATCTGCTAGCTCTGTGATACACTTGTTTCCCTACCAGGCACAACGCTCCAGCTCCTCGCCGTAGCATGTCTTGGTCTGCAGGTTTCCGAAGAAGCCCCAAAAAAAGAGCCAACGACAGACATTAAAACAAGAAGAAGAGAGAATTAGGATCAGACACTACAATCAGACAGACACTATAATCAGTGGACGTTGAATTTTTCGAAATTCTTCAATCCACCCCACCAAAGATATGTTGAACATTCACTGGCTTCGACTGAAAATTGGCAGTGCAAGCTAAAACAGTCCAGACATACTGTGATAGAGGACAACACAAGAACAAATGCAACCGTCTCCTAAAATCCACCACAAAATTGACATTGTTTAGATCCCTGCCAACCACTTCTCAATAAGTTATCCTTTGTCAAAATGTTAATTCTCAGCACTAGCCAAAGGAAAGCCTTAATTTGCAATGGGATTCTAACTTTCCACAAAAATCTGTAAGGGTATGCATTTTGTTGCATCTTCAAAGCACAACAAAAGGAATGTAGAGTAAACATGTCTTTAGCCCCCAACAATCAATTCAACTTATCGTTTTTCTGACTCAAACTCACCTCAGCGCATATCTCCTGCAGTTTCTGCCATAATTGTAATGTTTCTCCCCATAATACTCTTCTAAATCCAATACAACCCCACCATTCTGCATAATCAGGGGTGGGCATTTTTTAATCGAAACCGAATTAATAAAGTTAACCGTTTTTTTATTTTTATTTTTGGTTTCTAGTTTGGTTTTTATTTTGAAGCTATTCGATGATTGGTGTTCGGTTCGGTTTTTGACTTTCGGAAACTGAAGTAACCAAAGCACCAAATAGAATCGGCTATTCCCCTTATCCACTCCTCACGCGGAGACCAATTGCACGACTTCTCTGAGAGACGGCGTCTCCTCATGTGGAGACGCCATTGGATAGAATCGGCTTACACTATCGTGCTTTACTTAGGGGTGTCTTACCAAATAGATGGTGTGTCTTACTTAGGGGTGAAAACGGGTTGGATATAGACGAATATTACTCTTTTCGTATCCTAACCTATATTTTTTCCCCGGATTCGGAACCGGATATGGATACGGATCCGGGTTATTCGGGATACGGATAAAGGATTGATATGTGGCGGATTTGGATTGAAAATGGATGAAGATATACCGATAATGAACGCATATATAGAGTAATATATATTGAATTAAAATTATACGAGTACATGACTATAGTAACAAATTATATATCAATCAAACTCAATAGACATCGACGAAAGAATATGCTACTTGAGGTTCAATATAACCAACTAATTGTTAATGTAAATGGGCTACCATGGAAAAATATAATGAAAATGGGTTGGGCCTTACTGATATCTGAATAGGAAAAATCCGAATAAAAAAAATCCGGATATCCGAATAAGAAAAATCCGAATATTCGGATCATGTCCCGTATTTATCGGATATTGGATGCTCTGGATCCGATCCCGAAGTCGGATTGAAGTATCCGGGTTGGGTCCCAGATCCGATCCCTAATCCGGATTCAGTCCCGGATTCGACTCGGTATTCAAACCTGGTCTCAAATCCGGTCCCGAATCGGGTGGGAAATATCCGACCCGTTTTCACCTCTAGTCTTACTTAGTCCATATAGTAAATGTCATTGAAAATAGCTAAAGGGAGGTATACAGAAGGAAATAAATAGTAAAAAGTTACTTCAAAATTGTAGAATAAGTATTTTAAGAAAAAAATTTAAAAACTAGAATGCCATGAATTAAGGACGGAGTGAGTACATTTTTAATTTCCTCAAGATGGAATTGCGCTGAGTCAATACTACTTTATCTGAAGATGTTATCCTATATATACACACATCAATATCGAAACACATGGACATATGAGTTTCCTGAGGAGCCCGAAATAAGTTTTTATAAAAATTAGTGATGTAATCCAAAAGATTACCATCACCTTGAATAACACCCTCATCCTGGTTTAAACTAAAAATCTTATTTCTTCTCTTTGTCGGACTAGCTTCTAATTGGAAATATTTTGTATTGTTATCTCGCTCCAAGAGATCTTTGTCGATCCTTAAAGCCACTTAATTTCTTCCTATCTTGACAATTTATGCATGCAATTGATGGCCTTGATTTTCAATCTTGTGCTAGCTCTAGCTAGCTGTAAGTGGTCGGGTGGGATGCCGCCAATTCACCGTCACACGAGTTGCACATGTAATTTCCGATTGACCCTAATTAAGTCTTCGATCGATCGATCGGGAATACACACTCCGCTTTTCTTTTCTTTTTTTCTTTTGTTTCTCTCTTTGACAAAAGAAAAAGAAAAAGAAAAAGAAAAAGGAAATTAAATAAATAAATAAATAAATAAAGAAAAAAGACACGTACTTTGACCGGAAACTAGTTTTGGCTGGCTGAAGGATAGATACTGCAAGTGCAAGGCAAGCTAGCTAGCTGGATCACATGTAGCTACTTACTTTGCGTAAATGGTGAGATCGATGTAGATATGCACGGATGGCTAGCTGGGCGATCGATCGATCGATCTGCCGCTACGACTGACCGGCCGGGAAAGAAGCAAGTCGCGCGCGGCGCCGTCGGACTCGGCCAGCAGCAGCAGCACTCACCGCCAATATGGACGTAACGCCCCACTCCACTCGAGTAATGGTCGGCTTCCTTCTTAATTCCCAACTCATCGCCGCCCACTAGTTCCTCATGCGCTACCTGCCTGCCTAGCTCTTCCATCGTGTGATTTCCACCAACTTCTTTGCTTGTATTCTTGATTCCTTTTTTTTTTTTTTCATTTTTAAAGACGTACTTAATTGATTCCTTTTTGCTAGCATCCTAGCCTATATCTCCACCTCATTGATTTTATTCAGTTTATTTGTAACCACGTATATTTTATTGCAAATTTAGTCATGCCATTTTCACATGTGGTTCCTCTCCTTCTTTCTTTCTTTCTTTTTTTTTTACCATCACGTTGTCTAGCATATGCTTTCCTTTGCTAACAAGTAGGCATCGTACCGCCTATCGTGCCCACCGTGCCATACCGTACCGGCCTGGCTCATCTTCGACGAGATCAGGCACGACCCATTTACTCTTTGTGCCTGCTTCGTGTCGTGCCAACCCAGGCCCAACTCATTTACACTATTGCGATGAGAAAAAAAAAGGTCGAGGATGCATGGAGCTGAAGCAGTGGACACAAACATTGGGGAGAAGAAACTAACTGTTATTCATTCTAGGTACAGAGTGGCATTGGAGTGTTTACATGAGTACACGATGCTAATTAGTATCTCTCACGCCCGTCTCTCTCATCTCTCTCTCACGCATGCCCGTAAAGGTCACCCAAAAGTGTGATACACAAGAATCAAAATGCAAACACTTCCGACAACCGATACAAATTACAATCATGAAATCAAGCTTCACTGAAAATAGCACTTGATGAACTAGATCTTTTCACATTAGTTGCACTATGTGATGAACCCTGTGGTAATCACTTTTGCCAATGTAGTGCTCCAGCTTCTATTTTTAGGGTCGAGATGGAGCAAACATCTCCTCCTAATTTTACATAATTTCTTGAAATTCATAATTTTATTTTGTTTTCTTCTCTTTTTTTCTTTCTTATTTTCCCTTTTTTAAGTATTTTTTCTTTCCCTCTTTTTTCCCCTTTCCCTCCCTTTCCCTCCCTTTTCCCCCTTACCCTATTCCCCCTTTTTGGACCAATCTGGTGAGCTCCACAATCCACACACGCACACGGTGCAGTCTTCTAAGCGCATGGTGTGCCTCACCCTCGGTTCCCATGCCACCGAGGGACCTCACTCCCTGCCGCCCTCACTTCTCCCTCACCCTCCCTGTCGTCGTCGGCCCCTCCCTCCTCCCTCTCCTTCCCCGTTGAGACAACTGACGAGACGCGAGGCTTCCCTTCTCCATCGTGAGCACGGCTCGGCGAGGCGGGCGCGGTTTCATTCCTCCACCTCGAGCACGGCGCCCTCTGCCTCCCCCCCAACCAGCGTGGGTGCATGTGAGGTGAGGGAGCCGAGGTAGTGGGGGAGCCAAGACGGCTTGGTGAGGTGAGGAGCTGAGACGGCGCGCCGGGCGGCGCCCTCTGCCTCCCCCCAAGTAGCACGGGCGGGGCAAGGGAGCTGAGGAGGCAGGGGAGCTGAGACGGTGTGGCAAGGTGCGGGAGCCGAGACTTCGTTGTGGGTGGCGCCCTCTGCCTCCCCCCAACCGGCACAGACGTAAGTGCGACGAGGGAGCCGAGAAGGCGTGGCGAGGTACGGGAGCAGAGATGGCCACTACTACAAAACATATCTTTTGTAACACATTGAACAATGTGTTACAAAGGGATATTGCAGTAACATGTAATTTGTGTTACAAAGGCATGTTGTAACACGTACTTAATGAGATGTGAAAAGTGTTACAGAGAACTACAACAGTAACACATAATATATGTTACAGAGGAACATTGTAACACATGGTTGTAAGGTGTGATATGTGTTATAGAATAATATTGCAGTAACACATATAGAGGCACACTATAACACATGACTTAATTGTAATACGTAGCATATATTCTAGAAATCGGCGTGCTTCTTGGATTCCACTGACTATTAATCCCCTTTTATTTCTCAGTAAAAATCTCATATCTGCTAAATGTTCAATTATTTCAATCCGATACCAAGATTCACAAGAAAAGAAGATCAGCTGAAATTCATCAATACATCGCAACAATGTGATTATATCTGATGCATACATTAAATTACACTAAAAAATAAAGACTTTAAATCTAGTGTAGATTACGCCATACGTTAAATTAGAAACAAAACAAAAAATAATATAGAAAAAGAAAAACAAGCATGAATAAACTATTGTGGCCAATCGTGCAACCTAGCGCTCCGGCAAACGTAAATTAACTCCCGCACAAATCACCCTCCAAAATTAACTCCGGCAGAGACAGCCTTGATGGATGGCCTCAGCGAGCGGACAGATGGATGGCCTCAGCGTGCGGACGAACGGACGGCCTTGGCGAGCAACAGCGTCAGCCACCTTGGCAGATAATCCCCTGCCCCGCTCCTCTCCCTGCTGCGGCTGGCGTGCCCTGCGATGGGCCCACGGCATAACCGACGTGCCGCGGAGTGCCGCTGTCGTGCCGGGCTGTGTCTCTCACAGTGTCTGATTCCTTGGCCCGGCACGGCCCGAGAAACAGTGATGGGTGGCCCCCTTCGTGCCATGCAATGCTTTGGGTCAGACCTTGCAGCCGTACCTCGGGCCGGCCCACAAAGGTACGTCCTAAATACCCACCTCTACTAACAACTCACCTTGCTCATCTCGTATTTTCCTTACGGATCGGGAATATTTCTCAAAATCATTACCTTCACAACAAACATAAGAATTCTGTGTAAATCAGTCTCTCCCTGTGGTTTATTTGCCATAGTAAAGGCACGTCAAAACAGAAGGTCATAATTCTAGCACCATACCATTTAGTTTGGATCCTGCCTCAGACATTTCAGATATGTGACATTGGTATAGAATCTGAGGGTTGGTAGCTTCATATTTGCACAAAGCAGGAAAAAAAAAAGGTTGGAGCAGTGTTTCTATGATTTTCCTTCTAATACAAGTTGTACAAATCTTAAAGCAAGCGAAGGGGTAAGTAATCACTATCTACCCTTCATTCATGCTTTAATAGTTGTGCAACTTTTAAAAGGAAGAGCATAGAAGCACCTCTCAAAAGGTTGATGCATTACAGTACAGCCTTTTACGAATATTATCTTGTCTTTTTACTGCTATTGATTTTGCCAATACAAGACGAATGCACTAAATTGGTGTGATATTTGTCTTTAGGTCATTGTAATAGGCAGTGCAGATGCTGACCAATCCAGTTTTTGTGCATATGCTGCTGGCCAATTGTCCATCTTCGCGCAGCAGGTAATTTATGATTATTATTTCATATTGCTCCTATTGCATAAAGATTGTAACAATTCAGAAACATGAGGTGTTTTTTTTTGCATCACTTTTGAAAGTTGTACAAATATTAAAACATGAATTAAGGGTAAATAGTGATGCATACAAGTACTACTCGAAACAAGACATATCAATGGTTAATGTCGACATCTATATGTTAATGTGCATAAGCTCAAAAGTCATGGTAAGATAATTTGAAATGCTTAAAGCATTCAAAGTTAAAAAGCCATTCCACATATCGACAGTGCCTTTTATTTTGCTGTGTGCAAGTTCATGCATTCCACCTTTCATTTGGCAGTTATGGTGGTTGGCACGAGAGAAGGATGTGCGCATTATAAATGTTTTTAATTTGCCTACATGCAGGCATCTTCTTTAGATTCTGGTGTGAAAGTTACATTTCATATATTATATTTTTATCAACTTAGCAAAAGCTTCTCGAAAAATGCTCCATCAAACTTGTCCCAAGGTCAATTCACATCTCTATCGGGTAGCTTCTTTAGCAACACCAGATTCTTTATCATAGGCTCTCGAGCAGAATTTGACCATAGTTTGCCAATTTTTTTATTTGCACTTGCGATATTTTTTTCAATGGAGTAGATAGTGAACTGCCATTATGATGTGATCTTTACATAAATCTAGCCTGTTCAACGGACTTTTTTACAGAACATTTGCCTCTTCCAGGTAAAACAAGCGGCGATAGGATTTCTAGGATCTGGTTGTCATCCAGAGTGGGCTTTGACAGTGGTGGAGTTGGGAAATTTTAGGAGTTAGGGCAAACCTAACTATTTAACAGACTAATAAGAATTAAGCTCACTAAAAAAAAGTTGGTCTCATAATGATTAGATTTATCATTAAATAAAAATTAACCATTAATCCAAAATCAATCACCAAAATCAAAAGGAGCTTGAACTTACAACATTGTTTGCTGAATTTGTGTTCCAAGTTGAGCATATTAAATATCCATGATATGAGTTATTCGATATCTATCAAGTGTCACATGTGATGTTTAGGCTAATAACGTTTGATGATTGACCATTTTTGAAAGACCATGTGGAGGTCTACCCATATGTATGATGGGTAATTGACTATATTTGAGGTCGTGATGCTTAGGTTTGAGTTTGAATTGAGCTAGTTTTGATTTTGAGCAATTTGAGTTGCTGAGGGTGGTACTACCGGCGCTTTGTGTAGCGGTAGTTATTTTCCAGAGTGACGGTCTGCTTGTATGTGATGGTTACAGGACTTAGAGCTAAGTCATGGTGAGGGGGGAGGAGACCGGGACTAAACTAGGAGAGTCGAGGTCTAGACGGTTAGTCGGCACTGAAGATAACCAATGTGGGAGTTACTACGAACCGGGAGGACAAATGGATGGCCGGGATACTAACTTAGTCCCTACTCAAGTGAAGGAGAGCCATTGGATGATGGATTCGCGGATAGGATAGCAGTCAAGTTAGCCTGATTTGAGAAACATGTAAAACCCGTTATGTTATTGGGTTGCGGGTTAATCCATGTATGAGTGAGATTGCCCTGAGGTTGCTATAAATAGAGGGGGGTAGGGTTATGCCTCTTCCCTCAAGTCTTTGGAGAATGATTTTGGTTTTGCTCTTTTGAGCTTTGCCCACTTTGTTTTGAGGCTTTGTAAACCTTTTCTCTCGAAATAATGAAAGTTTAATTTCATTCTCTATTCTGCAATTTACATTATGTATTTACTTTCTGCATTTTAAATTCTTGCAATTTACTTTCCGCACATTTGAATTTACCTCCCCTCCTTCTAATTGATTTTGGATATTTTGCTGGGGATGAATGATTGATGGATGAGTTTTTTCTAGATCGTATCCCAATCATTTAGCCAAACCTTGTGTAATTTTTTGCAAAAATTGATCTTTGTGCTTGAAAGAAGATAGACTTTTTAAGATCTTGTTTTAGGCTGTTTGAGGCGTGTTCTTTTCTTGTTTTTGCTTGCTTTGATAAGTGGGAGAGCATCCAGAATCATCTTGATCATCAAAACCCACAAGCAAGATTAGAACAACGATTTTTGGATATATATTTTTATCCGTATATTTTGACCGTGCGTTCTGTAACAATTTACATGCTGTGAAAGTGCATGTGAAGTAACTTGTCTAGTTGGTACCTTGTGTGCGGACATGCTCTGGTTGGTAGTAGTACTTGGTAGCGTTTGATCCATGGCGTCGTCTGTTCCGAGCTCAAATTGGTAGTACTACTCAGGCTGAGCTAGTCGCTGTTTGCTTCCACCGGTGTTTGGGTCCTCCCACCAAATAGAGCCCATGCCAACCATCAATTCTTAACCGTGCGTGGCCCTGAAAGTTTTGGGCCTGTGCTGCTTCCTTCTTTCTCTTTCTTTCTTTCTTTCTTTCCTTCCTTCCTCGAAACAACATGCAACAGCCGTGCATTCGGTATCGGCAAACACGCTGGTGAATTTTATTGTTGAATCCCCATTTCACAAATCTATCGACGTTATGTTCATTGTAACAGTGAATCGTGATTTTTAAAATGTAACATGTGGAGCATTCAAAAATGAGGAGAAAGCATGTAAAAGTTGATGGTGCAGCAAGCTAGCAGCGTACAAGAGCAGTCCACACAAGAATTGAAGCCTGACCAGTCAGTCGAAAATAAATCCTTGGACAGTAGAAAGACTTTTGTTTATAAAGGGGCCGCGGTGGTCACGGGGCCTCCATCTCGAGTGACCAAGTAGAGTAGAGTAGAGTACAGCAGCTGGCATTTCAAGCGGAGAAATGTGACGAGCTATAGAAATCAAATCCAGTTGTTAATAATTTGTTGATGATGTTTTTACTATATATTACCTACAGGAGTACAAATAAATATGGACCAGTGCTTGCTTCTATGTTTTTCTTCTCAATATAAGCTGCGTACAATTTGAAGTAAGCGAATAGGTAAGCAACTGTCATCTAGTACCATTTATATATTCATCCTTTAACATTTGTGTAACTTTTAAAAATAAAAAGCATAGAAACGCCTCTTATAAATTAATACTAAGCAATCTGATGCGGTAGATAAAGAACAAGAAGGATTTATATCGGAATTAGCGTCAAAAGAGCTAGCTCTAGAGTAAATAAATAATAAATGAATAAAAGTAGAGGAGGGGGATCGATTGGTTGCATGCAGCGTCGCGGTCACGAAACGCTTGTGGCTCGGGTGATCCCAATCTCTCCTGAAAAGCTTTCCTTCCCTTGCACAGGCTTCACTTGATGATGCTGCCTGTGATCTCACACACACTGACACGCTCCTCTTTCCACTGTGTGCAGTGACACTGTCTGCTCACTAGCTAGTGGCTCTCACCGTGTGTTTTTCGTGGCCAGAAATACTTGTAGGTACTACATTCGAAAAAGGTAAATATATACATATATATATATATATATATATATATATATATATATATATATATATATTTCTTACCTACATCTCGTTGTCTCGGATATTATTTGGCACACATTCACTTCAAGTCGTAATTAATCCGGGGCCCACATTCGAGGGAGAGAGATCTAGCACGCACATATTTAGCGCGCAGTCAATTATCTATCCTTCTCAGGCCGATTAATTTGGAATTACGAACTAAAGCCAAGCCGAGGTGATGCCCATATATATATTTCTCTCCTAGGCATCGATCGATCGTACTACTACTAGCTGGTGTTCGTCTTTCAGATCTTTTGCTAGCTAGCTTAATTTTCTCTGGGCTAGCTCCTCCTCTCTTTCCCTTCCCGGCCCCCTCGTAAAGGATAATGGGAGTACTAATTAAACATTTTTCCACTGCTTATTGGTTGGTACATGGTCAGGTCCATTTTGGAGAAGCAAGTCAAGTCTCTTGAAGCATTCACTACACACTTGTAAAGCATTACAACATGTGTGGCGATCGAGGGCATGTTTGAGTTAGCAAGCACGAACTCAACCCAGCGGCGGTCATGAGATTTCAGGGGCCCGGAACGATATTTAAAATGGGCCCCTTCTGTCCGGCTTCCCACTTCAGGCCACGCCAAACACTAACCAAAATGTTAAATGTGCAAACGGGCTGTTCCATGGGTTGATCTGATGGGCCATACAATCAGCAAAAATGCTAAACATGCAAACAGCTAAAATGTTCTACTAATGTATGTAGCTACAGGGTGGGGCCCATGGTCCGGGGGGGGGGGGGGCAGAGCGGCTGCCCCGCTCGCCCCCCCTCAGGGCCGGCGCTGACTCAACCACCAAGCAAAGAGGATGGATGATTGACTTCGCAAGGAACTAAAGATGATCGAATTGGATCAGCAAGGCACCAACTTGTCCAGTCCTATTAGCGACTAGATGCGTATGCGCGGCATCACACCATACAAGAATGTAATGCTGCGCAAGGGTGATTTTCCACGATCCTTTTTCTTTTGGCAAGGAGGCATGGCTTAATCTTCAAAACAATTTTTTTTGTGGGTTTACAAAAAAATGAATCCATGTGCGGGTCTCTTAAAAAGAATGGACTTGGTGTAATTTTGCAAAATTTGAAGGGTTATTCTTGGTCTTTTCTTAAAAAAAGGGCGAAAACGGGATTTTCTGGGAGTCTTTACGCAAAAAGGGACATCGGCGTAATTATCTGAAATTACGGGGTCCTTTCCATGAAAAATCCAGACCTAGATGTAGTTTTGGAATTTTGGGGGATCTTTCCACAAAAAAAGGGCAAAATATGGATTTTCTGGGGTCATTTCGATTTTTTTTTTTTGAAATTTATGGGAGAAATTTGGAATTTCTAGGAGTCTTTACGCATAAAAAGGGACACAGACATAATTTTTGAAAATTTTGGGAAACTTTTCGTAAAAAAATACGGGACTTAGATGTATTTATGGAATTTCCAATGGTCTTTCCATACAAAAAAGGTGAAATACGGCTTTTCTGGGAGTCATTATGCAAAAAAGGACATAGATGTATTTTTCAAAAAATTCCAAGGGCCTTTCTGCGAAAAATCCGATACCTAGATGCAATTTTGGAATTTCTAGGGCCTTTCAAAAAAAAGGCGAAATACAATTTTTTGGGGTCTTTTCGAAAAAAAATCAAATTTTTGGGGTCAAATCTGAATTTTCTAGGAGTCTTTACACATAAAAAAGGATATGGATGTAATTTTAAATATTCTAGGGGCCTTTCCATAAAAATCCGAGACATAGATGTATTTTTGAATTTTTGCATGCATCTGTGACTGTCAGTGGACGTTGTCCTAATATTTTTCCAAATGTTTCATTGTTTTTCCTAATGTCCTAATCTGTGATCTGTCACTGGACATTTCCACTCCACATCGCTTTTCCTAATGTTTAATTGTTTTTCAATCAACTTTACATTATACATAATACTCTTTTATCATTTGTAATTATTATCTGATGGATAGATTGTGCGTTGGACTAGGATAGCTTATGCATTATACATAATACTTTTTAAGATGTATTACATGACTATTACTTGTTTCTCTGTAAAATAAACACAAATTCAGCTCGCGAGCCGACTTGAGCCTCCTGCTGAGCTGAGCCGAGCATAATTTTTGGCTCATTCCTAAACGAGCCGAGTATAACCGAGCAGCCAAGTGGTGTACCAGTCACTAGTCTAATCTGTGATGATCGAGTGGTCGGAGTGATCTCCTCTCCTGCACTGCAAATTAAGACAGTGCTACTGTCGAGTGTCCCACTATTTCAGGCAGCTCCATATGTGTATCCTTCGTATACACGCAGTGCGACGATCAAATCAATTTCAGGCCATCACTTTTGTATGCATATATATATATATTGTTATTGCTGTTGTATATGCGTGGTGGGTGTCCATGAACTGCACCACATGTTCTCTCCCCGCAAATACTCCCATCCAGGGTTGATAATGTCGAAATTATGAAAATAGCTTAAATTTCAAAATTCAAAAATCGAAACTATCAAGCCAAAAATCGATCAAAAATCATAGTTTCAAAATCAATTTTTTTAAAAAAAAATTCAAAAATCGACGGACTAGTCGAACTTTTTTGGAGGTCGTTTTTTTCACCGATATTCGACCGGTTTACCAATTTTTAAATTTTTTTAATTGAACGTGCTTATCGAGCGGTTTTAGAAACCGGACCACATCGATACGGGCGAAAATCGCGAAAATTTGAACCCTGCTCCCATCCACTATTTTCCCCTGCATATTATTTACTAGTAAAATTCCCGCGTGTTGCCGCGGGGGACGTCCTGCTAATTTTAACAGAGAGAAAATCTTTTAAAAAAACTGAAAATGACAATAAAACTAATTTTCTTTCAAAAAATATAGAAATCTTTTTTGGGGGCAGGGGGATTGCTTTCGTCGAGACTCGACCTCATTGTTCAAAAATTTTAAAATTCCTTTTAAAAAGTTTGAAGAAAATAAAAAAATTATTTGTAAAAAATATGTTTTCCTGAAATTTTTAAAAATAAAAACAATATAGGTAATGACAAGCATATATTTGATAGCTTAATGACTTGATCCTTTTTTGTGAGGAAACTACATTAATCCAGGAGCAAATCAATTGTTTCCTCCAAATATTCTTGTAAGGGAATGGGAGTGAGTGAAACAAAGTGTGCCAATCTTATGAGTTTGGATACATTTTAGTACTTTTTTTTCAGTCCAGGTGGTCAAAATATGTATTGCCAACAATTTTTTACATCATAGAGGTTTGTAGCCGACTAAGAGCCTGTTTGTTTTTGCTTTGAATTCTCTAAAAGCTGATTCTGAATTATGGTTATATATAGAGATTGATCCTCCAAAAATTAGAATCTAAATACACATATGAAGCGGATTATGAATCTAGCACGTATGGATGAATTGGATTGTGAGAATCAGATTCTAGAATCAGGCTGTTTGTTTTTTTATTCAACTTTTAGGGTCAGAATCTAGAATCAAAAGTAAAAACAAACAGACCTAAGTAGGTAGCTAGGTGAAGCTAGCACACAATGTTTTTGTGGACTCCTGTTTTTGTAACTAGCTGGCGAAACGGAGGGCCAGGTCACAAATCTTGCCTAGAGCTTACTAAGTGGAGTGCCATACACTCTCAACTTGGTAACTTGATCAGGCAATGACATCAGTCCTCATATCTACAGTTGTACATTATAATTTTTTTATATGGACGTTTAGAGATGGTGGCTTGGCATGTAGGTCTACTTACTGGGGGAATATACAAATGTTTCTTAGTCTTTTGGATGATTAATGATCAGCTTGATAGACTATAGATGCATGGACTAATCAGATCCTTAAAGCTAGGCTTCTCCACATGAGGGACAACTTGGCTAATTGCTAATCATAGGGAGCACCTATCTTTTCTGCAGTGCTCTACTACTCACGCACCTCGGATTAATTGCAATGCAAGAGATCGATGACCAGCCAGTGTACATGCATGTGTGTGTTGAGATATCATCGATCGATCGCGAGAGAGAGAGAGAGAGAGAGAGAGAGAGAGAGCTAGGCCTAGGCCAGCTTCTAACTGAGCCAACTGATCGATCGATGCCTTGCTTGAACCCACCAATTAATTGGAGTAGAATTAATTTTTTTTAGGGAGTTTCTTGTTGGCCCCAGACAACAAACAACAATTCATCACGTTAAGAATCCACCTTAACTAGATGCGCAACGTACATTGCTACGAACGGAAAAAATTATCGAGATTGACAGAGATTCCAATAGAGAGATAAAATATTTGTCAAAATACTTCCACAAAAAAGTTTTTAAAATCTAAAAAATATATATATATTTTTCACATTTATTTTTTTCAAAACAAATTTTTAAAAATAATAATTTAGCAATTAATGTTCGTGTTCGCCGTAGTTTCTACCGTGGACAGGAAGCACATAGAGGAAAATTCGGGAAAAATTGGTCAAATAAACCACAGAGAAATTGAAATTTAAAAAATGACCTGCAGGTAAACGAAATGTGTTGAATGCCACCGGTTTCGCAGATATGGCTTCCGCTGCGGCGATGGCGCGAAAAGCGTTCGCTGCGCATCGGCTTTGCCATGGAGGTGGCGGAAAGTGGAGGGTTTCGCCGTATGGTGGCGGAAGCCCGGGCGGCGAAGGGGGTTCGGCCGTTGGATGGCTGAAGCGGACGGCCAGCCAGCCATGATTCCAGTGGCAACGATGCCACCAAGGCAGATCGAAACCGGACAGCAACATGATTCCAGTGGCAACAAAGTTCACTGAGATATGCGACCGAAGGTTTTTCGCTTTGTGATTGAAGTAATTAATGACTAGTATTAGCACAAATTAATTAAAAAAGACTTGCTTAGTGTAATATAATCAACACGTAAATTAATCATCGCTTCGCCTTATATAATGGGCAAGTCCCGCAACGCCTTCATACTGCTGTTTCGCCGCTCGCCAGGTGTGCTCGATCGCATTCTTTGTTATGTTTGTAGCATCTATTTATATTTCATTAATGTGAGATTTGATACGACGATTTGCTAATTAATTTTTATGTTATGCAAATAAACCGGAAGGTGCAACGGGTGAGCTCGAACCAAGTGTTCTTACCGTATTCACAAGGTGCTCTCTCTTGTTATGTTTTTTTTTTATTTGTAACATCATTTACATTTGCATGCATACCATCACCCAAATACAAGCCATACCTAAGTACAAAGTTGATGACCCTAATATTTGCACTAGACTCTAGCAATTTTAGCAACAAAATTTTTACATAGGTGATTGATGATATGATTATAATCCATCTCGCTTAAACACACCTACATGTTTAAAACACTTGATGATGATGCCATTACACGACTGTTATAAAGCATAAAGACTTAAAAATTTAGTTTGTTTCAGATTTAGATGTGATTAGAACATTAGTCGTGTGAAGCACTAGTTCAATACTGGCGTGAATTTTCTTTTATGTTATAGCACTAATCAAACTTAGAGAGAATGAACTCCGCCAAGTTAGTAGTAAGTAGATTCTTTCCCATCAAGTAATACGCACTCATCGTTATATTTGATGCAGTGAGCTTGGTTTTTATTGAGGTTCGTAGTACTCGCATGCATTACTTTCGCTGGTTGGAACATACATAAATTAATATTTACACGTAAATAAATGGTAGGGTGCTTTGGTGGACGAGGCAAGGACTTATTGTAGGAGTGTTTATCGCTCGTGTCGTGAAGGTAATTTAATCTGTGTAATGCTGTTATTATTGCATGTGATTAAAAATAATGTTTATTTGGTATTGAAAATGTAAAAAATTTGAACTCATCAATTTGTACGGTGTTTACGAGGTCTAGTGTAAAAGGATAAAATGTAGGAGTGTTGTCGACTACAGTGGTGTGAATGGGTTTTTTAGTTAATGTCAGATACGATGTTTTCATATTCGTACTGTGTTGTAACATCGCCAATTTAATAAAAGCTTATAATCGAAGATTAAAATATGAAATAATTTGTTTGCTGTATTTTATGATATTGCATGCCTTTATTGAAATGTTGGACGATGCAAATGATTGTTGGAATAGATAAAAGCAAGGAAAACGAAACTAATAAATGGTAAAACGGTAAAATAAAAAAGAATTACCTTAGTAAATTATGTATAACCCTAAAGTACCCGGATGATGACCTAGGATGTGAAAAACAAGTGTGAACATCATTAAACCATGAACTGATTAATTTTTGTGAGTAAAAGTTATAGCTGACCTAAATAGTAATAGAGAATTATGGAGAATTATGGACATAACTGTAGACCTCAAAATTTTAACTATAAGTAGGTCTTACCATTATACTCAGTCAGAAATTTTTTAAAATTAAGGAAGTAGTTTAGCTATTTTTTTCACTTAATCATTGCAGTTTTCAAATTCTAAAAAGTAGTAAAAGAATTGTAAGAAAATAAATAATGTGATTCTTGTGCTACAATTTTTATGGTAAAACTATAATGTATATTCACACTTCCAGTAAAACTTTAAAAATTAATATGTCCATCTAAACCCTAACAAAAATCAAAACCGAAAAATTGTATTGTGCAAAGCAGGTAATGTTAGAATTGTTATAAAATAACAGTAAATAAGTTTAGGCTAAAATTTTTATTCTAGAACTATCTGCAGATTCACACTTGCAGTAAAAATTTGAAAATTAATATGTCCATCTAGACCCTTACAAAAATCAAAACCGAAATAATTAAATTGTGCAACAGGTAATGTTAGAATTGTTATAAAACCGTAAATAATTTAAGGCTAAAATTTTATGGTGAAACTACTATGTAGATTCACACTTCCAGTAAAAATTTCAAAATTAATATGTCCATACAGACCCTTAAAAAAATCAAAACTGAAATAATTGAATCGGCATAAAGACGAAATGTTAGAGTTGTTATAGAATAACCAGAATAATTGAAGGCTAAAATTTTTATGGTAAAACTATCATGTAGTTTCACACTTCCAGTAAAAATTGAAAAATTAATATGTCCATCTAGATTTGTACTGCAGCAGGTAATGTTAGAATAGTCCTAAAATAACTGTGAATAATTTTGGAAATAAACATGCATATTTGCTAATTAGGACATAATTTTATGTAAATGAAATGGAAGGTGATTATGAGCTGTAGTGATAATAAATTTAATGCCTATTAATGCAAGAATTGTTGTAGTAGGGGTGTTGATAAGAAATTATTTTTTGCATAGTTATTAATCCAAAGAGTAACACGCACCATCGTTATATTTGATGCGTGTGAGCTAGGTTTTTATTGAACTTCATAGTATTTCATGCATTACTTTCAGTGGTTGGTGCATACATAAATTAATATTTTTTAATGTAAATAAATTGCAAGGTGCTTTGGTGGACGAGACAAGGACTTATTGTAGGAGCGCCTTATCCGTTTGCATTGAAGGTAATTTTGTGTTGTACACCCTGTTATTATTTCATGTAATTAAAAATCATGTTTATTTGGTAATGATAATATAAATTTTTGTACATAAGTTGGATGGTGCGCATTGTAGTGAAATCAAGAATTATTGTAGCAACGGTTTAATGTGTAGAAATAATTTTAATTATTATATTCGATGCTATTAAATTTAGTTGCTTGTTTACCGAAGGTGGTTGAGTGGTACGTAGTATTACATGCTATTAGTTTACGCTTGTCTATTGAAATGAAAAAATTGACTTAATTAATTTGTACTGTGTTTACGCAGGTGTAGTGTAAAAGGGAAATATTTGATTACGAGGAGAGAATCAGAGACCTCAAAATTTTTACTTAAGTAGGTCTTACCATTATCCTCAGTTAGTAAAATTTGTAAAGATTAATAAGTAGTTTAGCTTTTTTTTCACTTAATCATCATAGCTTTTAAAATTCTGCAAAAGGTAGTAAAAGAATTGTAAGAAAATAAATACTATGATTCTTGTCCTGAAATTTTTATGGTACCACTATCATGTAGACTCACACTTCCAGTAAAAATTCCAAAATTTAATATGTACATCTAAAACCTTACGCAAATAAAAAACCGGATAAATTTTACTGTGAAATAATGTTAGAATTGTTATAAAATAACCGTAAACAATTTTGACCTAAAATTTGTAATCGACGAGGGAAACTTATCCATTAGCTTAGTATAAAATTTTGTAAAATTCTCGAGTTGAAATGACCTACCTAACCTGGAGTGGGAAAATGGTTTGTGTGATGAACATTAGTACATCAAGAATGATCAAGTTTAATAATTGTATTTTTATGTGAAATAATGGCTTACATAATAATACACTTTTGTTATGCATGCTACCATGTATTACTAAATGACGAATTTAATGACGCATGGACAGATTTCGATGGCTACAACATCGCGATATTTACTACGGAGATGTTCTCCCACAAGAGTGCGCTGATCTTTGTTAGCATGCAGAGTCAGACACACACGCATGCCACAATAGATCTTCCTATTGACCTAAAGACCTGATAGGGATAGTAGCTCAAAAATAGGTATTGACCTGAGAAGATATAAGCTGCGCCACAGCTCGGCCCCGCTTGGGTGCCGAACAACACAAGCAGTGTGTGCAACCCAGGAGCTTCAACAGAGCCTCGACCTTTACGTTGCAAAGGCCGTGGATGAATCTTTTCGCATTGGTGTGTACGCCGAGATGGTACCACGTCAATCAAAGCAGGAGGAAGGCACCGGGCAACCTGCTATGCTCGAGAGGCGACATTGGTATTGCCAGAACACGTTAGAGGTGGGAGGGTCATCTCGGGGTCATACTACGGCGTAGAGGAGAGTGTGGGGGGAGAGCACGGGTTAATGTGGTCGAAGAGGAGGTCGATGTGGAGGTCATGGATGATGAAGGCCTTGACGCCACCAAAGCGAAGGCATAGAGGATGGCGAGGATGATGTGGGGTCTGGCTGTCGCAGATTTCCGCCAATTAGATGCGGATCGCTGCGAATTGCTGATTACTCACATATTTCCAGCCGCCCCTGCACCGGCGACATACATTAGAACAGGTCTTCCTCACTAAAAGGGAGCTGTGCACTTCATTAGCGCTACGCCATCATGACCCGACGTCAGCACTATGTAAAAAAGTCAGGGCCGGATGTCTATGTGGTTAAATGCGCTAAGATCGGACAATGCCCGTACCGTGTACGGGCGCACCGACCAAAGAATGAGAGCCAGTTTATCATTTCACGCTACACTCGCACACACCTGCGCCGAGGTGGTGATGACCATTAACAATTCCATGGATGCCAAATTCATAGCCCAGGAAATCCTGAGTCGCTGGCGGTTTACATCAAACTAGCACCAAAGTCCATAATTGCCTCAGATGATGCGAGCAAATACGGATGGTAATCCCGCATCATCCGGGCGTGGCGAGCAAAACAAGGCCCTAACGATGTTATTCGGTCATTCAAAGAGTCCTACAACTGCTCTCGCCTTCAAGGCCAGATAGTTAGCATCAACCCAGTACGTATCGGGGCATTGACCAATGTACTGCGGCCGCTAGAGAATGGATCTGCTGTCGAAGGTCACCACCTCTTACGAGGCTTTGTCGGGCATTTGCACAAGGTATCAAGCATTTAGGCATTGCCGCTTCGTGGTATGTGTGGATGGCACGTTCTAATCGGGAAGTACCAGGACTCTTCTCACCGCCTCTAGCTTGCACGGAAACAATCAAATAGTCCTGGCTGCCTTTGCGATTGTAGAGAGCGAGAACAACGATAGTTGGCTTTGGTTCATGCTTCGTGGAAGACCAAGGTGGTCGTGAATAGGTCAAAAAGGCTGCCTCGACCGCAACGCTGGCTGTTGCATGCTCGAGGTTATGAAGGGGAGGGACCCTTCGTGCCTGGCCTGATGTGGAATGCCGTGCATGCGACACCTAGGTGCAACTTGTACACCGTGATACAAGAATCGCAACATGGTGAAGCAGCCAAGATTATGTGCATGCAGAACTGGGCGCGTAAGTTCAAGCAATATTTGCACGCTTGAACGAACGCGCACGAGGAAGTTAGTGGCAGACGTCAGGAGCAACAAACCTCCTGCATTGTTGGTGGTCAAGGAGTTTCTCAGACGGGCGAATACTACGTCACAAGAAGGATCGCGCAAACCGGCCGGAGAGATGGGCACCGCACACGACACGCACGCGCGACGGTAAGATGTAATATTCTATTATATACCCGAATATGTCCCTGCTCTCTAATTGAAGTGTGACTGCATTTTCGTTACATGGTGATGACCATTTAACATCGAGTCGTACAACAACGCTCTCCGGAGAGGTCCGTGGTACGCCGAGTATGCTCAATAATTGAGCTCACTTTTTTATCGGACCAGTACTTCCGAGACCGCGGCCGCGCAGTAACAATCGGAGTCCACATTTGCACCGCTGCGGTCGGGCTCTTTTCTAGAGAAGCGCCGCTTGAAGGCACAATTTCACTTAGGCGCAGTTGTTCGATCCCGCGAACGAATTCAAGATTTCATGTAGGAGGAAATATGCCTGGTATATCATGGGGCGACACCGGCCCAAACGTGTTGGATTGAGCGACAAGGCTCATTGCACTTGTAACAAGCCCGCCTGAGCATATTCCGTGCTCCCACGTGCTTGCCGCCTCGCCGTCAGCCTTGGTGGCAACACGGAGCCCAGTTTGTGTCCCGCATTTGCAATGCAAGCTACTAAACACGTGGCAGCCAAAAATGAGAAACTTTGGGCGATCGTGAGCTGTGGGACATGGTGGCCCTCAGACGCGGCATCCGTCTTCGACGGCTGGATCAACCAGAAGGCCATCGTCATCGCGACTTAGGGGCGACATGGATGCTTCACAAGGTGGTGTTGGTCTCGCGCTTTGTGGAAAATGCAGCACCGGGCCATGACTGCAGAGCATGCCCTAATAGGCCTTAATGTCGCAATTGAGCTATTTCAATATTGTATAGTGCGAACTTATGTCCATGTCAAAGCCGCTTATGCATTTATCTAGAAAATAAATGGAGAAATTTTTTTATGTCATTGTGTTGCCTTCTTTATTTCAATAGGATGATGATAAATTTTTCCTTATGGAGTAATCTCGCCTTTTATTTTTCTTGAAGGTAGCGAAGCGGCCACCAAAATGGCACCGCCAGAGTTGCTCCACCTAACAAATCGACTCAAAGCATAGGGGCCGTGAAATTCGACGTGAAGAGGTTGTAAGACACACTACATAAGTTCATGGTTTTCATGCACATTAATATTTCCGTCTGATATACCATCTTCCTCTCCTTCATGCCATGCCTAAGGGGATCCCGGCATGAAAATTCTCGACGGCAGATTCGATGTCCCACTTGCACATTAAGCGGGTCGCTCCATTTGCTAAGCTTATGAATGGGGCAAACATGGGCCGTGGAAGACGGACTCTCTTCCCGCTTTAGACGTCAGACTTTTGACACCCTTGTTGATCGTTGGCGATCAGAGACGATACTTTCCACCTGGGCCATTGGGGAGATGACTATCACCCTACGAGATGTGGCGCTGATTACAGGCTTCCTATTGCTGGCCATCCATTTGTTGTTGCAGCTTGCAGTGGCATGGGCACCACTACCTAGAGAATGTGTAACATATACATATTGCATTTAATCAGCACCACTCAATCAAAATTTTAAAGGCCGACATGATTAAATGAAACTTTAGGTTCGGGTGGAGTACCATGGGAGCACTGTGGGGTGTCATTCTCATGGTTGCGCTGGGCTTGGAAGAGTTCCAAGCTTGCTCAACAGACGCTGACCAACCGTGAATGCACACTACGGCGTACCTACTCGGACTCCTAGGGGTGTGATGTTCACGCACTCAAATGGAGACAACGCCGCCACACATCTTGTGTGGGTTGCCCTGCAGCCTAGCCATGGATGCGCGAACGGGACGCACTACAGGTTTCACCGGGATCCGCGGTTCTAGCGGACACCTATCGTGCCTTGTGTGACGCTGGGGCGCATCGACAAAGACACGAGCTCCATCTTGACGGGTTGTCCGTGATCTTCGCAGCTTTGGTCCTGGTTTTACCTTCCCATGTCTCGCCCAAGAGTGGACAACCCTTACTACCAGGCGTGTGGTCGATGATGTACCTCACCGATGCGCGCCCAACTTTTGGTTACATATACATGCACGCTAGGTTGCGTTGGGCAGAAGTTGATCGCGGTCATACATGCGCCGTCGCCGACCGACTTTCTCTTCGACCAGGATCACGCCGATTGGGACCCGCTTCTCCAACGCGACGATGCACGAAGTAGCACAAGGAGGACGATATCATTTGCGTGCAACCAAGACGGCTGCATCGCTCACGCAATGCCACCTAGTGTGCATGAATGCCGCCGAGGTACTCACTGTAGCGTGCAACGACAGCTTGTCGACGCTTGATTCCTCCACTTCTACGATCCGCCGGTCCGCCGTGCATGGGTAAGCTGAAATCAACATTACATTTCAAGTCCCACTATATTTATCATCATATTGACCTAACGGCATGTAAGCTAAATTTTCGTGAGGAGCTCACAAGGCCACAACTACGATCGAGAGTCGCACATCAAGCACACATCACGCGATGGTCGGAGTCGGCTACTTACCGATGTACGCAGCCAACTGGCCTTACAATGGCATCGTGAGTAACTCGGGCCTACCGATCGTACATGTGCCTCGAACAAGGTGTGTTCTTCTGCACGGCAAGCCCTACCTAACAAGCACACAAAACTATGTGCGTGACTACGCCGAGAGAGTTCACAGGCCGGGCACGTGTACGCATCCCATATGTGTTTAAATACTTTGATAGCATGTAAACATGACATCGATATGTACCTAACAGTAACGATGTATTCCTACATTGCACTCAGAGTCCGCAAACTTACGCATTTGAGGCGGACTAAAATGTTTACGCAAACCGGGCATCGTGGTCAAGACAGTGGAAATCCTAGGCGTGGTTTCTTCAGAGGGCGGATCGCTTGCGATCCGCCATTCGGCGCTTGGAGGTCACCGGTCAGCCACACGAAGAAGCTATGATGAGGCGGCCGATCCAACCCCCCAAAGATTCGCCCCCACCCTTGAGATCAATGTCCATGAGGTATCCTCTACCTGCTTCTCAGCACCGACACAAACCAAGACGTGATCCATCAAAGACATGGTGTCGAAGTTACTCCATTTGCCGCCAGCTCACGCTACCACCGCCCCATCCAACGGAGAGATGTCACAGTCGATATGAATCGCCCACGACTCCACCCACCGGGATGGGCGATTTACATGTTCTCGCTTCCCAAGCAGACATTTGGATACGCGTAACGCTTCCCCCCAAAATGAAGGAAATCGTGCCTTCGACAATGCGCTCATCGAGACATTTGGTGCCGACTTTGATTTTCTAGCTTGCTGCAGACGCCTTTACCTCGTGACCCACGCCCGACTCACAGCCGAGGATCTAATCGGTTATCTTCGACTGTGGTTCACGCTTGGACCAGACACCTACTACCACCTGCACCGCAGCTCAGCCCATTTGCAGATGGAATATTTACCCTGATCGTATGTTGTCGCTTCCGCCAAGACCGACGAGGATGAGCAGATGGCGCACGACAGACGAGTTGGACCGTCGCAAGCGCAAATAGGACAAGAGTAAGACGTGAACCCCAACATTACACCCCTAGTGCATATGATAGTAGATGGGGAGATGGGGGACGATGTTGATCGCTGGGGTGTATGTACCTTTTGTAACACTAACAATGCAATCAATAAATATTTTCTACGTGTTGACTAATATTCCTATTTCTTGCAATAAATTATGCGATGCTAGTATTTTGAGCACATTTGGTGATTGAAGACAAAAACTAAATTGGGGATTTTCAGCTTTCTTTTTTTTTTGAAATCTGGGCACTACTTCAAACCGCATAACTTACTCAAAATTAATCCAAAATAAGGGAACAAATACATTTTTGAAATGTACTAAATTCCCTACAAGTTGTTAGGCAAATTTTTTTCCAAATTCGCCTCCAATAAATTCAAATTTGATCGCAATATCCAATTCACCAATTTCGTCCATTTCGGACAATCGAAAGTAAAAACGGCATAACTTTCTAATGGAATGTCCAAATGGATTGATTCCGGTTGGAGATGCTAGATAATTTCACCCTCTACAACTTCCTAAGCAAATGTAAACCCAATTCGGCCTCTAAGTAGCTTCGACCGCAGAAAACTGAGAGCCAAAAATCTGGCCAAAAACAGCGCACATTCACTTTTTGAGCCAAGTTTAAAATCGTTGTTTGACACCTGATTACAGATGAGTCCACCAATATATAGAGAAATGTTTACTTCTCAACCATGTAACCCGTGCACTCTAGGTCATTATAGATTGCCGCCATAACGCCTCCAAAGTTGGTTGAAAGCCATAAGTGCGCGACTGAAATTTTTGGCTCTAAACTTTTGGTTAAGCTTGGGATACTCCTGGCGGCTTTAGGACATTAATCAAGCCGGAATTGACCTTAAGAGCGCAAAACTTAATTGATGCTAAACTTAGCCGCTAGAATCGATGCATAGGCACACCAGCGAATCCGATGTCGCCACGCGTAGCTTTCCCGTCTCCTACTTCGCCAAGACGCTATCGTGCCCACGCCACCTGTTGCCCATCGCCAAACCGCAATGGTTTATAGCCAGTTCCCCCCGCTGCAAGGCAAACGACATGCCTCTCGCTAAACGATTCCTCTCACTTCCCACATTCTGGCCGCTGGTGGGTGAAACAGATCAGACGTGATACGCCGTGATCAAGTTAATTCATGACGGAATCTCAACGCCAGATACTCCTAAGTATTACACCGCAAGACAAACCCTAACGATGAAGAATTTTCTACGACCGTAAGAAAGCATGTCCGAAGATATTTTTAAGGCCGACTTGCTATTTGGTAGACGAATACCATGCAAACAAGACAAACCTAAATGATGCGTGGCGCATACTTCCCGATGCCTGGTTAAAGCTTAAGCTTCGCCAAAGCCTGACCGGCACCTCCCTACCACCAACAAAGCTGCATGCATCCTGGCCGATATCAAACACACCACACCTGCAAGGGAACTGATGCTCCTGGATTCTTTCTTTCCTTGTCGGGACCGCGGATATTCAATTTCAAATGAAATAAAAATACCGCTGACGAGAAGTCAGCGTTTGCAATGTTATCGCTCACCAGGCCCCCACCTCGCTAACGTTCGCTTAACCGGTGGCCACTCCTAAGCCACCGCCACCGCAAGCCAGACTCTCCCTTGAGCGCGACCTGAACGCCGCCACGTGGAATTTTTTGTCTTGGCCTCGCTCAAGACTTGCGATGTGCCGCCACTGTCTCGCTTTCTCCTCGCTCCCCGCCTATAAATTGCAAGGCCGCTGTCAGACTTCTATCGTGCAAACGCGATACATTGCTCCGAGTTCATAAAGTTTGGATTGAGTTGAGAAACCTGAGTGCAAAAGAGGAGAACTGTAGTTTAGCTTTCCTTTTTGCAATATTTTATTTCCTGCCTTGTTCCACAGTATTATTTACAAAAGTTATTTTGTACGTGAGTCACATTGTTGTGTTCTTGGTTCAAGACACATTATTTTGTACTTATTATGCTTCTTATTGATGTTTTTGCTTGCAGATACCGACTTAAGTGTTCGCTTCCGCTCATTCAAGCCATGTCGTAGCCTGGTTGCCAATGCAAAGTGTAATGTGCTCCTAATCACATGTGGAAGTCCACACTGCACTCCACCACTACGGTAGGTAATAACTAATCGGGCGTATTATAGATGCCCTAATTTCTCTCAGACGTCTCACGATTTTTCGATTTCTTCATGTTTTCATGAGTACTCTCCTGGCCGAGTTTGGTATAACCATGTTAACACCGTCGTAGCCCACGGATGCCAATATCGCTAGGCAGGGGCGTATTTATATAAATACAATCGGCATCTTTAAACAGACGCTTCCAATGGTAGAGCAGAGGACGGATTCAGCACGTGAACTTAATGTTAACGGTACGAGAATTACCGCGGAGAGGAGTTCGGCCCGAACAAGAAGAAAACCGCGGAAGGTATGATCGCTTCCTTGAGCAGGCCGAGAAGATAACAACGGGCCGTAAGTCCGATTTCGTTATTCCTCTTGACGGCCCCAACAATAACTCTACAAACGTGACCGCTGGGAGTTTTTCAAGAAGAGGTGGAATTCTATGATAGTGATGATCTGGAAAGTTCTAAAGCCACACCGCATCCATTTGTATGTTAGTTCTGTTCACAAGAAATGTCGTTGTAGTTGTTCTCCTATTGTACTTTGTTCTAATGCTATTATGTGTTTCTGTATCAGAATGCGCTTTGTACTATTATGAACCTTTCTGTTATGTTCACCAAGTTATTCGAAGTTTTTTTCTATTGAATGGAGTATATTTTTTATTACATGTATGTAATATCATATTCACCGACAACAATATTCAACCTTTGTAAAAGCATTGTCGCCAAAGCAAGAAAAGCATTGCCAAAGCAAGAAAAGCATTGTCACAAAGAAAAGCATTGCAATAAAGTCGAAAAGCATTCTGTCTAAAGCAAGAAAAGCATTGCCATGCCAAAGCAGAAAAGCATGCCTCGCCATGTCATATCAAAAGCACGCTCATAACTTTTTCACCGGCTTTGTCATCTGAAATCAGTACAAAGCATTCTAGCCGACCTTGTCGCTTTGTTCGATTCTCGCTTGGTCGCGGCGCGCTATTTAAGCCCCAAAGGCTCACCTCCTAATACTCACACCAACCCACCGGCCAATGGAGTTCCTCGCCCAAGGCACAAGATTGTCCAATCCGTCCCTGCAAGACGGAGGTCCGAATGTACCAGATTTGCTATTTGGTATACGGACTACCATATTATGTACAAATATCTCGCCATGCTCTCTCTTTGCATATAAATTCTCACTTCAATAACCCTAACTATTAAAGTCACGCACAAACCCTAACGACGAAGGATTTTCATCAGAAAGCATGTTCAAGTACTTTGGGTCCGAATGTACCAGATTTGCTATTTTGTATACGACTACCATATTATCTAAAATATCTCACATAAAACTTTGCATATAAATTCTCAACGCCCAAAAACCCTAAGTATTAAAGTCGCAAGACAAAACATGTAGTCCTTTTCTTTCCTGTTGAGCCATGAAAGCCAAATTCTAGATTGCATCTGCAAAGTCGTACTACACCGCCATGACCCGGCCGATGTCATCTCAGAAGTCAGAAAAGCATTGTCAGCCAAAGCCGTGAAAGCATTTGCCAAAGATGTAACAAGATGCTGCCATGTCATATCAAAAGCACGCCGTTAACTTTTTTCAAATTTGTCATCGATAAAATCGCATAAAGCATTCTAGCCGACCTTGTCTCTTTGTTCGATTCTCTCGTTTGGTCGCGGGCTATTTAAACCCCGCAAGGTTTCGCCGATATCAACACTACACGGCAAGCAATCCAAACCACGCACAAGTTTGCCTACCAACCAACCGGTGCCAATGGAGTTCCTCGCCCCAAGGCACAAGAAACCAATTGGTCTCCCCGACGGCACGGAGGTCCCCATGTGCCTATGGATCCTTGCCGCTTTTAATCAGACAATTCATACACTTACGGTATGAGGTATTGGAGCTGCCGGACCACGACTCCAGCCAATGCTCTGATGCGGATGCGCGGAGGAGCCCGTGATGTTCAGACTGATTTGTCGTTGCATCAAACCGGCCCAAACCTTAACATCGTTATACCATCTTTTGTCACCAACTTCACCTCCATTATGCGAGTTCATCAAATTTCTACGACGCGGAGCAGACTCTCGAGATGGAGAGGATGCGGAATTGGGAGTACTGCGATCGAGAGCTATGTTAGAGCTGCAGTGTGAGCAGGAGGAGGAGGACAAGCGCATGAAGGTTGCCGAACAAAATGCGTGCAGAGAGGGATATCGAACGGCACGCCGCGGCCGAAAGGTCGAGGCCGAGCGTGACAGAAGCGAGAGGGCGCTTAGGGCTGTGGCGGCAGCACCGGCGGGATGGTTGCGCATGGGAAATATCCTCAGCACTCGGAAAGTGTACGTAGAAGGGCCGTTGTTGTTCTTCCCTTTCCTAAGGCATGTTAGGTTTAGTCCTAAGATACTTTTTAGAGTGTGCCATACATGCCATTGCTGTTTACCATTTCTAAGCCATATGCAATTCAGTACATTCTTATTGATCTTGGTTTTAATTTGGAGTTTAACCATTTTGGAAAGCTCATTTGATTTTCAATTTTAGTTATGTTATTCTTTTTATTGGCTTTAAAAGTAGAACTTGCAATGCAAATTGAAATTGGTAAAGTCTAAAACTTAAATGGGACTACTGATAAACCTTAGATACCCTATTTATCACCTCTGAAAATTTTTATGGAATTTGAAATGAATTATTACTTTCATGAAACCAAAAAACAGTAAATGTAATATTAGACCTAGAGAAATGTTAAATTTATATAAAAATAAATATAAATTATCTTGATATGAAATTTTTACCATATTTTGTAAATGACGCTTATTAAGTACAGTAAAAATTTTAAATCAATTTGAGTTGGTTTGCATCTCCAGAAAATATGTTTTCTAAAAATGCCATTTAATGACATGCCACCTTGTTAGATTTTTCTAAAAATAACGGGCTCGGTATTTTGTTGAAATTTTTACAGTACATCACATTCATCGTTAAATTCTATACAGATATTTCCAAAAAATTTACAGTATTTTTGGTTGAAATTTTTACATTAGATCACCTCTCCTCACCGCCAGGTGTGGACCTCGACGCCCACCGCCACGCGGGCAGATCCTCCTTGTTTCCGCTGCGGTGGCATGGAGGAAGCCACACTGGTGGCGGAATCCCTCGCTCGCCGTGGCATGGAGGAAGCCACACGGTGTGGCGGAAACCCGGTTTCCTCCATGCCACACGGCGGAAGCCACCCCATATGGCGGAAACGAGGTCCATTCAGCGAATTTCTATTTACTGTGGGTTATTTTTTAAATTTCGATTTCACTGTTGGTTATGAACTCAATTTTTCCGAAAATTCGATTGGCTACCGTACGTACCTCTCCAAAAAATAATAGCATTAATATATCTTCTAGCTAGCTAGCTCACCACCCTCCTATCCTCTCCTCATAATCGTTGACTTCACACAGCAAACACATCGACAGGTAGCTAGCTTCTTCAAACTGTGATGCAAGCTAATTTAATTAATTGATCTATGAACCTATCATATACATATAAAAGCTATCTTTTGAGAGGGGGGCGTTAATTAAGGCTGCAAGATAGTACAAGTGTAACGGATTAAACCACGTCAGTGTTTACCGTGTAGATGGTACGGTGAATCCATCTGTTTGGCTGAGTATATACATACATCATATATGTACGTACGGGAATAGTGGTTATGGTGTGACTGCATTAATTTCGAGACGAGGACACAAATGCATTTGATCGAGACAGTGTAGCTAGCCACAGCAACTACAGTACTCCCTCTGTTTTTTAAAAAGCTGTCATTTTAGATAAAGTAATAATCAAAATTTCAAAACTTTGACTATCTACATATTTAAATTGGATACATGAAAATTATATGCGTAGACATACCTCGAGAAGTAGTTTCATAATATTATAATTTTATTGAGTTTTATAAATATATCATAATAAAAATTAGTGGTTAAAATTGTAATTTGAAGATGTGTTGATGTCTATTTTGGAAGACCGGAGGGAGTATCACCAGACCCAAATCTAGCTTGCTATTGTGATCCAATAGATTAGGAAATAAAAACCAACGTACACAATTAGTGTGACCACTAAGAGCATCTCCAGCAAGGGCCCCTAAAACTAGGGACTCCCCCTATTTTTTCAGATCATGTTTTGAAGATGTTCAAAGAATGACATTTCCTAAATCTCAGCCCCTATTTTACTTTTTCTCCTATTTTGACATATCCGCTATGTATAATCTTCATTTGACACCACTAAAATTCAATCAAAAATATTTGTAATACATAAAACATAAGCATATTAACATTTACAATTTAAAAACATGATATTTCAAATTTAAATTTAAAATTTTCAAAACATGATAAAATTTTCGAAGCCTTTCATGTATTTCCCTATCTTTAATAATAGGGGTTGTACTCGTGTCCCTGGGAATTGGGACTGAGAAGGCAAATTTAGGGGCATCCTAATTTTAGGGGCTTGAGTTGGGGCCCTGCTGGATCTTTTTTTTTACTACACTTCCTATTTTAAGGTTTAGGGGCTGGTTTAGGGGCTCTGCTGGAGATGCTCTAACTAATCAGCTGGATCGATCGATCGGATCTCCCAGAGAAAACGGAGCAGCTACGTACGTACATAGCTGTGCCATTTGCATCAGATGTCGACTGGATTTTTATTGGTTTAGCTTAACAATTAACAGATCTATTAACTGGTTGTTATTAGGCAATGCATGCGGTTAAAGAACAGGCCATGATCGACGGATATATACATAGGGTCAAGGAAACAAAATAACATTTGGGGTCACAGGTAGGGGTGAAAAAATTAAGGATTATATACGGATCGGATATATATATATATATATATATACACGAATTAAAGTAGTAGGAAAGTAGAGGTGGGAATAGGAGAGCATTTTTCCTGCGGTTCCAGCCTTGCAGTGCAACGCTATCACCCCAGGAATCAATCAAAATATACACACACACAAGGAATAATATTGAGCTTGCTTCCATCCTCTCTCTCTTAGCTTAGCTTGTTGTTGCCTCACCCCGTACGTTGCTACTACCATACTAGTAGTAGTACTACTCACTCACCACTCCTAGCTACTTGGACCCCTCTCTCTCTCTGATCTCTCTCTCTCTCTCTCTCTCTCTCTATATATATATATATATATATATATATATATATATATATAGCTAATGGCAAACAAATACTAACATGTTGAGCATCGTAACTATTCATCACCATGCAAGCTGGCCTGGCTTGCTTCATCGGATAAACATAGAATTAAGGTAGGGGGTACTCGGAACACTAATCCTCGCACGCACTTAATCAAGGCTAATTAAGCACTTGAACAATAAGGGAGATCTAAATTCTAAATTAAGGCTAGCTATTAATTCAATTGAGGATTAGACATGTTTGACACATGAATTTAGCCAGCTAGCCATGGCCATCAACTGTCCGCAAGTAATTAATAAGAGGGGATGGGCATTAACCAGCGTTAACACACCCACGCGCGCATCCGGCCCCTACATATTTTCACTCGTGCCCGTTCCTTGGCCACTAATTAACCTTCTACTATTACTCTTCGGCTCTCTAACAATAGCATGCACTAGCTAGTAATGAACCACCACGGAAACAACCTCTCTCTCTCTCTCTCTCTCTCTCTCTCTCTCTCTCTCTCTCTCAACAGGAAGCAGGTTATAAGAGTTGCAAAGCAACAAACAAAGCAAAGCTTGGGGAGGAGAGATCGACATCGACCATACATAAGCAGGAAGGCCGGCTGGCTATAGGTTATGCCACACAACTCTCTCTCTCTCTCTCTCTCTCTCTCTCTCTCTCTCTCTAGAGACTAGAGAGAGGGAGAAGACTTACTTGTCTATTAATAAGGCAAAGGGAAGTTGCATTCTTTCCATTGATTACAGACAGTAGTGCTCGCTCGCTCGCTCTCCTGTTATACTAAGCAAAACGCCTCCTCGATCGTAGCTCCATCGATCGATCTCTTCTCCTAGCTCGCAAATCGCAATAAAAACCAACCTCCTAGGACTAGGAGTAGGAGCTACACCCCCCACACAACATATATACACACAGGCATCCTGCTGAGCCTGCCACTCTCATCTCTCCTCTTACTTTCTCTCCCATCCTTTCCTTGCTTCTGCGACATGCAAACGGACCTGGCCGAGACAGAGCGCAAGCCGGCGCTCATCGTCATGTCCACGACGTCCTCCATGGAGCTCTCCGGCGAGGAGGACAAGCAGCAGCAACACCTCGCCGCCGTCGTCAAGCGCAAGCGCACCAAGAGACCGTGCCACCACCCGCCGCAGTCGTCCGCGTCTTCCTCCGAGAGCACCACCACTGAGGAGGAGGACATGGCCCACTGCCTCATCCTCCTCGCCCAGGGCCAGGGCGCCGCCGTCGACTCCAAACCATCGCCGCTGCAACCGCAGGCGCAGCCGTCGCCTCCGGTCGCCGCGCCGCCGCCCGTGGTGAAGACCGAGAGGTACACGAGCCGAAAGTACACGGAGGCGGCCACCACGGTGGACGGCGTCCGGGCCGGGTTCTACGTGTACGAGTGCAAGACGTGCAACAAGTGCTTCCCCACCTTCCAAGCCCTCGGCGGCCACCGCGCAAGCCACAAGAAGCCACGCCTCGCCGGCTCCGACGAGGAGAACGCCAACGCCAGCACCGTCGCCATCGCCAAGTCAAAGCCGCCGATGACGACAACAGCCTCGCCGCCGCCACCACCGACTCAGGTCGACGCCGCCATTGTCCCCGCCCCGGGCCTCACCACCGTGTTGAGCCTTAACAACGGTGCCGGCAGCATCAACAAGCTGCGGGTGCACGAGTGCTCCATATGCGGCGCCGAGTTCGCCTCTGGGCAGGCTCTGGGCGGGCACATGCGGCGCCACCGGCCGCTCCACCCGCCGGAGAGGACGGTGACCGCGATCACCACGGACACGAAGAAAGAGGGGAGCACGAGCTTCAACCTAGAGCTCGACCTCAACCTCCCGGCGACGTCCGACGAGGAGACTGTGTCGCTTCCGCCACCGCCGCCGCCGGTGGTGCTGGGTCTCGGGCAGTTCGACGACGGCAAGAAGGGCCTTATGCTCACGGCCTCCGCAGCTCTGGTGGATTGCCATTATTGACACATGAGCGCTCTCACTGCCTCACGAATTCTTTTCTTAACACTGATTGATCATTTTTTTTCGGGGAATTTTACTATACTTATAATTACTTACTGTTTGTTTCTTGGCATACATATATCAAGGAAACTGTAACATACAATTGATTCTTTATATATATATATATATATATATATATATATTGGTGGTGAAATTGGAATTAAAATTCCGTTTTCTGTAGGTGAAAAGTGTGGCCACTTGTTGTGATGAGTGAGCGAGCGGTCGGGGTTGTGTGAAATGTGATGAAAGGAGGTGGCAATGCCATGCCATGCTATTATTCTCAATGCCATGCCATGGAAATTAATGTTATCCACCTTTTCTTTTTGTGTGTTAATTAGTTCTATTCAGTGGATCGAAAACGTTGCAAAATGGAGTATCCCTGTACGAATTAATCGGAATCTGTATATATACAACACACATGTCCAAAATATATCGATGCATTCTCCTTGGATGAATTGTTTGAAATATACCCTGCTGAGATTTGCTAGCTAGCTTCTAATCAATTAGGTAATTAAATAGCACACGGCCGGTTTAATTTCCTATATGCAGTATGGCATTGAATAAAATGAATTGGTGCTACACATGACATCTTTAAGAGTGTAGCTGTTTCTTCAAGTAGTGGCCGGCGCATGTACGTACGTTTCCTTGGTTTGGATGAGCTAGCTGGAGTAGCTTGCCTTGTTGCAATAAAGATTGATAGTGAAGTAGGCAAAGTTGCCAAGGGAGTTGAGAGGGTTGCAAGCAAAAGGACAATTAATTGGAAGCTATCCTATCTAGCCAGGCTGCTGCCTGCTGCCTGCTGCCTGCTGGTGAAGAGAGGAGTACATGTGGGAGTCCGGCAAATTGGATTGGATGAGTAGCGAGTTGCTTTGTTGCCTTGCTACCTGCCTGCCTGCCTATCTATCTTTAGCTGTTGTACGTTTTGTTTTGGCTTGGTTTCTCCACCACCAAGTAACTCACAGGGCCTCATGCATATGGCAGGATCAGGTTCTTTCCCTGCAGATGAGGCTGTTTTGTTTGCAAGCTAGCTAGCCGGCTCCTCCCCTGCATTAATTAATAAATTCCAAAGACACGCACACATTACAAACAAGCTAAGACTATCTCCATCAATTTTCCTTCACTCCATTTCCTTCCCTATTCTCTTCCTCATATTCATTCTCTCTCCAAATCCCGTCCGAATGGAATCGTGAAGAGAATCCGCTGGAGCACTTGGGATCTGTTCGTGAAGGGATTTGGAGACTAAAGTGAAGCTGCTGGAGGAGTAGTCTACTAGGTGATCAACGACCTGCATGTCAGATGGATCTCAGGCGTCCTCCGATTACTCCCTCCAATCTTCAAAAAGCTGAAGCTAGTTTGGATATCGACACAGTCTTCGTAACATAACTTTATCACTAATTTTTACTATAATATATTTACAAAACTCAATATAATTATAATATTATGAAAGTACTTCTTGAGACAAGTTTGCACGTATAATTTTTATGTATCCAATATAAATATTTAAAAATACATCGATAGTTAAAGTTTTAAAAGTTTGGCTATCATCGCTACGTTGAAAACTCTAGCTTTTTGAAGTATAATTTAAGTGTTTGATCTGCTGTCTACGGGCTCATTAATTTGTTTGCGAGTTAGGTCGATCGAGCCCCGAAAAATACACAGGTACAAGGAGAAAGATATGTCGTGTCCGTGCATGAATGTAAGCTTCCGAATTCCGATCGATGCTGCAGCAGCCAGCAGCTAGCTAGTTGCCCTGTCGCAGTTGCAGGGAGGAAAAGGCAGGCAATACTTTCCGTGACATGCACTTTGACAACAGAGAATATATACATACTATATGCATGGTCGATCCATGGATCGATATGGCATCTCACCTCGATCACAAGACAACGTGCTTTTGTCCCCCTACCTACTTATTACTATATATATACTAGCTATATCCTTCTGTACACTCAGATTCGTATAAATTGCCTCCTCCTAATAAACTAGGAAGGATCACTAGGCAGCATGTATCACCTAATACGGTAGGAGATCACGATAAACCATATGCTACATTCGGTACGTATACGAGCACAATATATAGATGACGTATATATTTAAGGCATGTTTCATGCATGTATGTGCGCACACTTGCGCGTAACCTCGTGGTCCGCCGTGGAAGAAGAAATAACTAGTTTTCTTTTGTATAATCTTTAATTATATACGACTACTTTTCATTTATATTAGTATATATGTTGTACGTAGGGATCTTTTCTGCTGCTTTCACTCGTAAAAAGAAAAGAAAAGAAAAGGAAAGGAAAGGAAAGGAAAGGAAAGAAATGGAATGGCTAGTGTCGTGGGAGATGGCTATTTCCGTGGAGAGAGAGAGCTCTAGCTAGCTTTCTCACCTCATCTCATCTCATCATAATAAATATCTAATCTGCTCACGTGTTGGCTTGCCGGCCAATCAAGGACGATCGAGGTGTACTAGCAGCTCCCCCAATTAATTCAGTTGAATTGATGCAACTCAATCTCAAGCACACACCTAATTAAACGGCTAAACCCCCAACTAGCCAAGCTGCCTAGTGATACGTACGACGGCTCACTTATTAACTACTGTGTGTCATCACTCAAGTGATCGATACGTACATGCATACATGGCTCCATATATACCAACGTCGGTCGACTTGCAACCTGTATGCTGCAAGCTAGTGGAGTACTGCACGTACGAATACGATGCAATAATTATTAGAGAGGTGTTTCTATGCTCTTCCTTTTAAAAGTTGCACAACTATTAAAGCATGAATGAAGGGTAGATAGTGATTACTTACCCCTTCGCTTGCTTTAAGATTTGTGCAACTTGTACTAGAAGAAAGAGTATAGAAGCACCTCTCTAATTATTAGGTGGCTACGCCTTATATGAGCTAGTTTACGAGAGTAGACCACCATGCACACCAGTAGAGAACAATATAGCAATCCCTGGGCCAAGTTCCTGCATTAACTTAATTGCATCTATTCACAGCGGACGTAAAAAGGTTAGTACAATGAACGATCGATTGTTAATTTTAAATACACTAACAGCGTTGCATACCTGTGAAATATGGACACTCGGCTTTCTTTCCTGTGATTGTTAATTCGCAAGTTTCTGTCTCACCCCCTGTCTAAATGAATTGTTAATACGGGGTTACTGTAACATACCACTCTGAGCTAGGTCAGCATCGATGGGCAAATAGTTTTCTCGCGTTGATTTGGACTTACCAAACATTCCGCTGATCGTGGATTGGATCATTGGCCTCAATGCACCACTCTCAGACCCTGATCCTACGATCAAACCTTGGTTCCTGAGGTAAGCCTATTCTTTCGAGGCCATTATAGCCATCTTAAGCTGCTCCTGCTTAGTACGATAGTCAGTGGCCCATTCATCGCAAGCCTCCTTCTGACGAAGGCGCAGCGCCTCCTCCTCCTTTTTCTTCTCACGACCTCCGCGGATATCCATTAGCATAGATTGCCTAACAGTTTTAAGCACACCAGGGCAGGCCCTAACCTCACTGGGGCAGCTAGTGAGATGTTCCTTCATGCGGATCGTGCCTCCACCCTTCATAACATGGGTACAGTTGTTGCCATAATTGTCAAGTCACCGCCTAGGCGATGACTAGGTGTCCAGTCGGCTGGAGGGCGACGCCTGGAGCGGCTGCCTCGACGGGAGCAAGTTAGGTACCCACCCAAGCGTTCAGGCGAGGATTAGGGCGACTGGGCATCGCGGCAACCGGATTTGGGTGGGCGCTGACCTGTGAGCTGAGGTGGATAAGGGACGAAGAGGAGAGGAATGCCTCCGCCTTCGCGCCTCCGATGTGCCTTCGCCTTCGCACCTCCACCGCCAGACCGCCTGCGAGCCTCTAGCTCCGGACCTCCGGTGAGATCCCCCACTGCTCCTCCTCTTCCTTATCTATCTTCCAGAGCTCCTTCCCGACCCCCTCTACGGCGGGAGCTGAAGCAGCCGCCACCGACGCCGCCGCTGCAACTGCTCCACCGACGCCGTCACTGCCCCATTTGCCTCCGCCTCTACTACAGTTGTTCCCGTCGCCGTCGCCGCCGCTACCCCATCTGCCGCTAATGATGATGAAGCCGCTGCCCCATGTGCCATCAGTAGAACAACATACTTGATAGCGTTTGATGCTTTGCATTTGATGCTTTGGCTAATGCTTGATGCCTTGATGGCTCTGTATTTATGCTTTGGCTAATGCTTGATGGCTCTGTATGTTGTCAGTAGAACAACATACTTGATGGCATTTGATACTTGTCAGCCAAACAAAATATTGTGACTTTGTAAGTTTGTATCGAACTTAATTGTTTGATGTTTCCTTGTCTTAAGCATTGAAGATTACACATTTCTACATATTTATACTCTCATGGATAGAACATATGTGCATTGAAGATTTTTTACTTATTATTTTCATGTCATATAAGATATTATTTATTATTTTCATCGTCTAATCATCGCCTAGGCGTCCAAGCGGTCTGGGCTCGCCGTGTCTAACCGAACCGCCATGACAACTATGGTAGTTGCACTTCGATCCTTGATCAACACGCTCCCTATGGTCCCAGATGCTACCTACATGATCTGCCATCATGAAAATCTGCAATGGAACACAAAAGACAATGTCAAATAAGCATGTATTGAGATACTTCACAATTTCACATGGTTTAGTTACTTAGAATGGTAATTGAAAGCATCTAGTGATGGTGGTTGTATAACTATACGGATGCATATATGCTGCTAACAAACATGCACGAAGGCACAAGCTCCCCACTGGATGCACATACCTAGATGCATATATGCTGCACATAAATCTACCTAGATGCATGAAGGCAATGCCCATTGCCCACCATAGATGCATATATGTGCATGTATCACATTGTAAATGTAGTAGCAAATAGCGCGCACGCACACACATATATGATACATATTATATATGCAGGACATCACAGGCAACCTGAAAATTCATGGAAGGAAGCATTATTGAAAATCCACACAAAAAATGAAGACATTTCGTACCTTGTTGATAGGATGAAATCTCGATTACAGGAGCCAAGTTCTCGTTATAGTCAAGCGAGATCGATGGAAATGATGGTCGGAGACCGTGACTGACGGTCGGATCAGCGGCGACGCATCACGGTCGGAGATGAGGAAGATACTAGTGATGAGATAGAGCTTCCGTTTCTTCTTTTTCGGACCTGAGTACTCAGCCAAGTGAGGAAGATACGAGTCAAGTCCGAAGTATCGAGTCCATTTAATGTCTCTTGTTGTTGATAGTGGGTACAAAACATATAGAGTCTCTTTCCATGACAAGTAACAAAGTTTGGCTGAGTCGGTATCAAGGAAGGGTTAGTCTTTAGACCTAAGGTTGCGGGTTCGAGTCTTGGCTTCAAAATTTTTAAATTCTTTTTTGAATATTATGCATCAGGGAAGTTCAAGAAACACAATTTACCCAAAATCCGGCAATATCCGTCAAAAAAACATTAAATTTCTATGAGATATGGTGAGATTTCGCCGAGATTTTAGGGTACTGTAGCAAATTCAAAAAAAAAAATCAAAAATTGCCCTCCGAAAGTTTCCGGTTGGAGAGGTGCACCATATCATCAAGTTTACGGAGAGGCCCTCTGAAAGTTTTGAATTTGTGTTCGAGTCCTCTACCATTTTTTTGCAAAAAAAAAGACCCTTTGAAACTTCAGAAATTGCATTCAGGTCCCCCCCATAAATCCCAAATTTGTGTTCAGGTCCCCTGCCGGCTCTTTCACAAAATACTCCTACGAAAATTCTGAAAATACGTTTAAATCCGCCCACCATCTATTTTGCCCAAAAAAAACTCATGGCTCCGCAAATTCGAGTCAAACCCCTTCTCAAACCCTTTTGTAAAAAACCCTTACGGTTTAAGAGAATTGTGTCTAGGACCGAATAATGCCCTTTTGTTAAAAAAAAAAAAGATTCCAGAAAATCACCCTCGCACGGCGTGACGCCGCGCATACACATCTAGTATACTTATATGTGCAGTAATGTTGCAAGCAACTAGCAAGACTCGGAAAATTACATTAAATATAAAGGGAAGAAGGAAAAGAAGAGAGAAAACGTGAGGGGTTGACAATTGTCACATGGGTCGAGCGGTTTGCTCCTTGTGAGGACGATAACGCGATGGATGCAGCAGACACCTCTCATGCGTGGCTTCCGTTGAGAGCATGCAGCTGCTACAACTACAATATTATATTTATATATATATATATATATATATATATATATATATATATATATATATATATATATATATATATACTAGCTAGTATAAAGAGATATTGTTAATTATTAATCAACAGGGTGGCCTGGCCGGTGCTTGGGTTTGTTGCCTATAAAGTGATGTTGTTGGGCGATTTAACTTGATCACGGGGTTGCGTACGTGATTAATCCGGCCGGCCGGTGAGTACTGATCGACGGCACAGGACTACAGGAGCTAGCTGCTGTTCTGAATCTACGGTACCTGCAGCAGCAGCTAGTTTCTTCGTGCTCTGACTAGTTAGCTGCCGCTGCAAGCTTCTCGTTCGGTGGTGGTGGTGGGCCCCACCAGGTCCGTAAGCATGTTGCCGCCGGCCATCTCATGGGATCCACTCGCTCTTGTGCAGTGATCGTCTGATCGATCCACCCATCACTGCTAAATTACATTACACACAAATTCGATCCTCCTCCTCCTCCTCCTCCTCCTAGTTGATGCAAATCGAATATACATATATACATATATATACACACTTGACTATCTCCAGTAATTTCCCTTTATTCCATTCCCTTCCCTATTCCTTTCACTATATTCATTCCCTTTATTTCCTACTATCTCCAACAGCATCCCCTCGAAGGGATTTCTCTTTGGGATTGGAGAGAGAATCTGTTTCTAAAGGGATTCTCTCTCTAAATCCCTTCTGAAGGGAAGGCTGAAGGGAATCCGCTGGAGCACTTGAATCTGTTCGCGAAGAGATTTAGTGCCTTTCGCATTCCCTTCTTTTCTTTTCTTCGCACCCAGTATACGATCAAATCATGTATATATAGCTAGCACAATTATTGTCAACAGTTTGCACGTTATCGTACAACAACACCACCAATATATTCAACCTAGCTACAAATTAAGAGAGAGTGCATGTATTTTCATCATGCATCCAAGTTCGTTTCATCAAGGGATCCAACATGTCATGCTGCATGCCATCCTGTTTTAGTAGAATCAAAAGTATAAGCCTGCCGATTTGCATCTAGATTTTAAAATCTTCTTGATACTCTCCTCGGTACTTCTTTTTCAAAAAAAAAAAAGTCGGACACCTAACTTCTTGACAGAAACATCCCCAAGTAGAGCCTCCTGATCTGAGAGTAATTTCAATAATATATATATACTTGCTACATTCATTGAGATAGATGAGTAGGTAGATAAATAGATAGAGAGAGAGAGAGAGATGGATGGACGGACGGACGGATGAATAGATTTCGTGTGTGTTATGGAGAATGTCTCTATCGCAAAAGCAGGTAAGAAATAGCTTTAATTTGCGGATCACGTCGTTTCACTTCCGCCTTTTCAGGTTTGCAAACATGAGCCTTATCTGGTTGCCATAAGCATATTTGTACTCCGCTGGTTTTCTTTCTCCTATGCATTACATGTTTGCGTCAGAAATATGCATATTTTCACTCTATGCATCCTATCGCTGGCTAGCTGTTAATTAAGGTCTTAGCTTGGAGGTTTTAAATCACCACTTTCACAACTATACGGTAGGTCAAAAAAAAGAAAAGAAAAGCTACAACAGCTATCACCAAAGCTACCATTCATCTCATTTTCAATATTTAATTTTTTAAAAAAATTATATATATAATATAAATCGCCTCCAAACAAATATAAAATTATGGTACTTTAGAATATATTAATTTTTATAATAATAATATAAGTCAAGTCTGGAATCAACAAACATGCTAATACACGTCAAGGACCATAAATGATAACTATATCATAATATTCTAAACAATGAGCAATTAATCACTAAGAAATATGCATGCTGATTCATTGAAAAAGAGCGAGATGACATCTTTTACTAGTTTTCTCGTAGTTTAGACTTATAAGAGATGCATTTGAGCATTCTAGTAAAGTTGAATTTCAAGATAAACCCAATGTTTTGACCCGTCAGAAGTATGTTGGATAACGAAGGTATCGCTAGCTACAAACTATGGCATAGTGGAGCTATTGCTAGCTATAGCATTTGTAACTAATATAGCATAATATTAGCCCGTAGCTTCACATTTAGAGTTAAAAAAAATATAACTAGCTATTTAAAACACTGCTTAGCATCACGCTTGTGTTCAGCTTCTCAAGGAGATAATTTTCTCTACCATCAATTCACTACTTTACTCCGAAAGTTAGATATAGTACACAGTTTGCTGGTCTAAGATGAGGTAGATACAATCAGAATCACATCTCATACGTCATTGGAGTACTTGCTCCTTGTTTTTTTATTTTTGTGTATCTTTTCATTTCTTTACGCCGGATAAGAAGAAAAATATATATAATTGGGCTCGCTCGACTTGTCGCCAACCCCAGTGGGGGCTTGGATCAGGACATGCTTGTGCAAGCAAGGAACATCCGATAGGAAAATTCAGGTATAATTCTGTGACGAGTTGCGAAATAATCTCTCTCGAGAAATTAACACTTCATTTCTCACACTGGATCCATACTTTAGCGGCCGTTGATCAATAGGATATTCGTTTGAACAACCCAAACCCCCTGCATGAGGTTCTCTAAATATTCAGACAAAAAAGTGCACACTGAACCCATCAAAGCTAACTGAAGAAAAAGAGAACAAGTACTACTATTTACCAGCAGGTGTTGCGAATTAGTACCATGCAGAAGAAAGGAAGAGCTCCCTGGGCTCCTGTTGGTGCCTGAACCAAAACTGCTGTTTGCATTTACTTCAGCTTTCATGGATTAGGTAGGAGATTGTTCAAGTCCAAGTCAGTTATCGGCCAAGAAAAGATTAGGTAGCACAGCTGTTTGTCAAGGCAACTGATACTTCAGCGATTAGACATACTCGTGAAAAAAATAAAGTTGAGTTGGACTATATAAGTTAGCCAACGTGTCAGGCCTGGAACAGTGAGTAATACCACTCTGGAATGATTCTTCAGATCACGTGGAAACGGTTGTTTTGCAGGTGAAAAAAGCAGACATTATAATCCATCAACACACAGGCTCGACTGGACTGTGATCTCGTCACTTTTTGTGCCTTTACACTTGTCAAGCAGGACTTGTTCATGTGTTTCCTTCCAGGTTCAATATCCTCCAATCTCCAGGCTAGAAGAGGCGGCGGCTGCCAACCTGGTGCTTTCACATTTCCAAGAAAGGCTGGAAAATGAGAAGTTTCCAGTTTCCAGTTTACTCTTCAAATCCATCCCCTCAATTCTGGAAAATGGCTGCAAGAAATTTCTGTAGGCCATATGAGAGAAAAGGATACAAGCAACTAGTAAGAACCATTTCAAACAACATTTTTCTGTAACACATCGTTCAGTGATCGCCTTTTCTTGCTTTACAAAAACAAAGTAAAATTTCTTGACACGCCTAGAAATAGAGCGACATTTCGACTGATTAGAAGTCTAAAACTATTATGTTGCTGAACTGAACTAATTCATGAGACAAAACTTCCAGTGCCAAGGCAATAGGTGGTGGAATTTGGTTGATCTGTGATCCTAAAGAACAAACCCTAAATCACCAATTAAACTTTACCTGACACCTATTAATGTACAAGACAACCGATGTCTGATTGCCTGCATCAGTAGCACACATTGTGTTTACTAGTGACCCCATGTACTATAGAACAAAAGAGTGGAAATACAGAGTTGCCATCGTGTACCTGTATCTCTGGCTCTCTACGTGCACCCCTTGTGCAACATTCACGTAATCATCCAGAAAATCTCCATTTCCCATTGCAGAGCTAAATCAACAGATTGGCAGCATAAAGCCAGGAGTAGAAGCAACACCTCTGGCAGGAATGTAACCATGCTATATGATTTTCACTGGCAAGAGACAAAAGTTTCAATGCCATGAGTGCTGGAAACTGAATAATCAGAAATGGATAAAGTTGATTATAAAAAAGAAGAAGCAAAGTTGGGTAATGTAGAGGGCGCAAAATCGTTATTATCATCTCACCTATTGCACATCACTACATGTGGATAGAGCATGCCCAAAACCAATAAAGCTTAAGATCCCAAGTTTCTCACAACACAGTGGCTTCTTTCTCAGTGACATGCCCTACTGATACAATTTGCAAAGCCGTGCCTCCAACAAGCCATGCTGTGAGCTCTGGTTGTTGCTCTAAGTGTTTGAGGGGAAATGTCCTTCCATCCGTTGCCTCAACGCCGTAGACAAATGGAAGCCTCATGGTAAGAAAGCTCTCGGGTGGAAGGACAACTCGGCATCCAAGACTGAATAATCCTTGTTGGTCATGATCAGAGACATTTGATGGCAAACATGACTCCTGATGTCAAAAAGGAAAAAAAAAAAAAAAAGAGTTCCATTATAGAAAATATAAAAAAATGTCTTGAGTTAAAAAATTGCCTTCCCATGATCCCATCCTACAAGTGATATTGATAAGATAACATAAGTAGTGATGATTGTACTCGCCTCAAACTGTACAAGCGGGCAGCTAGCCAATAGGACAGGGAAATCGGGTGTCACCTGCATCCAAAAAAGTATCTAAACATCAGCGGAATACAGGATTTCATAATATATAAACACTACTAGGTTAACAGAGAGAGATTTACGATCCACATCATTGATAAAAAATTAAAATCTGTTTTCCTACAGTACATCATATCCAACAATGACATAAAACTGTAGCTTTGAACATTAAACTTACAATAAAAATCCGTTGAAGTTGTGACACAGCACCAGCAACCTTTACATCTTGATGTTCCTTCCTATCTGAGCTCTTGCAATGTGGGCAGTGCATATATATTGGCAGATTTCTGTTCAAAAGTGAAAATGCTTCTCCACCATCATCAAGTGTAATGTATTGATGAGAATGCTCTCCCTTTCTGTCATTCTGTGGATCTGAAAGAAGATGAGCAGGCTGCAAGGACTGCTCATCAACCCTGGGCTGAAGCAGTTGCTGCTGGCTGTTTCTCCCTGATGATTCCATTGGCCTATTGTTTTTCCGTCCACTGTTTACATCCATTGTTGCTGCTGTTAATCTTGATGCATTTTGGAGCAACTTTTGTGAACCATGCTTGCTTTCTGCTCCATTGTTTTGATAAGATCTTTCATACAGCAAATAAGATGAGTCAATCTCCTTGAGATGTTTCTCTGACAGTAAGAAACGATGACCATAGGGACACTCATGCTCAAATCCGGCATACACTAAAAACTGTTGTACGGCTTGATTAGTTTCTTTAGTCTCATTTCCAGCAATCACTGGCACCATATTGCTCCCTATCTGTAGAAAGGGTTTCCTGTCAGCACTTTCACTACTCTTAATTCTGCTCACCTTCTCAGATTCATTTTCAGCTATAGGTCCTTGACTGCGAGCTGCATGACCTCGGCCATTAGTCTGTTCTGCTACACTCATTTGCCGTTCATCTTTTCTGCTGCCAGGTTTTGGTGGTCTGTTCTGCTGGAGAGCTGGAAACTCAGAATCTTTAGTTGTGGTGCCAGCAACAACTTCAGCAAAAGGCTTCTTCATAGTAAAATTTGGAAGACCTTTACCGAAATTAATAGCTGAGTTGTTCACTGATTCCACTTCAGGTTGTTTTCTGGAATTTTCAAGCTTCACAGCTTTAATTTCTGACGTGACTTGGGTTGTAACGGACTTTACTTCTCCAGGAACAACAGGGGGAATCTGAGGATCCATATTAGATGTCAGGGAGGAAGATTTAGTGGTAGCACGGGTGCCATTTTTCCCTTGTTCCTTCCCAAGAGATATTGTCCACCTTGAAAGATACTTGTCCTTGGAGCAAAAACCAGCTTGGAGCAACCCTTTTGTTGGCTTGTAATATCTTGCTCCTCCAAGCCGCACCAAACGCCAAGAGCATACTGGAAATGAACCAGCATCGGTCCATCTCGGAAGCGCAAGGGTAGGTAGTAGATCTTCACAATTAGAGAAGCAGTTAAATGATATGTTGGCTGCCTCAAAGTCATAAGGATCATCTCTAAGGCGACGTGACCGACCACAGGCACACGCATGGAGGAAGACATATCCACTGGAATGTTGCTCAACTGCATCTGATGAAGAGAATGTACCGTGTCTCCGGTGCTTGCATGGCTTGCCAGTAAGACTGACAGCATCGCATTGCTGCCTTCCAGATTCCCATATTGTCTGGCATTCATCTTCTAGCTTCTTGGAGAATACCTGGACAGCCGGTCCTTTAACCATCGAGTGAAAGGATCGCAAAGCTTTCTGTAGCTGCGCTTCATGCATGCTGGTTGGGTAAAAGGGTGGCAAATCTTTCAAGTACACTTCTTTAGCAGCTGGAAGCACCCTTTGGCACCATGATGAAGAAAATTTCATGTTAAGCCCTTTGTTGCTTTCCAAGCAAGATAAAGCAGTTTCGGTAGCACTAGATCCTGCTGAAGGAAGTTGCTCGTGCTTCAAACTAGAACTTGTACGAGTGGATGGTCCCTTAATGCTTTCGGAACTATCGATCCCATCTCCTCCACTAATCAGTGCGGATAGAATAGACGTACTAATGGACAACCATTTATCAAAACTAGGGAGCTCAGGAGCACTGACTGGCTTCCCAGCTGATGCTGACACTGCTGCTGCAGCAGCTGCTGCAGCCACCATACCCACACCAGCAACAGAGCCAGCAGCTGCATTGCCTGAATACCCCCCTCGCCCTCTCAACCCATCAGACTGCCGAAATATAAAATCCTTGATTAACTGAACATCTTCATGGTTTGTTGGTTGGCAGTTATTTTCTAGTGAAGGGATATCCAATGATGACTTGGAGCTAAAAGAATCTTCGAACAGTCCTGCGATGATATCCAACGGCTCCCGTCTCTTATTAATTGACCGGTCCAACAGTGCAACGACCCTTGATGTATCAAGTGAGAACAAAGGAAGGTGGCTCACATTACCAACACCCCTTGGACCAATATGCCCTGACTCCAGACCAGTAAGTGTCCGACATTTCTTCAGCAAGAAACGAATCTGTCCCTCCAGAGAGGAATGCAGCTTCTTGCTGAAACTACCATCAGATCTGTTCGCTGGCCGGGCAAGCATAACCACCGAGCCAGAACCTTTTGAAGTCATGTTTGGTTTTGTCAAGCCATCGGTGCCAGAAACCTGGTTTGATGAGGATGTGTCACTCATATCATCCAAACTCGTTGCAACACTTGGACCATCAATGACATCATCCTCAAAGACAAAGAGAACAACTGGGATGCATTGGCCTGGCAACACAGAAGGAAGTGAACCAGTTCCTGACATCAACGAGATGGCTGAGGGCTGACGACCAGCATGACCACGATGTGCCGGAGGGGAGATGGATGAAGCCCTGTGGGTAGGCCGCGTTGGGGTGTCAGAAGGAGCAGCTTTGGATGGTGTTGCAGGTGCCACTAGTGACCTCACAAATGGTGCGAAAGCATGCTTTGAAGATTGCAACAGTCGGAAATTCTTCAAGATCTGTGTGTCGAACCGGAAGCCTTCTTGGAGAAATATTATTACATGGCAAACCTAGAATTTTCCGAAAGAAAATAAAAAGCAAACCAAAATCAACCTTTATTGTAAAAAAAAGTGATTCTTAAACTTCAATTAGTCACCTTTGAGTTCAAATCTATCTATTGTTTAGCAAAGCAAATAACAATCTGGGAAATATGGCGTTAAACTCTATTATCTCTACGGCCAGAGCACCAGATCTTACATACAATTAAACATAGGCAAGCAAGACTGCTACAAATGTAGCTCTAAGAAGCCAGCTCTGCATGGGCCAAGTAAAGCAGAGGAAGTTTGAAGGTAGCTTCTAGTATCAAAGATACATTCTTATACTTTCTTCTACTTCCATCAAAGCACTAGGTAAATGTTAGTCCCTCAAATCTGGTTCGCTAGGATTCCAAAGAGCTCAGCAAACCAAGCAAAACACAGCAAAAAAATCTACAACAAGTGTTAATTTCTCCAGACTCCAGCCAAGACGATGCAACGTGAGAATAGAGAAATAGCACCAACCTTCCACCTTTTCATCTATCTCCAACCAAAACGCATTACAAGGGGGGAACCCAAGAATAGGCTAAGCTAATTGCCGTAATCAGATTAACACCTCAACGCGCCATCTTCACTTTATGTTCACAACAAAATTTGCAGATCAGGCAAGAAGAATAGTGCAATTCAACATTCATACAATCCAGTTGAGTATTTTGACAAATGAAAGGGCTATCTACCACATAATGGCAATTGTCAACGGCAAGCATAAGAAGAAGAAGAAAATGAACCCAGCCACTACAACATGATGCCCTCACGTTCTCAAGCTTTGTTCTTTGCATAAGTAACTAGCTACCATGAGGCAGTAGTGCAAGATGGTCTTATAAATGAACACAGCGTATCATAGCTTCATCACATCAGACAAACATAAAGCTGAGACCTTTACGGCTAAAGACTGCCATCTAATCATAAAAATCACAGTAAGAACAAACACTCACAGAGAACATGAAGAGCAGCTCCCGGAGGTCATCGCCGATGCTATCGCCTCCCGCCTCCAGCGGAGGGGGCGGCGGCGCGAGGTGCAGGAACACCATCCTCTTCTCCCCGTCGCGGTGGTACCTGACGCCCCCGGCGAGGATCCTGGCGGAGCCTCCCGGGGAGAATACGTAGGCATCCAGGATCCGGTCGGCGAGGCGAGCGCTCCCCGTGCCGCCCACGAAGCCGACGGCGACCACGCCATCGTGGGTGGGCGAGGCTGCAGCGGCGGCGGGGGCGGAGGTGGGAGGCGGCGTGCGGGAGAGGACGCGGACGGCCGAGGAGGGAGTCGCCTGAGGCGGCGGCTCCATCACCGGCGGCGAGGTGGTGGTCCGGTCGCGCAGCCGCCGTAGTTTTTCCAAGGCAAATTCTCGGAGTTGGTTTCGTTTACGGAGTATTGGGTTTGGGATTCGAGGTGGTGAGAGACTGGTGGGCTTTCCTTTTGGGACAAGCCGGCCCGTGTCCATTTCGATGGCCTATTGAGTTGATGGGCTTTTCTTACCGGCCCAGAGATAAATACATGATCTTCTCTTTGATTTCGACCTGTTCCAGCGATCCTTACATGGGCTTTTTCTATGGATCCACGAGCCATTCATTCTCTGTCAAAATTCCTTCCAATGGTGGCCGAGATATTGATCAGCACAGTCACTTGTTTCTAGCTCTAGCCACTTGCGAATGCGCCAATCTAGCATCACAAGATCACAGTTCAACTCTTTCTCTCTCTCTCTCTCTCTCTCTCTCTCTCTCTCTCTCTCTCTCCACCTTCAATTTCCACGAGGGATTAAAGGAAATTAAGGAGCTTATAAACAAGCCAGATCACCTCACCTCACCTATTTATAGCACCCAGCCACTGCCGGGTCGGAACAAGCTAGCTAGCTAGCTAGAAGCTCATCAGCCAATCAATCCATCTATATATCTAATCTACCATGGCTGCAGCTGGTGCTCATGGGCCATCTCTAGCAGCGCTTCTTGCTGCGACGACGTTTCTGCTGCTGCTGCTGCCGCCGCCGCTAGATTATTGCGTCGACGCGCAGGCGGTGGTGCCGCCGTCGCCGGGGTTCTACCCGAGCAAGCGCTTCCGGGCTCAGCCCTTCTACCGCGACTTCAGCAACCTGTGGGGCCCGCAGCACCAGTCCGTCGCCGACGCCTCCCAGTCGTCCACCGTGACCATATGGATGGACTCCACGTCCGGGAGCGGCTTCAAGTCGCGCCGCCCCTTCCGGAGCGGCTACTTCGGCGCCGCCGTGAGGCTGCAGCCGGGCTACACCGCCGGGGTGATCACGGCGTTCTACCTCTCCAACAGCGAGGCGCACCCGGGGTTCCACGACGAGGTGGACATGGAGTTCCTGGGGACTACGCCGGGGCGGCCCTACACGCTGCAGACCAACGTGTTCGTCCGCGGCAGTGGCGACGGCCGGGTCATCGGCCGCGAGATGAAGTTCCACCTCTGGTTCGACCCCACCGCCGACTTCCACCACTACGCCATCCTATGGAGCGCCACGCAGATCATGTACGTACGTAAGCTCCTTAATAGTCTCCATCCATCCATCCATCCATCCATCCATCCATCTGCCTGAAAAACGTACGTATATACGTGACCATCAAATAATTTAATTTTTTTTTTTGTTTGAGAAAAGATCGAGTAATTAATCACTGCTTAATTAATTTGTAGCTAGTGTGAGATATGTAGTAGCTAGCTTGTTTCTTGTCGGTGGCTACCCGGCCATAGCAACCTTGTTGAATTGCCACTTGCAGAGTTGCAGTGTGCACGAGCACTAGTGCCAAGCCGTACAGGTACCTACAGGACCGTACGATGCCTTTTTAACACTTGCGCATGCAGCGACAGATTAAAGCAGCTAGCTAGCAGTAGCACTAGTGGCGGCATCTCGTAAACAGCAGTCAATCATGGGTTTGCATTAGGCCCAAGCCTGAGCCCGGCCGACATCCATCCATCCATGAAATTAAATAAAATATTGGAATATATACCATCCATCTCATTACATATGATGAGCACATTAATTTGTACACTCATGCGTACGTACGTACGTACGTTAATTTGTACACTCATGCGTACGTACGTACGTGCTTATAAATATAATGTGCATGCATATATGCAAGCAGCTTCTACGTGGACGACGTGCCGATCCGGCGGTACCCTCGTCGGAGCGCGGCGACGTTCCCGCTGAGGCCGATGTGGGTGTACGGCTCCATCTGGGACGCCTCCTCCTGGGCCACCGACGACGGCAGGTACAGGGCCGACTACCGCTTCCAGCCATTCGTCGCCCGCTTCTCCGGCTTCGTCGTCCGCGCCTGCTCCCCGCACGCACCGCGCCGATGCCGTGCGCCCAGGCCTTCACTCGCCGCCGGCGACGGGCTCAGCCCGCAGCAGTACGCTGCCATGCGCTGGGTGCAGCACAACCACATGGTGTACAACTACTGCTGGGACCCAAACAGAGACCACACCCTCACCCCGGAATGCCGCACCACATCGATCGGGGTAACACCGCCGGCGCCGCACCGTTAACTATTGATCAGCTGCCTGTGCTACAAGCTAGCTAGCCGCTGTTATCGGCAGGCGTCCGTGCGTAATTCACAGCTGCATACATATCTCTATATATGTATCCAATGAAATGATCATATACGTACATTAGTCATGGGTTATATTGCTTCGTTAATTAGGTCAAAACAGATTAATTAAGGACAATGCATGACAATATATATATATATATATATATGCTTTTTATGCATGGGGTCGGCGTCTGATCATTTGCCATCGATCTCTAGCTTGTCATTCGTGTGTTTCTCGATCTGCAGCTATATAGCCAACTTTTTACTATGTACCAGTAGCTCCTATATATGTGTCATGTTAATTGTGTGTCGACGCTATATATGTACGTACGTGTATAAAGTTTTTCAATCAAGTGGTGAAGAGAAACAATTACAAGTGCTCGAATTTGTATGTATGCATGATCGATGACAAATAAAATGATCGATGGCTGCACTGCATCTCATGCCATGCAAAAGGTCGCTTGGATCATGGCATCGCTCGCCAGCGTGTGTGCATGTCGACCCGGCCCGCGCCTTACTATTGCCATTGTTAATATTAGCTCAACATCAACCACGTATATATATACATCGCGACGTCCGATTCTTCCGATCACCTTCTTCAATCTTGCAACATCACACGTTACTCTGAGACAAAAAGAATTCGCTCAAATTGCTTTCTTCTCTGTCCTCTCCGAACCTCGATTTTTTCGATCTCTCCTACGAAATTCAAAGTTCCTTCTCCCGAATCATCCGGATGGCTCATTTGATCCGAAAGATTGAGTTTCCAACGTCAACTCATCTGTTTGCTAGACCTCCCTCACAGATCATCGCTACAGATGTGATTAATCAAGAGCACAAACAGCATTGCACCAGTCTGATCTCAACCCATATAGTTAGTACTTTCGATAGCAACCACGGATCGCTTTAGAAAATCCCCTAGGTAGATCCTTCTGTCAAACCGACGGATCTTGGTGTTTCTTCAAGCTACGATCTAGTATGTGCTAACTCTAGCACCCTCTATTATTATGTACCATACACGAAACATACGAGCGACCCTGTTGCAACAAAAAAAAATTGGCATGAAAACTTGCAATGTATACGGATTGATGCACATTAGTGTAGTTTTTTAGATTTATGGCCTTGGAACAATTTGTAATGATGTATGCAACAATAATTACAAGTGTTCCCAACATTTTTTGTTCAGGAAAGTGCAAATCTTTGTACTGACCAAGAAGAATCAATTAGAGATGCGCATGATGGTGAATATACTACTGTGGAGGTTGCAGGAGAACAAATCACTCATCAGGATGAAGACATCGTGTGCTCTCCACCAATTGTTCCTTTTTGTTGGGATGATGTTTGTTCCTTTTGTTGGGATGATGTTATTGGTGATTTGTCCTCGACCCTAAACATATCACGAAGCTCTATGATATCTTTCACCTTCCCCGATAGTTTCAGAGGTTTCTTCCCCAAGGGTATCCCAATAATTTTTTATACCATCCCTTTGGTGAACACAATCACCTTGCCACGATATCTAAACTCACATAGCATAGGACTCATATTACCAATTATCCACTCCACTAAATTGATTGGTATTTTGAAATTTGCAATTGACAACATCCCTTCGAATTCATTACTGATAACAACTCCTCGCTACCCTGGTGTATGCTCACTGACAACCCTCTGTAATCTTTTTGGCACCGAATTGATGCTTAAAGAATGATTTCCTATCTTCATCACCCATATAAAAAAAATCCTATGATTGCAATAACGCATGTGTCAATATACCAACACATAACTCACTGTGCATAAATGAAAAGGAACATTGCAAACAAAAATCATGGTGATGTCTGCAGCATTTCAATATACTACATACGACAAGAACATTAACTCACTACAACAAAATATAACAAGACCTACAAAAAACAAACGCCTGGTCAAGATGAACTGGCCTAACAACCCCACCATGCCAAATCCCCTTACCTACACACACCCATCCTCTACTGAATGAACATTTGTCTAGAACCCTAGACCATACTAGACATAACCGGATGAACAAGAAGAGGCCTGATAGAACCATCTACTGCATTCCCTGCCACAACGTATCAATCAACCTTCGTAGAACCCCCTCGAATTTGCTACAACAATCCGCTAGGTTTTCGAACCCTAAATGCGAAATTTAGCCCAAATCTCCAA